>CM077155.1:137162787-137398368 GCA_039583875.1 Platanthera guangdongensis
GCCGATGGTGTCCTGCTCCAGCCAACTCCAACAGAGTCGAGTCCACCGCGCGATAGACTCCTTGTCCCATGACAGAAGCGGGATGCCGAGCTCGTCCAGGTATTTATCGCCGTAGCCGAAGTGGCGATGCCCTCTCGGCACCGGCCTCTCGGTGGTTTGCGACCCGTCCGGCGGCCCGGAGGTACCTGCCGCCCCGACGAGGATGTCGCTGGTCAAAGCAACAATGGGGGTGGGGGGGGGGGGTGGGGGGGGGGGGGGAGCCCTCAGTCGTTAGATCAGCCGGGGCCTTGCCTTTCCTCTGGCCCCCGTCTAGTTGCTGACCCGTAGACTTCGCCGTCTTTGGCGGGGGAGCGGGCTGCTCGCGGCCCGGCCTCTTCTTGGCAGGGATCGACGGGCCTCGCGCTGAGCGGCGTCGGCGACCTGAGCACTAGCAAGGCCCCGGAGGCGACCCGAGCACTCTCATAGGGGGGATGGAGGGGCACGTCTCGCTCGCCTGCGAAAAAGGAAAGTAAGACCTAAGAAGCAAAGAGCGAGACAAGAGTAGTGGCGAGTGGCATACCTCCCCCAGGCGGGACGACAGCAAGGTCGTCGAGGTTGCGGCGCAGGTACGCGACCTCGAAGTTCTTCCCAGAGAAGAACCCGCACAAGTCGGCTTCGTGTCCTCCCAGGCTTGGCGGGCGGTAACTCGCCTCGCTGAGTTGCACCGGCGAGTAGGGAACGTTGCTGAAATCCCCCTTGACGAACATGAATTTCTTGAGCCAGTTGTGACTCTTGTTAACGGTCTCCCGCACCTTGAGGTGGGCGCTGGAGAAGTAGGCGGTGCCATCCCGGTTCGCACGGAAGGAAAATAGTTTGCGGAAAACCGCGAGATTAAACTCGATCCGCTCCTCCCGCAGGAAGCAGGCGAACCCAACCATAACAGCTATAGAGTTCAGGGTCATCTGGCCTATGACAACCCCGAAGTACTTCAGTACCTGATGAACCTCTGGCCAGAGGGGGAGGCGAAGGCCCACCTCAAAGTGGGCCATGGGAATGGCGAGCTCGTCCCCGGACAGATCGTTGATCTTCTCCCCCTCCCCGGGCCGTCTCGCCGAGAACCCAGCCGGGATATGTCGCCTAGGGCCTCTAAGTATTCGCGCTCTGAGATGATAGTGCAGGGAAAATCGTGCTCCGAGAAGGTCCAGGCGCATTTGCTTCGCCCGTCCGCCTCGCCGCCGCCGCCGCCCATTCCGCCGAATTACCGCCGTTCAAGCGAGACAGACCCAATGGGTGAGCGAGAATCGTGCCTTGCGGAGAGCAGGAGTGTTGGGTACATTGGTTCAAATGTACCTGATTTGAAGAAGCCTCACCCAACTCAATGATATACATCAAAATGTATTTGATGTGTTTTGAGTTACCTTGTGCAGGTTAAGTATTTACAAGAAAGAAGAAGAAGTTTCTAAGTCCATGTGTCGACACCCAGAGGGAAAGTGTCGACACTTAAGAAGACTTGTGTCGACACCCAGGCAAGCAGTATCGACACTTGGAGTCATTGTGTCGACACCAGGGATGCTGAGTCGACACCAGACAGAAAGTGTCGACACAAGGAGCTGTGTCGACACTCAGTGAAGAAAAGTACAGTGAAGTAGTGTCGACATATAACAGTTGTGTCGACACCCAGAGAAACTTTGTCTACATCAGAAAGTGTCGACACTTGGAGGCTATGTCGACACTCAGCAAAAGTCTGCAGAAACTAAGTACAAGTGTCGACACCCAGAACAATGTGTCGACACTCAACAGAAGAGTCAACACTTGAAGAAAGTGTCGACACAAGAAAGAATGTGTCGACACTCAGCTGAAGACTCGACACTTAGTAAAGATCAGCAAAAGTTCAGAAATTTCTAAGTACGAGTGTCGACACTAAGGAGATGTGTCGACACTCAGCCAGAGTCTCGACAGAAGAAGAATGTGTCGACACCCAGAGCAATGTGTCGACACTCAGCAAGTTTCAACACTGAAGACATGTGTCGACACCAAGAAGAAGTGTCAACACTTAACAGATTCAACACATGAAGATGTGTCGACACAAAGGTGTTGTGTCGACACTTAGAAGAATTCAGCAAAATACTGAAGAACAAGTACTTGTGTCGACACTCAATTTCAGTGTCGACACATGAAGAAGAAGCAGTGTCGAGATATAAAATCTACAACACAAGGAGTTGTGTCGACACCTTGTAGACTAGTGTCGACACTTAGACAACATGTGTCGACACTTGGTCTATAAGTGTCGACACTTAAAGACAGAAAGTCTCGACACTTTCAGACAGTTACAAAATTTTCAAGAACTGACTGGATGACTTGACAGCTGCCATTCCAGCCGGTCTACTACACCTGTCAGAGTTGTCAGAATTCAGTTATGGACCGGACCAGCCAGTTACAATGAAGAAGGCCTATAAATAGGCTTATGCTGTCTACAAAAAGTTGTTGAAGAGTTCATTTGAACACAAGTACAAGTGATCAATATACAAAGAAGATCTTGCTATTCCTTGAAGAATCAAGTGCAGATCTAAGAAGTTGGAGAGAGAGAGCTCCATCCAAGAATCAGCTGTTGGAACCAGGCTGAGAAGAAGGGTTCAGATTTACTCTGAATCTTAAGTAGCAGAGATCAAGGATCAACTGCATAAGGAGTCAATCTTATTGAGTTCTACATTCAAGAAGCTTTGAAGAAAGCCAAGTCAGATTGATTTCAGCTGAGTTCTTCCAAGAACTCATCAAGAAACTCACAACTCTCCTCTCTTGTCTCTGAGTTGCTGAGTTAATATTATTGTATTCATATTTTCTTGTAGGATCCTTTGGATCTGAGTCTTTTAAGCCTGTAATTATAAAGGCTGAGTGTAGGGCTTGAGTGCCTGTGTGTAAGAGATTTAAATCTCTGAGTGTAGGCCTTGGTGGCTGAGTGTAGGCCTTGGTGGCTGAGTGTAGGCCTTTGTGGCTGAGTGTAAGCTTTGTGAAGAAGCTGAGTTGTAGGGCCTTGGGCCTGAGGTGTAGGAGCCTATTTTGGGTTCTAAGATAGTGGAGGAGTTTGGCCGAATCTAGTACACTGCTAGATAGACGAAGGGGGAAAGTGGATGTACCCAAACCTTGGGGAACCACTATAAAACTGTGTGTCTACTGTGTGTTGTGGTTTGCTGTGATTACTGTGTGATTGCTGTGCAAAAGTAAATATCAATCTGTGTTAGAAACTGATTGCTTCCATAAAAAGTTAAAAAGATTCAAGTCACCTATTCACCCCCCCTCTAGGTGTTTAGGTACAATATCTTTCAAGTGGTATCAGAGCGAGGTTACTCAAAAAGGGACATAACTGTCTGAGTAGATCCTATTGGCAGAGTCAGTCTAAGTGAACTACAAAATCAAGAAAAGCAAGAACCATGGGTTCCACTGAGAATCACAAGGAATTGGGATCCATGAAGTTACCCATATGTAGGAAAGAGATCTTTGGGATCTGGAAGGAAAGGGTGAGACTCTTTATGGAAGCCTCAGACCCTAGAATTTATATCACAGTGAAGGAAGGGCCATATGTGCCCATGAAGGTGTCAGTATTAGATGCAAATCAGAGAACACCAAAGGATTTCTCTGAAATGACAAAGGATGAGATTGTTCTAGCCACCATGGACAAAAGGGCTCAAAACATTATAGTGAGTGCTATAGATGATGCAACTTTTAAGAATCAGATACACTGTAAGACAGCTAAAGAAATGTGGGATACTCTTATTGTGTATATGGAGGGTTCTGAAGAAGTCAGGCAAGACAGAAAATCCTTGCTAAATCAAGAATATGAAAGTTTTAGACAAGGCAAGGCTGATAGCATAACTGAGTGCTATAAGAAGTTCTATAGGATTGTGAATGAGCTCATGTCCTATGGCAGAGAGTTCAGTAATTATGAACTCAATGATAAGTTTCTAAGGTCCCTAACAAAAGATTGGGACACCAAGATCTGTGCCATTAGAGAAATGACTAAGTTGGCAGAAATTCCTCCACCTACACTATTTGGCAAACTGCTGTCCTATGAAATGCAGTTAATGATGAGGAAAGAAGAGGAGAAATCCATAAGAAGTGAACACAAGGAAAGGACAGTGGCCTTCAAAACAGAAGCCCCCAGAAGTACAGAAGTAAATCACCAACTCCACCACCAAAAGTAGTTGAAACTGAGTCAGAAGATTCAGAAAGTAGAAAGTCTGAAAGCAGTGAAAGTGATGAGGACTTTGCTGACTTTACAAAATATTTCCAGAAATTCTTAAAGAAGAAACAGTGGAGGACAAGGCCATCTACTTCACAGGGAAAGGAAGACTCTTATCAGAAAAAGAAGTCTTCAAAGAAAGACAGGAAAAAGACTAAGTCTAGCAAGACAACTCTTTCAAAAATAGTATGCTATTGCTGTAATAGACAAGGGCATGTTGTTGCAGATTGTCCAGAGAAGAGGAAGGAGTCTAGTGACAAGAAAAGGACTCAATACAAGTGCAAGAAAGAAAAGTCTTTTGTTGCCAAAAAGGACAAGAGCCTGTCAGATATTTCTTCATCAGAAACTGAGTCAGATGCTGAGGCATATATAGGACTGTTTGCTGAGGAAGAAGAAGAGTTCATGCAGATTATGAATTCTATATATGAACAAGAAGACAGTCAGTGCCAAGGACTAATGACATTGACAGATAGTGACAAAATCCTGGAGCAGCCAGGACCCAGTAAGGTACAAAGTTCAACTTTAAGTTCAGTTTCTTATGCCAGTACATAATCATATTCATCATCATCAAATGATGAGAGTACATCTGAGTCTGAAGAAGATATTCATCAGTTGATAAATGAATATAAAGTACTGTTGCAAGCTTATAAGAAGAGCAAGTCCCTAGCCAAAAGTCAGGCAAAAGAAATTGCTAATCTCAAAGCTGCTGCAACTGAGTTTGAGAAGTTATTTGATCAAAGCTTAATGAGATAGCCAGACTGAAGCACATAACTGTGATTCAGATGGGAACTATATCATTTAAGAATGATCAAATCAAGAGTCTGGAGATTAATCTTCAGAAGGAGAAGGACTTAGTTGCTAGGTTTTCTAAACCTAAGTCAGTTCTACCCTTAATTGATGAATTTGTTCATCACAAAGGTAAAGCTGGACTGAGATTTACTAGACCTGCAAGGACTGTTCAGTCCAAGTCCAAGTCCAAGGGCAAAGCCCCAACTCTCAACAAGTCAGCTGTAGATAAAACAGCAAAGACAGTACCTGACAAGCGGAAAAGTACAATAAGTTTGAGTGTTGGTGCTGTCAAGGCAAGGTAGGCCACTTTGCAATGGACTGTTGGCACAATGCTAGTGCCAAAGTGAGTAGCAAACTGCCTGTTGGAAAAGTAGCAGGTAGCCTTGTCAGGATGCAAACTAACAAGTACCAAAGACCCAAGAATTCTTTGGGTTCTAAGGTTCACTAATCTGTTTTGCAGGTGAGTCTAAGTGGCCATGCCCCAATATAGTACTTGGACAGTGGATGTTCCAGACATATGACTGGAACAAGGGATTTACTAAAGGACTACACACCAATAAAGGATGGTCCAAAAGTCACCTTTGGTGGTTCTGAAAAAGGAATCATCAAAGGGTTTGGTAACATTTCTAGTAACTTAGTTACCATTACTCAAGTGGCTTATGTTAAAGGTTTGAAACACAACCTAATTAGTATAAGTCAATTAAGTGATGTAGGATATGATATCTCATTTGTTAAGGATGGTTGTCATATCAAGAGATCAAATGATCAAGAGATCATTTTGACTGGTTATAGAAAGAGGAATGTCTACTGCCTAGACATTATGTGTGAGACCAATGGTTCTCAAGTGTGTCTTGTAGCTGATGAGAAAGTCTCTCATTGTGTCAAATGGCACAAGAGGCTAGCCCATCTAAACTACAAGATAATTGGCAAACTCTTTAGCAAAGAGTTAGTGAGGAATGGTCCTCAAGTTAAGTGTATTAAAGATGGTATTTGCTCAGCTTGTCAAAAGGGCAAGCAGACTAGATCCACCTCTAGAAGCATTGAAAACAAAGATGCTGTGAGGTGCTTATACCTCTTGCATATGGATCTTTTGGTCCAATGCCTGTTCACAGCCTAGGTAGGAAGGTCTATACCTTTGTAGTTGTAGATGACTACTCAAGGTTTTCCTGGGTGTTCTTTCTTAGACAGAAATCTGAAACACCCAATGTCTTCTATAGCTTTGTTAGACAAATTCAGAATGAACTAAATAGTACAGTGGTCAAAATAAGAAGTGACCATGGTACTGAGTTTCAGTCTGATAGCATGACAAAACTATGTGAAGAATTTGGGATATTTCAAGAGTTTTCTTCACCAAGAACACCTCAGCAAAATGACATTGCTGAGAGGAAGAATAGAACCTTAATTGAGGCTGGTAGGACCCTATTAAGTGATACATCACTACCAGAATACTTCTGGGCTGAAGCAGTCAATACTGCATGCCATGTTATTAATAGGGCTACCATTACTAAAAGCCTCAACAAGACCCCCTATGAGGTTGTGAAAGGCAGGAAACCAAATCTATCCTACTTCAGGATCTTTGGTTGTAAGTGCTTTATACTTAACAATGGAAAGTCTTACTTGACTAAGTTTGCTGCCAAGTCCCAAGAGGGAATTTTTGTTGGGTACATCAACAATAGTAAGGCTTATAGAGTCTACAACCTGTCTACTCAAGTTGTAGAAGAGACTGTATATGTAGTATTTGATGAAACTAGGCTTATTAACAATGAGTTGTCTAGTAGTGTATGTAGCCCTACAGGTTTAACAAAAAAGATGGACAAGCTCACTATAGAAGAAGAACCTACTGCAAGACAGCAAGTAGAAGACAGTGGCTGTTGTCCAGGCGGAGAACTACATGTACCAAATGCAGATGAAGTTCAAGGAGTACAACATGATGAAGAAGTTGAAGAAGTTCAACCTGAAGCCAGGATGCCTCCAGCTAATAGGCATCTTAGAGATCATCCAGCTGAGCAAATCATTGGTGATCCAAGACAAGGGGTACAAACAAGGAGCAGAAACCTGAATGCAGCAATCTACTCCAGCTTTCTATCCCAAGTTGAACCAAAGAAGTTTGAAGAAGCCATCCTAGATCCTCATTGGATTAAGGCAATGCAAGAAGAACTCAATCAGTTCAAGAGGTGCAAGGTCTGGGAGCTTGTTCCTAAACCTAAAGACCACAATATAATTGGAACCAAGTGGATCTATAGGAATAAGATGGATGAACAAGGAGTCATCATTAAGAACAAAGCTAGATTGGTTGCTAAAGGATATAGGCAGGAAGAAGGTATTGATTTTGATCAAACCTTTGCTCCAGTAGCCAGACTGGAAGCCATAAGGATGTTCCTGGCCTATGCAACCTTTCAATGATTTAAAGTTTACCAAATGGATGTCAAGTCAGCATTTTTGAATGGTAATCTTAAAGAGGAAGTCTATGTGGAACAGCCATCAGGTTTTGTTGATTCAACTCTACCTAATCATGTCAATAGACTTAGGAAAGCTTTATATGGGTTAAAGCAAGCCCCTAGGGCTTGGTATGAAACCCTGTCTAGTTTCCTCATTGAGAATAAGTTCACAAGGGGGAAAATAGACAAGAATCTATTCCTTAGGGAATCCAGAGGCAAAGTAATACTAGTCCAAATATATGTAGATGACATTATATTTGGGTCTACTGAAAGTAGCCTTTGCAAAAAGTTTGCAAAACTAATGCAAGGTCAATTTGAGATGAGTAGTATGGGAGAGCTAAGTTCTTCTTGGGTCTCCAAGTAAGACAGACTGAGAATGGTTTATCCATATGCCAGTCCAAGTTCACCCTAGAACTCATAAGGAAGTATGGTATGGATTCATCCAGCACCATGAAGACTCCTATGGGGTCAAGTATGTCTATTAGCAAGGATGATGCAGGGAAACCTGTGGATGAAACCTTGTATAGAGGGATAGTTGGCTCCCTATTATACTTGACTGCAAGTAGACCAGATATCATGTATGCTACATGTGTCTGTGCAAGGTATCAAGCCTGCCCTAAAGAGTCTCATTTGACAGCAGTCAAAAGAATATTGAGATATCTAAAGGGCACTCCTTATCTAGGCCTCTGGTACCCTAGGAATGGAGATTTTGAACTAACAGGTTATTCAGATGCAGACTTTGCAGGATGCAAAGAAGACAGAAAAAGCACTACTGGAACCTGTCAATTCCTAGGTGGAAGACTGATTTCTTGGAGTAGCAAAAAGCAAACAAGTGTGTCTATCTCCACTGCAGAATCAGAATATGTGGCTGCAGGAAGTTGCTGTGCTCAACTTCTGTGGATACAACATCAGCTTGAGGACTATGGATTTCAGGTAAGTAGAACTCCACTTTTCTGTGATTCTACAAGTGCTATTTCAATTGCCCATAATCATGTTTCCCATATTAGAACTAAACATATTGAGATAAAATATCATTTTCTTAGGGAGCATGTAGAGAAAGAAGATATTTTACTAGAATATGTTAAAACTAATAATCAACTAGCTGATATGTATACTAAGCCCCTAGAAGAAGCTAAGTTCAATAGGTTTAAAATTGAACTAGGAATGATAAACTTAGAGTAAGTTTATTGAATTGGAAATGGCTAAGTAAAAAGGTGTCGACACACAGAGATCTCTGTGTCGACACAGAATAGTGGTGTCGACACTTCAGGAAAAAGGTGTCGACCCATCTAGGAAGTTTGTGTCGACACTTCAGAATATTGGTGTCGACACATGACCAGTAGGTGTCGACACATCCAAGGTGGTGTCGACACTTAGTATTTACTCAGAATTATCTAAGTAAAGTCTCGACTAAATGTCGAGTTAAGTGGTGTCGACACATAAACAAGTGTCGACACATATAATCTGTTGACTAAACTTGTGTCGACACATAGGTGTCGAGATATTATAAGTCAGTGTCGACACTTATTGCCAGTGTCGACACAATTTAAGTTAGCTGCCTGCCTTTTCATCATCAAACCTCGAAAGGTATAAATAGGATTTTGCCTTTGTCTGTCGACACGCTTTCAAAAGTTTCGAGACCAAAACTTGTGTGTCGACACCTCTCTTCTCTCAGTTCAACTTTCTTCAAACCCTAATGGCGCCAAAGCTTGAGGAGAACGTCAACGAAGGGTAAGAACTGGTGCGCGACGCATTTGGTGATGCAGACCAAGAAATCAGGACTGTGGTAACCCTAGTTGCAGATTCAGGGTTAGAATATCTTATTTCCGAGCCAACTAAAATCTGGAAGAAGGAAGTCTTAGAATTCCTCAATGGAGCTAAGGTAGATGACTCTGGACTCAAGATCAAATCCAGAGTTCATGGTGCAAAGGTCAAGGTTTCACCAAAAAGTCTGAGAAAGGTACTTCAGTTGCCAAGAGCTCAAAAAGAAGATGAAGTTACTGCTTCAAAGACCAGAGAAGCTCTAACTTGGTGTGGACTAGATTCTAAAATGAAAATTGGATCTATCTTCAATAGGAAAGGAATGAATAGCCAGGGTAAATTCATGTCAGAAATTGTTGGTAAAGTGATTTTAAGCAAATCTGGAGGGCATGATAGGGTATCTGCCCATATGTTCAGCATTATGACCAGGATAATCTTTAGCCTGAAAACTAACTGGTCTGTAGTAATCTTTGAGAAGATCAAAGAAAGTCTGAAGAAACCCAACATGGGTAGGATCTTAAGCTTATACCTAGCTGGTAGCATACCAGAGGTTATGAGTCAAGCTGCTGGCAGCAAAATCAACCATATGAGAAAGATGGACATGAGGATATTCTCAAGATGGGACAGAGTGTTGTCTAAAGAGATGCCAACCCCTGAGAAGATAGTTCCTGAGAAAGTATCACCTCAAAAGAAGAAGAGGAAAGCTGCTCCAGTGGCACAGGTTTCCACTAGCAGCTCTGGTAGTGAAGAGCAAGTGGTCTTCACACGTGATGAGAATGAGGAAGGAACTGCTGTAAAGTCTCCAGCTCCTCAAGATGTTGCTGAAATCCAGGGGGAGCTACCTCAAGCTAGCCCCATACACAAGGATCACATCCAGGGGGAGCCACTAGTTGTGGAAGAACCCACTCCTCTAGAAAGTGAACAAGCAACCAACATCATCCTAGAGGTAATCACTGAGCTTAATGCTATAGATTTTCCTTTAGAGGATACTGATTTGTCTGATGTTTATCAGCAACCACAGATTCATAGTCAAGTCCCAGATGTTGTCATGGAAGACACATCTGTTACAGTTCAAGATGTATCTGATCCAGTGGTTGATGAGCCCAGAGTTTCTCCAGCTCATTCTCCACAAGAGTATACCATGGAAGATCTGTTCCTTAACCTGGATCAAACAGATTTTGACAAAGAAACTGCTGCTGAAGAGGAGAATGCTCCAGTTGAGGGGGAGCAAGTAGTACATGTTGAAGAGCCTGCAAGGCAAGAGACTGAGAAGGCACCAGATGTGCAGAAGGAGTTACCCCCAAGCCCTAAGGAGAGGGTAGAAATTGCTAGCTCCTCAGCTTCTGAAGATGAGGAGGCAGCAAGAGCTAAGAAGAAGAAATTTCAAGTTTTCCGAAGAAAGAGCCAGAGTTACAAAAAGGCTTTGCAAACTGTTGCTCCACAGCCTATATCACTACCAGCTCCTACTGTTGATTATAGTGCTCTCATGGTTGCAATGCAAATCAAACTTGATGAGCACAGGCAGGCCATTGAAAAGTATGTGGATGAAGAGCAGAAATCATTGCAATTTGATCTTGCCCAGGACATAAAGTCAATAAGATTTGAGATGAATCTTAATAAGAAGGAGATGACAGATTGCTTCCACAAGGGTGGGAATGCAGTAGTCTATCTTGCAACTCATCAAGAAAAGATAAAGGCTCAAGTAGATGACATAGCACAGAAGCAGGGGTATGTTCTAGAGAACCAAATTAGAATGAATGACAATTTGACACAATCTCACAATGCTATAGTCACAGAGTTGAAGAATCTAGCTGCAGGGCAGACTCCAGCTACTATTAAAGCAGAATTTGACAAAGTATTTCAAGAAGAAATCACTGCTGTTAAGACTGCCATCCAAGACTCACAGAAGATTATCACTGACAAACTCCAAAGGTTAAAACCTTTCTTTAAAGATGGAGTCAATTATTTGGATAATCAAGTGAGATTTCAAAAAGATGATGTGAGAGATCACATAGAAAGAGAAGTCATAAAGGAGGAGAGAGTGTTAGTCAAGGCCAGCTCTGATCATGCTAAGTGGATATCTAATTCTATCAGAGCAACTCTTGGATATCCTCCTCTTTGTGATGATGATAATATTGCTGAATCTGGAATTCATCCTGCATATCTTGGAGGGGAGCAACCTGAAGTGGCTCAAGTCATCTACCCTCCTCCAGATTTTGATATGATTCATGCTGACATACAATCCATGTATAGCCCACCTGGGGGTAAGGATAATGTCATCATAGAAAAGGTAGTCCAGCCAATCTCTGAAGCTATGTAAGAAGCTATGCAGAAAGAAGAAGAAACTAGATTGTCAAAGAAGAGGTTCAGGGAGCAAGCTGAACAAAGACCTGACTTTGAGCAGTGGAGCCCCACCTCTAGGACTATTATCTTGACTGCATGGAAAGCTGCAAAAGATAACATTCAAGACAGGAACAAGTGGTTTTCTGAGGCTGAATGGAGAAAGCATGAGTCAAGGCAGGAGGCTATAGTCCAATACAGGAGAAAGGCCAAGATGGGAAAGCTACCTCCTACTGCTCAGGAGCCTAGCAAGTACTTTCCCAAGCCATATCATTATTTTGAGAGGCAAAAGATTAAAGCAGAAGAGCTAAAGAAGAAAGATCTGAAAGGCAAGAAGCCTGCTGATGCTGACGTTGCTGAAGCTCCTGTTCAAGCCAAAGTACAAGCTGGAAAAGGAATAGTGATCAAGGAGCCTGAACAGAAATAGAATTGGAATTTTTCTTAAAGTTTACTATGTAATCTTTTTGATGTAAAATATTCTGTAAATTTTTGAAAATGAATATGACAGATATTAGAACAATGTGTTATATGTTAAATCTATTTCATATTTGTTCTGTGATTATGTCTATGTATACATGTTTGATTGATACATGTTTATGATTGCCCTGTTATATTTTCCTGCTATACATCATGTTATGATTTTATTCTGTATGGTGTATATCATTGACTAATGGTTATGACTTCTCCAAATAGGAGTAGATTGTTGGGTACATTGGTTCAAATGTACCTGATTTAGAGAAGCCTCACCCAACTCAATGATATACATCAAAATGTATTTGATGTGTTTTGAGTTACCTTGTGCAGGTTAAGCATTTACAGGAAAGAAGAAGAAGTTTCTAAGTCCATGTGTCGACACCCAGAGGGAAAGTGTCGACACTTAAGAAGACTTGTGTCGACACCCAGGCAAGCAGTGTCGACACTTGGAGTCATTGTGTCGACACCAGGGATGCTGAGCCGACATCAGACAGAAAGTGTCGACACAAGGAGCTGTGTCGACACTCAGTGAAGAAAAGTACAGTGAAGCAGTGTCGACACATAGCAGTTGTGTCGACACCCAGAGAAACTTTGTCTACATCAGAAAGTGTCGACACTTGGAGGCTGTGTCGACACTCAGCAAAAGTCTGCAGAAACTAAGTACAAGTGTCGACACCCAGAACAATGTGTCGACACTCAGCAGAAGAGTCAACACTTGAAGAATGTGTCGACACAAGAAAGAATGTGTCGACACTCAGCTGAAGACTCGACACTTAGTAAAGATCAGCAAAAGTTCAAAAATTTCTAAGTACAAGTGTCGACACTAAGGAGATGTGTCGACACTCAGCCAGAGTCTCGACAGAAGAAGAATGTGTCGACACCCAGAGCAATGTGTCGACACTCAGCAAGTATCAACACTGAAGACATGTGTCGACACCAAGAAGAAGTGTCTACACTTAACAGATTCAACACATGAAGATGTGTCGACACAAAGGTGTTGTGTCGACACTTAGAAGAATTAGCAAAAGAATGCATCAAGAAGAAGACACATTAGAAGAAGGAACTGAATACTGAAGAACAAGTACTTGTGTCGACACTCAATTTCAGTGTCGACACATGAAGAAGAAGCAGTGTCGAGATATAAAATCTACAACACAAGGAGTTGTGTCGACACCTTGTAGACTAGTGTCGACACTTAGACAACATGTGTCGACACTTGGTCTATAAGTGTCGACACTTAAAGACAGAAAGTCTCGATACTTTCAGACAGTTACAGAATTTTCAAGAACTGACTGGATGACTTGACAGCTGTCATTCCAGCCGGTCTACTGCACCTGTCAGAGTTGTTAGAATTCAGTTATGGACCGGACCAGCCGGTTACAATGAAGAAGGCCTATAAATAGGCTTATGCTGTCTACAGAAAGTTGTTGAAGAGATCAATTGAACACAAGTACAAGTGATCAATATACAAAGAAGATCTTACTATTCCTTGAAGAATCAAGTGCAGATCTAAGAAGTTGGAGAGAGAGAGCTCCATCCAAGAAATCAGCTGTTGGAACCAGGCTGAGAAGAAGGGTTCAGATTTACTCTGAATCTTAAGTAGCAGAGATCAAGGATCAACTGCAGAAGGAGTCAATCTTATTGAGTTCCACATTCAAGAAGCTTTGAAGAAAGCCAAGTCAGATTGATTTCAGCTGAGTTCTTCCAAGAACTCATCAAGAAACTCACAACTCTCCTCTCTTGTCTCTGAGTTGCTGAGTTAATATTATTGTATTCATATTTTCTTGTAGGATCCTTTGGATCTGAGTCTTGTAAGCCTGTAATTATAAAGGCTGAGTGTAGGGCTTGAGTGCCTGAGTGTAGGAGATTTAAATCTCTGAGTGTAGGCCTTGGTGGCTGAGTGTAGGCCTTGGTGGCTGAGTGTAGGCCTTTGTGGCTGAGTGTAAGCTTATGAAGAAGCTGAGTTGTAAGGCCTTGGGCCTGAGGTGTAGGAGCCTGTTTTGGGTTCTGAGATAGTGGAGGAGTTTGGTCGAATCTAGTACACTGCTAGATAGGCGAAGGGGGAAAGTGGATGTATCCAAACCTTGGGTAACCACTATAAAACTGTGTGTCTACTATGTGTTGTGGTTTGCTGTGATTACTGTGTGATTGCTGTGCAAAAGTAGATATCAATCTGTGTTAGAAACTGATTGCTGCCATAAAAAGTTAAAAAGATTCAAGTCACCTATTCACCCCCCTCTAGGTGTTTAGGTACAATATCTTTCAAGGAGGCGGGTGAGTGCTTTGAAGCGAAGGAGGGATAAGAACCGACCACGCCTATTTATAGGGAGAAAGAAAGGGCGGGAATTTTCCCGCCAACGGGAGAGGTGCGAGTAGCAAAAATCGGGCCTGACGGTTCGACTCCCCAACGCGCAGCCACAGCGCCAGGACCGTTTAGCAGCAGGTCTCGCCCGACCGCATCCGCGCGAAGAATGAGCGGGCGAGTCTCAGCACGAGCCCGCCCAGGATCCTGAGCAAGTCGGGGAGACTCGTGGCTGGCGAGCTCCTCGGCTCGCTCCCGCTACAATCGGAATGGTGGGTTGAGCGAGTTCGTCCCCAGACCTGCCCTCGCCCCAGGAAGTGGGTGAGGGGCAGACGCGAGTACCCTCGAGCCCGCCTCAAGGAAAATAAAAACAGCAACATGATAATTTTGGCGTGCATCAGAGATCAAAAAATCAGGCCCATAGGCGGGCGAGGAGTGTCACAAATTGTTGCGAATACAGAATGAGGCTTTGAAATAGTAGAAACCCCGCGATATCCCGCAAGCGGGGGGGGGGGGGGGGGGGGGGGGAATAAAGGCCGGATCAGTACTGGATCCACTTCCACCTGCCCCGCCACTGCGTTCCCAATCGCGGCGACACACGAGGATAATGGTAATCGCGCACCGCCACCAGCTCCTGCTGAGCCAGGCCGACTTATTCCGAGGCATTCCTAAGACGCTGCTCGGCTCGCGTAATATGCACGCCAGGCGAAGTGACCTCGCCACCTTCTGCTACGCGCGGGGCACCCTCCAAGGCCGCGAGCCGAGCCTCGGTGTCATCCTTGTCTTGATCGACCCTCTTCACGAGCTCCTGAAGCAGCAGCGTGTGTTTCTAGAACAGCCGCGTCACCTGCCTCTTCATCCCCACCGCATCGGTCGGGTCGCCCAGGTAATCAGAAACACCCTCCACGTCGGGCGGAGGCGAATACCCTTCGCTCATCTCAGTTTCGGAGGAGACCATGTTGTAGCCTACAAAAGGGGCGATTCAGAAGGAGCGAGCGAGAACAAGGTAAACGCTGGGTACAAGCTTACCAGGGGTTGTCACGTCGTCCACGCCGATGGAAGGACGAGAGGAGCCCGACCGACCCTGAAAGGCTTCTCCCTCGAGGGTCTCAAGAGATTTTCCTAGTCCATGGGGAGCCGGCGAACGAGAGGTTTCCGGAGGTGGGCGGTCCAGACCTGGGGGACTAGCAACCCTCTCAGGCGACAAGGGAGGGGGCGATCCTCCCCCCGGTCCTCCTCGTCCTCACGAGGCGGTGCCTGCAAGACGAGGGGTCAGAGACGTTGCAACAAGCCAAAGAGGAAGGTCGCATACCTCGGGAGCGACCTCATCGCCAGCCGCCGAGCTAGAACCCGGGAAGTTGTTCGCCGGGGGACCGCCTCACGATCTTCCCCTTCACCGGCCTGAAGAGTGGGCCGGAGAGACCCGCACGCTAACCAAGGGGCAGCCTCGAGGGCCTCCTCCGAGTCTTCTGGCCCGCAGCCGCCAAGCGAGCTCGCACTTCTTCGCTGACCGGCATCAAGGAACGGCAGTCTGTTCAAGAAAAATGAGAGGGTCTGGGGAGACCCCCCTGGGCTCGGTGGTATATTTATAGCCGAATAGTGGGGGCCCACCAGAAGATTCCCTGCCAGCTCAGCACAGTACTCGCAGAACACGCGGGTTGGATGATTTTTTCCGAGCTTGTATCAAGCTCAAAAAGAGCGGGGATTGTGTACAACCCGTGTTCGCCGAGCGGGTCCCACCAGGAAGATCGAGCGAACCGGCCCCGCGGCCCGTACCCATGCAACAAGCAGGCATGCGACAAAGGCTGGTCCGCTCCCGCCTAGTTCGAGCGAGCGAGCCGAGCGAGACCCACGACTCCCCACCCGATCTCGACCGAGACGCTCGCTCGGAGAATCGTCAGCCAGAGCAGGGGCGCCAACCGTCGAGCCGGTACTCGCGGAGGGGCTCGACGACCTGCGACCTATGAGCCGATCGGAGGGTCACGATAGCTACCAGTCGCCCCTACACGCGACCTGGTCGCCGGTCTGCCTCGGCAGAGGACTGGCAGGTTCCCGCAGCCCGGCTCGCATTCGCCCAGGAAGGATAGGCAGGCCGCTGGATCCAGGTCGCACCCGCCTCCCGCGGAGGGGAATTGGAGGCGAGCTGACTCCCCATGGGTGCGAATAGCTCCTCCAAACAGCGGAGCCACGCTGTTGGCAGACCAGGTTGGACTGCGCATAGCTGCTCAGGACAGCGGAGTTTGGCTGTTGGCAGACCCAACCCAGGGCTTTTTGGTATTTTCAGGTCAGTTCTTCTGGTTATTGGCAGTTCAGATTCCAAAAAACTATAAATAAGACCCAAGGGGTACCTCAGAGGGCACGCCTGGAGTGCCTCCCTACTCCCATTTTCAAGTGCTTTCTGAGGGTTCCTTAGCTCGGCTTCTGGCTAAGGAGGGGAAGCGCTCAGAGATCTTCCGGGTTTGTGGTGGGACCTCCCTGCCGAGCCCTTGGGTCTGTTTCTTCTTGCCTTCTTCGTTGTTTTTCTTGCAGGAGCAAAGTAGGCGCGAGACCACCCCTTCCCCAAGGGTCGAACTCCACAAGAGGCCGGATTCCGGTTTCAACAAAGGATGCCAGAAGCCTAAGTGAGATCATAACTAAAGCTCTCTTGGGCAAACTCAAGTCTTATGAGCTGCTCATCAAGAATAGAGAAGAAGAACAGAAGGTTGCTTCACCAGCAGTTAGAAAAGAGAAATCAATAGCATTCAAAGCTGTTGAAGATCAGCCTGAAGACAAGGTCACAGGCAATGAAGAGCTGCTAAGCCTACTGGCCAAAAGGTTTTACAAAATGGCCAGGAAGGACTTCAGGAAAAAGTCTTCCAGAGGGCATGACAAGTCAAGGTATGACAAATCAAATAACAAAGAGATTATTTGTTTTGGATGCAGGAAACCAGGCCACATGATGTCTGACTGTCCAGAAAATCAGTATAAGGACAAAAAGGACAGGAAAGAAAGAAGAAAAGACAAAAACTTCAGGAAGAACAACAATGACAAACACTCCTCCAACAAGAACAAACATACCAGGAAGGGGTTTGTTGCTGAAACTTGGAGTGAGACAGAAGAAGAATCTGAAGCTTCATCCAGCTCTAGTAATGATGAAGATGATGCTGATGAAAAAGAATTCTACATGATGGCTATCAATGCCTCACAATAAAATTCTGATGCAGAAGAGTCAGAGTCAGAATCAGAGACTCAATCTGAAGAGGACCAGGTAATAAATTCCTTTGATTTTAATTCTAAGGACTTCAAGTGTGATTTTAAAGCACTGTGTTTAGATTTATTAAAATCTGAGAAGGAAATCATTTCTCTCAGAAATCAGCTATCTGAACACAACACTTTAAAATCAGAAAACCTCAAACTCTCTGAGGAGTTGGAATGCTATAGGGAGCAGATAGCTTCACTGAAAAGTGAACTATCAGAGGCCAAGAAGTTTGAAGAATCCCTCAATGGGAGAAGTATCAAATTAATGGACATCACAAGAACAGTGAACTCAAGATTCAAGAACAGTGAAGGGATCAGGCACACTTTCTCAGCTCCTAGAACTCCTCAACAAAATGGGGTAGCTGAAAGGAAAAATAGAACCCTTATTGAATCTGCTACTACATTGTTGTCAGATGCTCATCTTCCTCTATCCTTTTGGGTAGAGGTAGTGAACACCTCCAACTATGTGTTGAATATAAGTTTAATACATAAGCTGAAGGGCAAGACTCCCTATGAATTTCTCAAAGGGAAGAAACCTAAAGTAGATTATTTTAAAATCTTTGGTTGTATGTGTTACATTCATAATAATGACAAGAAATACTTAGTAAAATTTCAAGCTAAAGCTGATGAAGGAGTGTTTCTGGGATACTCCATGATCAGTAAAGCTTATAGGGTGTATAATAAATCAACTCTTAAAATTGAAGAATCTGTTCATATATCTTTTGATGAATCTCACATGTCATACAAGGAGAAAGAGATTTCTACCATAAGCTCTTTGCAGGTTCCACCACTGTGTGAGTCTATGGATGGACTGAACCTTACCTAAGAGGTATCAAACCATTCTACTCCACAGGTTGCTGAAGATAGTGAAGAGGAAATTCAAGAGGAAGTGGCTGAACTTCCTTCAACAGTTGGTACTATTCCCCAAGAGGAATTAAATACTGAAGCTGTTGCTCAACTAACTCCACCAACTGATCTTGTCACACTTAGAGATCACCCCAGATCGCAAGTGATTGGAGACATTTCAGCAGGTGTACAGACAAGGCATCAACTCAACCAAGACTTGATGCATGCCTGTTTTCTATCTCAAATTGAACCTCTCACCATTCATGAGGAAGAGCAAGATCCCCACTAGATCATTGCAATGCAAGAGGAACTAAATCAGTTTGAGAGATGTAGAGTTTGAGACTTGGTTCCAAGACCCCATAACTACCCAGTTATTGGAACCAAATGGGTCTACAGGAATAAGTTGGATGCTCAAGGCAACATAGTGAGGAACAAGGCTAGGCTTGTTGCTCAAGGCTACAGACAAGAAGAAGGAATAGACTATGACCAAACCTTTGCCCCTGTTGCAAGGTTAGAGGCCATTAGGATATTCCTTGCCTATGCAGCTTACAAGAGATTCAAGGTCTACCAGATGGATGTCAAAAGTGCATTTCTGAATGGAGTACTACAAGAAGAGGTTTATGTAGAACAACCTCCAGGTTTTATCTCTCCAAGTCAACCCTCTTTTGTTTTTAAATTGCATAAAGCTCTCTATGGTTTAAAGCAAGCTCCAAGAGCTTGGTATGAGACCTTAGCAAGCTTTCTTTTAGAGCATGAATTTACAAGAGGAACCATAGATAAAACACTTTTTACTAGACATCATAAGGACCAAATATTGTTAGTACAAATATATGTGGATGACATTATTTTTGGGTATACTGATCCCAAATTGTGCAAGAGGTTTGCTGACCTCATGCATTCAAAATTTGAGATGAGTAGCATGGGTGTGCTTTCCTACTTCCTTGGTCTCCAAGTGAAGCAGCTCCAAGATGGTATCTTCCTCTCCCAAGCTAAGTATGCTAAAGAGCTCATCAAAAAGTTTGGGATGGGTGATGCTTCAGGGATGAAAACCCCTATGGCTACACATACTGTTGTGGATTCTGATGCAGCAGGGAAACCAGTGGATCAGAAAAATTATAGGGCAATTGTTGGATCCCTATTATACCTAACAGCTAGCAGACCTGATATAATGTTTGCCACATGCCTTTATGCTAGGTTCCAAGTGAACCCTAAAGAATCTCACCTTATTTTCCTAAAAAGAATTTTGAGATATATAAAGAGTTGCCCTAGTCTAGGACTCTGGTATCCTGCAGAGTCAGAGTTTGATTTAACTGGATACTCAGATGCTGACTATGCTGGATGTAGAGTGGACAGGAAAAGTACCTCTGGAACATGCCAGTTCCTTGGTATGAGACTTGTCTCCTGGTTTTGTAAAAAGCAGACATCTGTGTCTACATCAACTACAGAAGCAGAATACATGGCTGATGGTAGTTGCTATTCACAAATGCTATGGATACAAAACCAACTCTTAAATTATGGTGTCAACTTAAATAATTCAACATTATTTTGTGATAATACTAGTACTATTGCTATAACACAGAATCCAGTTCACCATTCTAGGACAAAACATATTGAAATAAGACATCATTTCATTAGAGATAATGTGGACAAAAAGAAAATTAACTTGATCCATATTCCTACTGATCTACAGAGAGCAGACATTTTCACCAAGCCATTGGATGAGAAAACCCATCTGTTCTTTATAAATCAACTGGGAATGATTGATGGAGAAGAGTTAACCTAGTTTCTGTCTGCATTCGACGAATTTTCCAGAGTTCATCGAACTAGGCAAAGTTTGAGAGATTCTCGTCGAACGGAGATCGATGAATTCTCTGTGTGAGGAAACAATTTTCGTCGACCAGAGATCGACGAACTTTGCTTCAGAAGTCATTTCATCGAACGGAGTTCGACGAACTATATTCGATTCTTCTGGATGATATCGACGAATTATCTGTCTATAATTTATTTCTTCGAGCTCAGTTAGAAGAATTTCTCTTTTTTCGTGGAACGGAGTTTGTCGATTCATATTCTGAAAATCGTATATCTAGGTTTTCTTCGACCTCCGTCCCGCTCTTTCAGTTCATTTGCTCTTGATCGCCGTTTCTCTCTGTGTCTTTCTTACAGGACATCAATGACGATTCCCTCAGGTGCTTTGGTTGCAATGAAGTTTGACACTGGATTCGACATGGATTTTGAGTCGTTTCAATATTCTGACCAAATCTTTCTATATATCTTGGAACTACTGGAAGCACTCAATTTAAAGGATTTCATGACCAGGCGCATTAAACTTCATGGAACGGAAATACGAGAATGGGTATATACATCTATAGTTTCTGAAGAACATGTTTTGACCGGCAATATAGGGAACACTGTTGTTTCCCTCTCTCCCACAGTTCTCTCTGAGATATTTGGATTAGTGAACGGAGAAGACAATCTGGAAATGGATTCTGAGGAATTTAATGATATGCTGAAACTGATGGGTTTCTCTGGTAACAACCCTAATAAGTTGTTGAAAAAGCAACTATCCGCCACCTACCAATTTCTGGAAGATATTACGGGAAAGATACTGATGGCCAAGCACTTTGCTCATGACTATATTACCCGTCACCAATTTCTAATAATGTGTGCATTAGTGAATAAGAGACATATTGATTGGAGTAAGGTTTTCTTTGAATTGATCAAGAAGAAGAACAACAAGAAGGAAGTCAGCTTTGGCAGAATTTTGGGAATTTTTCTCACAGAGAAGGCTGCTGAATGTATGGTCTCCCCGACCATCTTCATAAATGCCAGCAAGCGCCTCACTTGCGCTCTGTTTGGTAGGTGGGAGAGGACCATCTTTAAGCCCTCAAAGGCTTCTTTCTCCTCCCTCCAAACTTCTGAGAGCACAAGGGCTGTAAAGGCCGCTCCCCCTGCTGAAGAGGTTCCTCCATCTCAACCATCTCTTCCAGCACCTCTTCCTCCAAAGAAGCCTCCTCATGTACCTACCCCTCCTTCATCTCCACCACTTGACCTGACAATCACTCAAACTCCACCTCCATCTTCCCCTCTGCAAGTTCATCAACAACTCACTCCTCTAGATTCCCCTCATGAGACAATACTTCCTACACCTCCACAGTCTCCTCTTCCCCCACACTTATCCACCATCCCATCTTATAATATACCATCAGATACAATCATGCAAGATGCCCCCACTCCATCTGTTATTCCTCCTCCCATTCCATCCCCTTCCCCTTCCCCATTTGATCCATCTACCCTCATTTCTTTGCTCACCCATCTCATCCAATCTCACATCCAAGAGGCCATTACACCTCTTGTGACCTCCATTAATTCCTTATCTGCCCAGATCTCTCTTCTATCTACTGTCCCCTCTTCATCTAGGGGTCTGGCTTCAGGTATTCCTGAACCCAGGCAGGGGGAGATGCTCAGTGATGAAGTTGCAGCAGATGCAGATACAGCAGCAGCAGCAGCAACAGTCACAGCAGTTCCCTCCCCAGCTAATACAGATTCAGATGAGGATACGACAATTTTGACAGACTTTGATGCTGAGATGTTTGAGTTAATTCAATTTATGGATACTGACATTGATTTGTATGAGTCAGTTGCTCAAATAACTCCTGTTGGTGATTTCTATTTAAATACCACAGTGAATTTATCAGTTTTGTTGAGACATTTTGATACTGTACATACGAAATTCTCTCAAGCAGATTTCTCTAAGCCATATTTGGCTATGGTACCATATACCTCTCCATCTAGTCCAGCAGTTGCCAAGCAACTCTGTGACAATTTTGCTCTCTCTGCCTCTAGCTCAAATGTCATTCCAGAAGTTACATCAGTGTCAGTTTCAGCACCAGATTTTGTTATGGATGACTCTCCAATGCCTACTCTAGATGAGCTTATTCAGGCAGACATTGAAGAAGAGAATAAGGCAGTAGCTGATAGCTCTGTCTCTTTTGTTTCTGAATCTTGTACAGATACTTCTTCTCTTGTTGCTGAAACCCTTATTCCTGAACCTTCTGCCCCTCCTCCAGAAAAGGCTGTTGTTTCTGATCAAGCTTTAAAAGCATTGGATGCATTGTATGATACCCCTCAGGATTCAGAGTCTGATGATGATGATAATGATTCTGATGAGGATGCATCTAGTAAGAAAAAGAGATTGTTGGCAAAGAAGAGAAAGGCTGCTCCTCCTCCAGCTCCCAAGCCAAATCCCAATGCAGACACTCCCTACTATATTCTGCATAATGTGACTCCATATAAGGGAATGGCAGCATGGATGTGGCTCTCCAAAAACCAGCAGAAAGATAGAAAGAGAAGTAGGAGATACTCCCCTCCTCCAGTGCACAGATACAGGAAGGACCCTCCTCCTCCTCCTCCAGCAGCTGGTGCCAGTAGCTCTAGCTCCCAGAGATCTGCCCCAATGCAAACTTATCAGAGACAGTCAGGGAGATCATCTGGAAGCAGCCAGCAGAGGCCATCCTCCTCAGGAAGTCAAAGTAAGCAGCAGCAGCAACAAAGTTCTGAAGTACATAAAGCTGAAAGCCCAAAAAGACCTCTCTCTCCTTTAATTCCTTTTGAAGATCCAGAAACTGCTAATACTGCAAGAATGGCTAGGTACCAAGAATTGATTGGACTATCATTTATAAATAAAGCCAAAGCAGAAGGAATAGATATCTCTGGTATTTCAACAATGTCAAAGTATAGAAAGGAAGAGCTGAAAAGGTTTGACAAAGACAACAAACTGTTTAATGTTGATGATTATATGAAACTTCATCCAGAAGCAGTTGTCCCCAGGGCTACTTCATTGAAAATTATTGGGGCAGCTGATATGACCATGACAGTGGCTCAAGCTCAAAATCTTAACAGAGAAATCATTTTCAAGAAGCCAGGAGAAAAGAAAGCAGAAGACAAACCTCAGCAGAAGAAGTCATAAAAGTAATTTTCTTGTTGTTTCAATTTCTATCTGTTATTTGTTTTTTTAAACTATGTTATCTGTTAAACAAAGCTATGTGTATATATATATATCTATTGCAAGTGTTATAATTCTCTGCCAGATATGTCTCTTTTCTTGCTTTGTTTTTCTGTTTTGAGTCTCTGTTAGTGACCTCACCCAAATAGGGGGAGATTGTTGGATCCCTAGTTGATTTGGGCTAGGTTCACTGACTTAGGATGTGACTCATCATGTATAGTCAGGGTCAATTTGTGTCCTAGAGTTTAGGTTAAGTCCTTAGGCTCAACTCCAAATGGACCAGCTTTCAATAAGATCCTTAGAGACTCCAGACTCACAAGTTTTCAAGACCAAGTAAAGTGAGTTCGACGTTCGTCGAAATTAGCTCGACGAAAGGAGTTCTGCGCTCGACGATCGTGAGACAATTCTTAGTGCTGAGCTAGACGATCTATGTTCTCTGCTCGACGAAGTCTTAGTTTCTACATCAAGCCAAAGTCAGGACAACTTCAAATTTTTCTAAGTCCAGCCTCAAGCTTCGGTCGACGAATTATATTCTGAGCTCGACGAACTTGGACCTCAAGTTCACAGCTTCTCAGGTCGACGAAGTCAGCTTCTCAGGTCGACGAATTCTAAACTCTACTCGACAATTTCTGGACTCAGAGAATTTGTGTCGACACTTAGGGTTTGTGTCAACACCAGACGATTTGTGTCGACACCAGGATTTCAGTCGACACCACCTTATGTCGACACCAGAGGACTTGTGTCGACACCAAGATCAATCTGTCGACACCAACTTATGTCGACACAGCTCTTCAACAAATGCATGATATTTTGCCTAAGTCCAGAACTTTTCTCAGCTCGACGAATGAAGACTGTCTATTTGATGAATGAAGATTGTCTGGTCGACGAACTCAAGCTCAGCTCGATGAACACAAGTTCAGCTCGATGAATTGTGTTCTTCGTTCGACGAATCCAGATTAGGTTTTCTTCAAGGTTCCCGTCCCGTTTCTTGGCACTGATTCCTGAACATTTAATGCCATATCTTCTCGGAATGTTACCGTTAGAACGCGCATTGACTATGGATTATTCCCTGCCGTTTTTTTCATGGGACAGTTAGGAAAGTCATTGATTGCTGATTCTTTCCAAGCCGACTGCAATTACTGCTCGACATTCAAAAGTTTGAATATTCCTCAGTCAGAGACAGACATACAGACTCATAGATACTCAAAAAATAGAGACACGCAGTAAGAGAACAGAATTAAGCAGTGAAAGAGTTCAAGAATTACAATACAGCAATCAATCTGATAGACATTCTAAAGTTGCAGAGAAGAACAAACATACTAAAATCTAAAGTTCTTGACTGCAATCAGCCTTGACCAGAGAAGTTTTTCAAGAAGAAGAAGAATAACCAAATTCAATCAAGAGTCTTCTTCTATCTATTCTCAGGACAACTTCAAAGGACAACAGAACTTTATCAGTCAAAAGAAGTTCCTGAAGCAGTTCTTGTCCAGGCATTCTAGGTCATTGAAGGCCTATCACCCTGAAGCAGTGCTCCAGCATTCCTGACCAATTTAAGATCTCAGGGGGAGCAAGATCTGCTACAATCAATCCACAAGTCTTCTCTCTGACTGTTGACAGAGAAGACACTATCACCCTCTCTCTCATTCCTGTACAGGGTTTTAAATCCCTTCAAAATTATTTCGGTTGCAAGTCTCCTTCCAAAAGACTTGAGGGTTTGGTTTTTGAGCACCTTAATAAAAGCTCATTGGTGCCCAGGACACCTGATCAACTCATCCTGCAGTGGATTCCTACCTAGGGTGGTAGAAGAGTGGATGTACCCAGATTGGTTGGGGAACCACTATAGCTCCTTGTGTCTTCTGGTTGCTATTATCTTTTGTTTTCTGGCTGTGGTCTGTGATTGTTGTGTGAGTGCTCTGTGATTAGATAGTTGCTGTGTTTGCTTTATTTATTTTGCTTCCCTGTTCACTTAGGAATACAACAAGAGTTGTAAAAAGTTTTTAGTAAACACCATACTCTATTCGCCCCCCCCCCTCTAGAGTATATCAGATCTAACCTGCACTTTCATAAGGGTAAGTAAACTACTTAAATTTGAAAAGGATTGATTCTTTGAGAGAACACACCATCTGTAAATCATCATCGAACACTTTGTTTTGGTTCTTGTGATCATCAGAGTCACATCCAAAGGATCATACCTATAATATACGTCTTTCAAATTTTGATTTTTCACTTGACTTTAAGTTTTCTGGGATCGTTATACCCTCAGTGTTATAGATATAATTACTCCAATATTTGAATCCTTACTTGATGGGCTCCAATCACGTCATAGTTAAGACCCGTAATCACTCCTTCACATTTACCATGATGTTACTCTATCTCGATCTGTATGTTTCTAACATTATGACCCGAGCATGTCAATTAGGCGCGGATTGCAGTGATCCATCATCATTTCCACTTCCCCCGGTTATACACATTTAATATGTGAAAGTCATAGTCACTTTCCTAAGAGCCACAGCTATGCAGAATTTCCAACTATCATTCCGACTTATACTGAATTCTCAATTCACATTGGTTTTCTCTTGCAATATATATGAGTTCATTAATCAAATCCTTAACCGATGATATAATTATTAATCACGTGTCACGTCAATTGGGTTAAGGTGTTAGGGCATCTAGGAACATACTTTGCTGAGGTAACACATTCCTTTAATTATACATAAAACCTTTGTGTCATTGTTACTGCTTGATTTTAGTTTATCAAAAGGCCATACGTTCGAATTCTTGTGGATTATACGCAACTTGTTTCGATCTTTGGGATATAGCATGTCATTATGCATTGATGAAATTACAATCTCTCTTAAAGTTGTGTCAAGTAATGATCTGATTCACAAGCCCGCGAAAGTTTCTAACTTCTCATGGAGACTTTCCTTGTTCTAGGATTGTAATATATCCAAGCGGGCAACCCTCTACGTATATCTCAAACTTCTAGGGAGGGTTGATTATCTTATCATTTATACGAATACAAAACCTCATCTTTACTTGAGCAACATTTGAATTAATCAAGTCTTCTAAATCACTATGTTTGTGACACATGTTTTATAAACTGGGCCTAGAGAAATTCAAGTCGTTACCAATTTAGCCCAATAAACAAAAGGATTAGCCCTCATACCTTTTGGGCTAAATTCCCTTAATATTTATAGTGCATTCCTCTTATATGTGCACTCAATCCTTAGGTCTAACAATCTTAGACCTGGAGTTCCACCTTGAGACTAATTGACATGATATATACCTTTGGCCCTTAAGATTACTTATACGACAATCTTCTCGAGGTCAACATATGACCTAACCAAAATGGGTTTCTTCTGAGACTTGAATTCTTATTCTACCTTTGGCATTTGCCACTGTAGTTGTCTCAACGTAATCAAGTCATCAGTATGAGGGTTAAGTTTACGAGTACCCTACTATTCCACTAATAGATTATATGCACCAATTCTCCTTAAGGCGGTCCTATTAGCTTGGGTAAGAAGTGATAATATCACTCGATAGGTGGAGTAGGGACATCAAAATTTAAGCCTTAATAGTGACTCTTGCGTCAAATTCTTCCCTTGGTGAATTTGGGTATCCTCGTACCTTAACTAATCTATCTCCGAGGTCGATTTTAGACTTGGATTCACTACTAAATCCTCTTGGTAAGTCAAACTAAGGTGCTGTCCTAATTGTATTGGCCTAACTCATTGTTTAAATGGACTATTTTCTGTGACTTTTTACACATGGGCACACCATTGCTTCCACTGCATAGTTTGTCCACAAACTATTGCTCGAGCGGGGTGAGCCAGTGTTGTGGACTTCTTTCTCATATGATCGTTTGTTCAAGTGATACCAGTTTGTAAGACCCCTCCCCTTACCAAGGAGGCTCCAGGTCTTATGCCCAGAACCACCGTCTTACGGTGGCACTAACGCACGGGTTAGTCAACACCGCAACACGCCGATTCTGCCGGCTAGTACGATCATATAACCTGTAGGATAATATGAGAAATAGAAGTAAAACATATCAGAGTACTACACAGCTAGTCCACGGTCATGGTACAACTCATATATATATATATATATATGAATGAAAGAGTATATAGTCCACAATGAGTACAAAAATATGAAGTGTAATAAGGGCTTATGCCCAGTACATCATATGAATAACTCTCCTCACAAAATATCAAAACAGCGGAAGCTAATCAACTAATCTCGAACTCATCCCACTTGAGGTAGCGCTGTGGTAGTAGTAGTAGGTGGTATCAACTCCTCACGCCCTGTCACCTCATCCTGCCGGTCGTGCTGGTGCTCCATCTCCTCGAGCTTCTAAAAATAGTTTGGTCACCGACCATTAGTCAAAAAGACTAAGTCGTTTCCTTCGCACCTCGCCCCGCAACTCCTAGGCATCGTGCAGGAGGATGAAGCGGAGGACAATCAAGGGGTAATAAAAGGAAGCAGATGACAAGGGAAACTAAGCTATCAAGTAAGAGTGTGAGCAGTAAATCTACACTAGCAGTTCTATTTATATAGCACAAAAGTAAAAGAATGTACAGTACAAGTAAGTAAAGAACTGAAAGTAAGAGCAGAAAAGTAAAGTTATGCTACCACTACACTACCATAACAAACGTACCTTAACTTATAAAAATGCCCACACAAATTTATAAGTTAAGGTTTCTAGGAAATTTAACTTATCATATAAAAGAGCCCATACTAATTTATATGATAAGGATCTATGAAGCGTATGACCTAATATGAATGAATGTTTATGATGCAATTTATGCAACAAGCAAGTACAACTCACACACAACGACTCTATGATCGCAGACCTTTAGTTCCCACTTTTTGAGAGCTAGCTTCACTCTCGGGTACCACCGTTATGGCTACGGCTGCAGCGGAGCGGGCATCTCCACTTCTAGGCAGGTATGCACACTACCAAACCTTAGACCCCTCTCATACGCCTCTATACATGTCCTAGGTGCACTCTAGAGTCCATGCGTACGCACTTTGCTGACAACCCGTCAGTCTTGTTGGGTCGGGTGTGCGTTATCGGGGATCATCCTCCAGACTGCAGTGTAACATAACCCACTGCCCCCTCAAACCCTCACACCCTCCTGGTTCACCGTACTGCCATCGGTGTGACGATCGACCAGTACCGCATGACCCACCACTAAATTTATGCACATTCAAGTATTTCATCTCGAGCCTCCAGCTCGCAGGACCAACCTGTCCTGATTCCCTCAAATCCTTCACGGGCGAGCCTACAACATATATCCCTCCAACCCATGGCTGGTGAGAACACACAATAATGCCTTTATTCAGTATCCCTCAAATCCATCACGGGCGAGAATGAACCATAATATCTTATCCTATTAGACTACTCTTGTATACGGGTTATTATACTTAGTGATTTAAGGTTAATCCCAGGACTACCCAGGGTATACTCGGTGAAGGGCTCTCGTGGGCACTAGGAACGATGATGGGATTACGCCCAAAGCTCCCTTTCTCAAGGATATTTACTTTAGTTAATGACTACCATAATTCATCCCCAGCTCTCGTTATTACTCTTGAGTGGTCCTAATGACTTAAGAGGTTTTCAGAAGGGCGACTGTCATCCACCGGCCTCCACTCCAGTTGTTATCCAAGGGCTTGCACTTTTACTCTCGTCACTTAGACAACCATACCCACCAAGGTTATTCTCCAATTGTAATATCTAGCGCAACCGTTGATCTATCCCCCGATGGTCCTTATAGCATGACCTACTTACACTATGCGCAACCCATGACCTAATACCACCCCGAAATAGAACTTCCAATTCCTTGGGCCACCTGCCCCTAACTAATTATCCTAGGATGGTATGGACTAATGAAGTGAGCATTTTGATTTTCATAATTTTCTTAAGTTATTAAGGCCTCTAATTAAATCATTTAATTAATCCCCTAGGTCATTTAATACATGAAATATCACAAATTATAATCCACTGACCGAAGGAATTTTTCCTGAGTTATATCTTTGTACAACCCTGTGTCCGGCGAGCGGGCCCAGCCAGGGAGGTTGAGCGGGCCTGGACCCGCGACCCGCACCCGAGCGGCGAGACAGGCTATGCGGCAGAAGGCCTGACCCGCTCCCGCCCACTTCAGGCGAGCGGGCCGGCAACCCGCGGCGAGCGAGCTGGCCCCAAGGATGGCGACCCGCCGGCTGATCCCCCCTGCATGCGACCTGACCGCCGACCCGCCCGGCAAAAGGCCGGCAGCTCGCCCGTATCGGCTCGCACTCGCCCAGTGATGGTAGGCGAGCCCCAGAGCCGGGTCGCGCCCGCCTCCCACGGATGGAGTCGGAGGCGAGCTGACTCCCCATGGGTGCGAATAGCTACTCAGGGCAGCGGAGCCTCGCTGTTGGCAGACCAGGTAGGACTGCGCATAGCTATTCAGAACAGCGGAGGTTGGCTGTTGGCAGACCCAACCAGGGGCTTTTTGGTATTTCCAGGT
Source organism: Platanthera guangdongensis (assembly GCA_039583875.1). NCBI lineage: Eukaryota > Viridiplantae > Streptophyta > Magnoliopsida > Asparagales > Orchidaceae > Platanthera > Platanthera guangdongensis. The sequence goes on from CM077155.1 coordinate 137,192,702, forward strand.
CAGTTCTTTTGGTTATTGGCAGTTCAGATTCTGAAAATCTATAAATAAGACCCAAGGGGTACCTCAGAGGACACGCTTTCAGTGCCTCCTTACTCTCATTCTCAAGTGTTCTCTGAGAGTACCTTAGCTCGGCTCTTGGCTAAGGAGGGGAAGCGCTCAGAGATCTTCCGGGTTTGTGGTGGGACCTCCCTGCCGAGCCCTTGGGTCTGTCTTTCCTTGCCTCTCTCGTTGTTTTTCTTGCAGGTGCGAAGTAGGCGCGAGACCACCCCTTCCCCAAGGGTCGAACTCCACAAGAGGCCGGATTCCGGTTTCAACATCTTGGTGCGGTGAGCGTGGAGAGTGGTCAGTGCAGAAAAGCTTCGGCGAGCTCAATGACGGGAGGTCAAGGATCTGACAGGCAGAACTCGCCGCCCAACCCAGCTCTCGCGACAGTGGGGATGTTTGAAGACTTCAGGAACGAGGTGCTGGATCTCGTCAAGATCGCGCTCGGCGTGCGGGCCGAGTGTTCGACTCCGGCAGCCCAGATCGCGGCCGCCCCCTCTCTGGGCGAGGACGCTCCGGGCAGGCGAGCCGGGAAGGAAGTGGCCGAGGAAGGTCGGGGGAGCGAGCTCTCGGGGCGCGAGCTCTTCCCCGGCTCGGCAAGCCGAGGCCGATTCGGCGAGCTGGGTCCGCGTGACTCGCCGGCCCGCCAGGTGGGGGGAGGCAGCCCCTTCAGCGAGCTGGTCTCCTCAGCTCCAGTACCAGACGGGTTCAGAGAGCCCGAGATGACCTACTACACCGGGAAGGGAGACCCGGTTCAGCACGTCCAGTGGTTCGAGGACGTGGTCTCCATCCGTCAGATGTCGGACGGATTCAAGTGCCGTCTCTTCGCCATCACCCTCCGGGATAAGGCGAGGGAATGGTTCCACCAGCTGCCGGCCAGTTCCATCTATTGCTTCGAGGACCTGCGCCGAGGGTTCATGTTGAGGTTCACCACCGCAAAGAAGAGGAAGAAGGAGTCCGAGTCCCTGTTCCACATAAAGCAGGGGGTGAACGAGACGTTGGGAAGCTACGTCGATCGGTTCCAGGAGGAGGTCACTCAGGTCCAGGAGATGCCGGGCCACAGTCTGATGATGGCCTTCACCCTGGGCCTGCAGCAGGGTTTCTTCCGCATGGAGCTGAAGAGGATTCCCCCTCTCTCCTACGAGGAGCTGATGGAGAGGGCGGCGAGAGAGGTCGACGGGGAGGCGTCGAACCCAGAATTTGCGAGGAAGTTGGCCAGGTGGGCGACTGAGGAGGAGAAGGAGTCGAAGGGAGGAAGAAGACAGGAAGAGAGGAGGGAGGAGCCCAGGCCGAGGGAGCAGAGGGAGCAGAGGCAGCTCCAAGGACAGCAGCCGGGATGGGGGCGCCAGGAGCCCGACCGTAGGCTGGGCTGGAGACCAGAGTGGCAGGGGCAGGGGCCACAGAGGGGATATTACGGGAGAGGTCATTATCAGGGGAGGCAGGACCAGTTCCACCCCCCAGGCTGGAGGCAGGGTCAGAGGCCGCGGCTCCCCGATCAGGAGGAGGCCATGGCCATAGCTCTGGGAGCAAGGAGAGGGGTCATAAGGAGGAGGAGAAGGGAGTTCAGGGTGGAGCTGCCCTACTGCGACTTCCATCAGGAAGAGGGGCACGCAACGGCCACGTGCCCGGAATTCTTGGAGATGAGAGAGAACAGGGGGCGGCAGCAGCAGCAGGAGGAGGTGCGGCAGGAAGTGAGGATCGAGGAGGTCCTGCCTCGGACGGAGGAGGATCGCTGTGAAGACCGGGTGGATGTGGGGACCCGAGGAACGATCGGAGTGATCCACGGGGGAGTGGGGATCGAGGCTTCCCGCAAGGCAAGTCTCCACACCATGTATCGGCGGAGCGTCGCCTCCACGTCCCAAACCCCGCCGCCGGAGGAGAGGATCACCTTCTCCAGAGGTGATATGCCGGACCACGAGGATCCGTTCTGTGATGCGCTGGTCATCAAGGCCGCCATCGAGAACTTCACGGTCACTCGGATCCTAGTGGACAACGGGAGTTCCGTGAACGTCGTCTTCAAGAAGGCGTTTGACGTGATGCAGGTAGAAGCTAAGAGGGTGCTAGCCTCGGACGGGCCCTTGTTCGGGTTCTCGGGAGAAAGGAAGGAGGTAGAGGGAGGAGTCGGCCTCCATGTCACCCTGGGGGGGCAGTCCCGAAACTGCAAGTTCGTCATTGTGGACGCCCCCAGCAGCTACAGCGCAATCTTCGGGAGGCCCCTGATCAGCGCCTTCCGCTGCGTCCCCTCATCTTTCCATCAGTGCTTGAAGTTCAACGCTGAGGGGGCGCAGGTCAGGGTTAGGGGAGACCCTAAGGTGGCACGGGAATGCTACGTCACCGCGGTGAACACCATCTCTTGGCAGGAAGGGGCCGAGGAGATGGGACGGAGGATGGAGGAGAACGAGCAGGAAACCGGAGAGGTGGAGCCAGAGGTGAAGGGCTGCGCAGAGAAGGCGGAAGGAGGGGGTCTGGAGGAAATGGTCGAAGTAAGGGGCGTGGCAGAGGAGATGGAGGTAGAGGTCCCCACTCAGGGGGAAGGGGACGCCGAAGGATGGGGGGAGCAGTCCAGGCTGGAGGCCGCAGAGGAGGTGGTGGAGCTGGAGGCGCTGACCCGCGGGGGCAGGGTGGAGAAGATCCGCGTCAGCGGGGGGCTGACCCCGGAGGACCAGGGCAGGATGCTGGAGTGCATCCAGAAGAACGTGGACATCTTCGCCTGGAGCGCCGCGGAGATGCCGGGGGTTGACGCGGATGTGGCCTGCCACCGCCTCAACCTGGACCCGGGAACACGCCCCGTCCAGCAGAAGAAGAGATCCACGGCGGACAAGCTAGCGGAACCCATCAGGGAGGAGGTGGCCAAACTTCTCAAAGCGGGCTTCGTGTCCGAAATTCAATACCCCGGCTGGGTCTCGAACGTTGTGATGGTCAAAAAGGGAGACGGCCGCTGGCGCCTGTGTATCGATTTTTCCCTTCTTAATAAAGCTTGTCCTAAGGATTGTTACCCCTTGCCTCGGATCGACGCGCTGGTTGACTCAGCCGTCGGTTTTTCTGTAATGAGTTTTTTAGATGCATTTTCAGGTTACCATCAGATCAGGATGCACCCCCCGAACATAAAAGATGTCTCGTTCATCACAGGGGACGGCTGCTATTGCTACAAGATGATGCCGTTCGGGTTGAAGAACGCTGGTGCCACCTATCAAAAAATGATGGACAGGGTCTTCAAGGAGCAAAGGGGGAGAAACTTGGAGGTCTACGTGGACGACCTCATGATCAAGAGCCGAGACGTGGACTCCCACCTCCGGGACCTGGAGGAGACGTTCGCCACCCTGCGCCGATACAAGATGCGGCTGAACCCCCTTAAGTGTGTTTTCGGGGCTAGCCGGGGGAAGTTCTTGGGGCATCTCCTCACCCCCGCGGGGGTCGAGCCGAATCCCGACAAGGTCAAGGCTATCTTGGAGCTGGGGTCCCCGCGGAATGCAAAGGAAGTCCAACGGTTGACAGGGAAGCTAGCAGGACTGAGCCGTTTCCTCTCTCGGGCGGGGGAGAAGTGCTCCCCCTTCTTCAAAACGCTGAGGGGGGGCCAGAGGTTCGAGTGGACTAAGGAATGCGAGGAGGCGTTCCAGGCCCTCAAGGCGCAGCTGACACGGGCTCCGCTGCTCCAGGGGCCGAAAGAGGGTGAAGATTTGTTCTTATACCTCGGGGTCGGGGCAGAGGCCTTGAGCTCCGTCTTGGTGCGAGAAGAGGGGAGGAGGCAGCTCCCTATTTATTATGTCAGCCGAGTCCTGAGGAAGGCTGAGCTCCGATATCCAATCTTGGAGAAGCTTGCGTTCGCACTGATCATCTCGGCTCGGAGGCTACGACCATACTTCCAGGCGCACTCGATCCGAGTGGTGACCGACCATCCCCTCCGCAACGTCTTCGAGGGGGTGGAGCATTCAGGCCGGCTGGCCAAGTGGTCGGTGGAGCTAAGCGAGTTCGATGTCTCCTTCGTGCCACGGCTCTCGATTAAGGCTCAGGCGATGGCCGACTTCTTGGCCGACTACGTAGTGGAAGTAGCGGAGGAGGAGCTCACTTGCCCGGCTCCTTGGAAGGTGAGGGTGGACGGAGCCTCAGGAAGGCATTCTCTCGGAATAGGAGTGGTCCTGGAGAGCCCCCAAGGGACTCGGATTGAGCAGACGGTGGTGGTACATTTCCCCATTACCAACAACCAGGCCGAGTACGAAGCGGTGATAGCGGGGCTGCGCCTGGCCAGGGAGCTGGGGGTGCTGGATGTGGAAGTTCTGACCGACTCCATGGTGGTGGCTTCCCAGATCAACGGGGAGTTCGAAGCGAGGGAGCCCGCTTTGAAGTTATACTTGGCCAAAGTGAAGGGGGTCATAGGGACCTTCCAGACCTTCTCCATCCGACACGTGCCAAGGGGGAGAATGAACAGGCCGACCAACTGGCGAAGCATGGCCCCCGGATGGGGGGCACCATCACCGACCTTTTCCGCCCCTCCATTGAAGAGGGGGAGCTCATGGAGATCGATCAGCAGCCCTCGTGGATGGACCCGGTAATAGTTTTCCTCTCCACGGGAGAGTATCCGGAGGGAGTAGACAAGAAGAAGCTGAGACACAAGTCCGCCTACTACCTCCTCAAAGACGGGCAACTATACAGAAAGACCCTTTCCGGGATGCTGGCTCGCTGCGTGACCGAGGGCGAGACGCAGAGGATCTTGGAAGAAATCCACTCCGGGGAGTGCGGGAGTCATTCCGGGAGTCGGACCTTGGAGGGGAGGATAGTCCGGCAGGGGTATTTCTGGCCCACCCTGGGACGGGACGCCGCGGAGTTCGCAAAAAGATGTCATAAGTGCCAGCTATTTGCCCCCCTCCAGCTACAGCCGGCCCAGCAACTCAAGAGCATTACGGCCCCCTGGCCCTTTGCAATCTGGGGGATGGATTTGGTTGGGCCGTTTCCCCAGGCTAGCGGCCAGAGAAGGTTCCTCCTGGTGATGATCGACTACTTCTCAAAGTGGATGGAGGTGAAGGCGTTGGCAAAGGTGACCTCCCAGGTAATCAGGAACTTCGTCTGGGGGGAGATCATCTGTCGCCATGGGCTGCCCCAGGCCATCGTCACAGACAACGGGCCTCAGTTCGCCAGCGCCGAGTTCACCAGCTTTTGCGGGCAGCTTGGGATCGACCTCAGATTCGCCTCGGTCCACCACCCCAGGAGCAACGGGCAGGTGGAGGCGGCGAACAAAATCATTGTCAATCTCCTCAAAAAGAAGGTGGAAAACTTGAGGGGGAGTTGGGTGGAGCAGCTCCCCGCCGTCCTTTGGGCCCTTAGAACCACTCCCAACACGGCCACGGGGGAGACCCCCTTCAAGCTCTCCCATGGGTGCGAGGCGGTGCTCCCCATAGAATTTGAAGTCCAAACGCCGCGGGTCGGAACGGCCAGGGAAGGCCGAGAGGAATGGCAAGCCGAGAATGGGGGAGAGCTGAGACTTTCCCTCGACATGGTAGAAGAGTTGAGGGATCTTTCGGCCGTCCGACAGGAGGAGGTCAAGAGGAGGATGGCGAAATACTTTGACAAGCATGTCAGGGTCAAGCAGTTCGCGGAAGGGGACCTAGTACTGAAGAAGGTGGACGCGGCAGGGCGGTCAGCGTCCGTAGGGAAGCTCAACCCCAGCTGGGAGGGGCCATTCATTGTGAAGGAAGCTTTGAAGTCGGGGGGCTATCGGCTCCAAAATGTGGAAGGCGAGGCCCTGAGTCTCACCTGGAGTGGAGACGACTTGAAGAGATTTTTTCCCTGATTTTCTGTAAACAACCCGATTTTTCATAATGAAGATTTTCTTCTCCTCCCCCCAGGAATGTCATATCTAAGCTTGCTCAGAGAGTTGGAATGAACTTGGACCCCGAGAAGATCCCGCTGCCAGGCTCCCACCTAGCTGGCAGGGCCGTAAGTCACTCGGTGTCATCCCTAGCCTCGAGAAGATCCCGCTGCCAGGCTCCCACCTAGCTGGCAGGGCCGGAAGTCACTCGATGGAATGAACTTGGACCCCGAGAAGATCCCGCTGCCAGGCTCCCACCTAGCTGGCAGGGCCGGAAGTCACTCGGTGTCATCCCTAGCCTCGAGAAGATCCCGCTGCCAGGCTCCCACCTAGCTGGCAGGGCCGGAAGTCACTCGATGGAATGAACTTGGACCCCGAGAAGATCCCGCTGCCAGGCTCCCACCTAGCTGGCAGGGCCGGAAGTCACTCGGTGTCATCCCTAGCCTCGAGAAGATCCCGCTGCCAGGCTCCCACCTAGCTGGCAGGGCCGGAAGTCACTCGATGGAATGAACTTGGACCCCGAGAAGATCCCGCTGCCAGGCTCCCACCTAGCTGGCAGGGCCGGAAGTCACTCGGTGTCATCCCTAGCCTCGAGAAGATCCCGCTGCCAGGCTCCCACCTAGCTGGCAGGGCCGGAAGTCACTCGATGGAATAAACTTGGACCCCGAGCAGATCCCGCTGCCAGGCTCCCACCTAGCTGGCAGGGCCGGAAGTCACTCGGTGTCATCCCTAGCCTCGAGAAGATCCCGCTGCCAGGCTCCCACCTAGCTGGCAGGGCCGGAAGTCACTCGATGGAATGAACTTGGACCCCGAGAAGATCCCGCTACCAGGCTCCCACCTAGCTGGCAGGGCCGGAAGTCACTCGGTGTCATCCCTAGCCTCGAGAAGATCCAGAAAGCAATGGCCTGCGATCTAGAGCAAATTGCATGGTCAGACTCCCACCTAGCCGGCATGGTCGGAAACTGCCCGAAAAGCGTGCGCAGCAGGACGGAATCGCAAGAGTTAGCCAGAAAAGAGGGAAAGGGTCTAGCATAGCCCCACCCTCAAGCCCCGGGAAAAGTGGCCGAGTAAACACAAAGGCCTGGGCGAGGGTCCACAGAGAGTTAAGCATGCGGCCGAGGGGCGAGCCAGCTCACCTCGCTCGACAGACGAGCCAGCTCGCCTCGCTCGGCAGGCGAGCCAGCTCACCTCGCTCGGCAGACGAACCAGCTCGTCTCGCTCGATGGACGAGCCAGCTCGCCTTGTCAGAGCCGGGCCGCTGGGACGGGTCGCGCCATCCGGCAGTGACATCATTAGAAAAACAAAACAGGCGAGAAATGTAAAAAGAACAGTGTAAAAGGAACAATAGACGGAAATATAGAGTATAAGCGCAACTCGCGCATACAACTCAGACCAGATTTTTTACACTGTTCATCTACAGGGCAAATTACAAAAAACGCAAGATATGGAAACCCTAAAGCGGCTGGAAGCTTCTGTCGCCGGGCTCCGGCACGGGGAGGAACAGCGCCGGCACCACGTCTTTTGCCGAGAGTCCCGCTGCCTCGCTCGTGAGCAGATCCGCGCGCCTCAGCGTCTGCATCGTGTATCTCGCTGCGCTGGCCGCGTTCTTCTGCATTAGCACCTCTAGGTCATAGTCGGACAGGTGCTCGCGCGGGCAGACCCCGCTGCCTGGTGGAGGGACAGCGGCAGCGGCCTCCAGCTCACGTACCCGGGCCTCCAGCGCCGCCTTCTCCTGGCGAAGGGTGGCAATCTCGGCGCCCATCTGGCTCGCAGTCGCCGCGTCCTGAAAAACGGAATAGGAATTATCATGAGCTGCGTTCGCAAGAAGAAGAGACTAGCTCCGGTTGAGAGCGTACCACCCCGCCCAGATATTGCGCGAGGGTCTCCTCGGCGGCGGCGGCTCGCCCTCTCTGAAGATCCGCGTCCTCCCGAGCGAGCTTCCGGGCCTCTTCCTTTTCCTCCGCCATCTTTTGGATGGACGCGGCGTTCCGCTCCACCTGGGTGCAGCGCCGCCCCACCATATGAGCCAGCTCCAGGCCGCGCAGCTGGGCCCGCGAGCTCTCGTGGATCAGCACCCGCGTCTCCTCCTTGTCGTATATGGCGGCGTCTTCGCGCGAGTACAGCCCAAAGGAGAAGCTGTACGCCTCCCCGCCGATTGTATCCTGCTCCATCCAGCTCGGCAGCAGGGTCGAGATCGTTGCGCGATTCGACTCCTTGTCCCAAGCCAGGAGCGGGACGCCGAGCTCGTCCAAGTACCTCTCGCCGTAGCCGAAGTTCCGATGCCCTCTCGGCACCGGCTCCGCAGCGGCTCCAGACCCGCCCGGCGGCGCGGAGGTGCCCGCCGCCCCGACCGGAGAATCGCTGGTCGAGACAACCAGCGGGGGCGAGGGGGGGTCAGTCGACAAGACCGCGGGGGCCTTACCCTTTCTTTGGCCCGCGGATGGTTGTTGATCCGCGGTCTTCGCCGACTTCGGCGGAGGCGCTGACTGCCCGCCGCCCGGTCGCTTCTTGGCCGGGACCGATGAGATGTCGCGCTGGGCGGCATCCGCGGCCTGGGCGCGGGCGAGAACCCCGGGGGGAATCCGGGCGCTTTCATAAGGAGGATGAAGGGGAATGTCGCGTTCGCCTGCGAAGAAGGGAAGGTGAGATGAAAGAAGAGCGGGAAAGTAAGGACTAATGGAGACGAGTAGCAAACCTCCCCCGGCGGGACAGCCGCGAGATCGTCAAGGTGGCGGCGCAGGAACGCGACCTCGAAGTTCTTCCCGACGAAGAACGCGAACAGGTCGGCTTCGTGGCCGCCTAGGTTGGGTGGCCGGTAGCTCGCCTCGCTGAGCTGCACCGGCGAGAAGGGCACGTTGCCGAAGTCCCCCTTGACGAACAGGAACTTCTTCAGCCAGTTGTGGCTCTTGTTGACGGTCTCCCGCACCTTGAGGTGGGCGCTGGAGAAGTAGGCCGTCCCGTCTCGGTTCGCCCTGAAGGAGAACAGCTTCCGGAATACCGCGAGGCTGAACTCCACCCGCTCCCCTCGCAAGAAGCAGGCGAACCCCATCATGACGGCGACGGAGTTCGGGGTCATCTGTCCCAGGACGACCCCGAAGTATTTGAGCACCTGGCGCACTTCGGGCCACAAGGGAAGTCGCAGGCCCACCTCGAAGTGAGCGAGAGGGATGGCGAGCTCATTCCCAAATAGGTCGTTAATCTTCTCCCTCTCATCAGGTCGCCTCGCAGAAAACCCGGCCGGGATGTGGTCGCCTAGAGCTTCTAAGTATTCGCGCTCTGTGATGACGGCGCGAGGGAAATCGTGCTCAGAGAAAGTCCAAGCGCATTTGCTTCGGCCGTCCGCGTCGCCGCCGCCTCCGCCCATCCCCGTTGATTCGCCGCCGAACGCGAGAGAAAAAGCCGGGAGACGAGCTAGAATCGCACTTCGCGAGAAAAGGGGAAGCGAGAAGACGTTTTGGATTCGGTGGAGAAACAAGGGCCGGCAGGACCTATTTATAGGAAAAGAGAAGGGGCGGGAAACTTCCCGCCAAAAGATGGGGTGCGGATAGCAAAAATTAATCCGACGGTTCGACTTCCCGCGCGCGAGCACACCTCAAAGGTCGAGCCGGCACGGTTCTCGCCCGCTGCAACCGCGGGAGACCGGCGCGGGCGAGCCAACCCCAACCCGCACCCGCACGCCGTGCCGCGCGAGACGGGAGATTCGCGTCTAGCGAGCTCCTCGGCTCGCCTCGCCCCGATCAGCGCGAAAAGAAGAATGGACCCTTCCCTTTAACCCGCACACAGAAATCAAAAGAAAAGCAGCGCGATAATTTCAATACATCTCAGCAAGAAAATAGTTAGGCCCATAGGCGGGCTAAGAAAGTCGCAAGCAATTACTAGTACAAATACAAGATAAAAGCGAGGTGACGGTAACCCCGCGGTATCACGCAAGCGAGGGGCAAATAACTGGGTCAATACTCGACCCACTTCCACCTGTGCCGCCTCTTCGTTCCCGCCCGAGGCGGCACGCGGGGATCGTGGTAATCGCGAACCGCCACCAGCTCCCGCTGAGCCAGGCCGACCTGCTCCACGGCACTCTTAAGATGCCCCTCGGCTCGCGTTATATGCACGCCCGGCGAGGTGACGTCGTCGTCTTCCGCTTCACGCCGAGGGCCCTCCAAGGCCGCGAGCCGGGCATCGGTCTCGGCCTTGTCGTCTTCGATCCTCCTTATGGCCTCCTGCAGCAGCATTGTGTGTTTCTGGAATAGCCGCGTCACCTGCCTCTTCATCCCCGCCGCATCGTTCGGGTCGCCCAGATAGTCAGATACACTGTCCACGTCAGGCGGAGGCGAGTACCCTTCGCTCATCTCGGTTTCAGGCGAGGCCCTACGAAAGCCTGCGAGCAGGGAGGGGTCAGAATGAGCGAGCAAAGGGCAAAGTCAACGATAAAAACCAGCTCACCAGGGGTGGGCACATCGCCCGCACCGACAGATGGGCGGGAAGAGCCCGGCCGATCCTGAAAGTTCCCTCCCTCGAGGGTCTCAAGAGATTTCCCCAGCCCATGGGAGACCGCCGGACGAGGAGTATCCGGAGGTGGGCGATCCGGACCTGGGGAATTCGCGATCTTCTCAGGCGATGGAGGCGGGGGACGATCCTCTCCCCGGTTCTCCACCTCCTCACAGGGAATTACCTGCAAAACAGGGAGTCAGACGAATGGCGATAATCAGCGGAAGGCCACGCACCCGGGGACGACCTCAGCACCCGCCGCCGAGCTGGAGGCCGGGCAGTCGCCCGCCAGAGAGCGCTTAACGATCTTTCCCTTCGCCGGCCTGAAGAGGGGGCCGGAGGATCCGCGAACTAGCCATGGGGCGGCCTCGAGGGCCTCCTCCTGAGTCTGCAGGACCGCTGCCGCCAGGCGAGCTCGCACTTCTTCGCTGACCGGCATCGAGGAACAAAAGTCTGCTCAGAGAAAATAAGGGGATTTGGGGGGCCTCCTACAGGGGTCAGCGGTATGTATTTATAGCAGAACAGTGGGCCCCCACCAGAAGATTCCCTGCCAGCTCAGCACAGGAGCTCGCCGAACACGCGGGTTGGATGATTCTTTCCGAGCTTGATTCAAGCTCGAAAAGAGCGGGGATTGTGTACAACCCTGTGTCCGGCGAGCGGGCCCAGCCAGGGAGGTTGAGCGGGCCTGGACCCGCGACCCGCACCCGAGCGGCGAGACAGGCTATGCGGCAGAAGGCCTGACCCGCTCCCGCCCACTTCAGGCGAGCGGGCCGGCAACCCGCGGCGAGCGAGCTGGCCCCAAGGATGGCGACCCGCCGGCTGATCCCCCCTGCATGCGACCTGACCGCCGACCCGCCCGGCAAAAGGCCGGCAGCTCGCCCGTATCGGCTCGCACTCGCCCAGTGATGGTAGGCGAGCCCCAGAGCCGGGTCGCGCCCGCCTCCCACGGATGGAGTCGGAGGCGAGCTGACTCCCCATGGGTGCGAATAGCTACTCAGGGCAGCGGAGCCTCGCTGTTGGCAGACCAGGTAGGACTGCGCATAGCTATTCAGAACAGCGGAGGTTGGCTGTTGGCAGACCCAACCAGGGGCTTTTTGGTATTTCCAGGTCAGTTCTTTTGGTTATTGGCAGTTCAGATTCTGAAAATCTATAAATAAGACCCAAGGGGTACCTCAGAGGACACGCTTTCAGTGCCTCCTTACTCTCATTCTCAAGTGTTCTCTGAGAGTACCTTAGCTCGGCTCTTGGCTAAGGAGGGGAAGCGCTCAGAGATCTTCCGGGTTTGTGGTGGGACCTCCCTGCCGAGCCCTTGGGTCTGTCTTTCCTTGCCTCTCTCGTTGTTTTTCTTGCAGGTGCGAAGTAGGCGCGAGACCACCCCTTCCCCAAGGGTCGAACTCCACAAGAGGCCGGATTCCGGTTTCAACAATCTTGGTAAAATATTGCTGTCTACCAAAATTCATAATTTTCCTTGAAATATTTCCATTTATTCCTTAATTAATAGAAATCTCACATAATTGTCATTTTCCAAATGAAGTGTAAGGAGTTCATTACTAAAAATTCCAAGAAAATTACAGCATACATATATTGGTAAAATAATGCTAAAGACAGAATTTCATGAACTTCCATGGTACAAGTGCTACAAAATTTCATTTCTAATTATATTACCAAAATGCTAAGTGGTCTCGTCCTCTTAATCTCATCCTCTCTCTCCTCTTTGGGTAAATTCTCCAAAATGCCCCTTTGCATGTGACCTTATCTTCAAAACCAGAGGGAAGGGGTGGTCTTTGACCACTTGGGCTGATAATGAGCCAAGTTTGGTGGGCTTGGCCCAAGGAGAGTGGGCTTAGCCCTCATTTTCTTCTTTAGGTCAATTATGTTGACTAGGTTCCCTTTGAGTTGACTTGGTCAACCATGATGAGTGGGCTGACCCCACTTGGTGGTCATGGGTCTAATGGAACCACCCAACTTGGGTTGGGTCAATGTGGTGCCCTACTTGTGCTAATTGGCCTATAGGTATAAGTTTGACCAACTTAGGGCTAAGGTTGACTTTGGTCAACTAGGATCAAAGGGTTGACTTAATGACATGCCCTAGGGTCCACTTAGATTATTTTAGGGTTAGGGCAATGCGGTGGGGTCATGGTGTGGCTAGGGTTCATATTTAGGTTAGTTTGACCTAGTTTGACTTGGCCCTATAGTAGGCCCCACATGGCTACAACCCACTACCTAGGATCAAACCTAGTTAATTTCCCTAACACCCACCGCATGCCCAACCCAATCTAAGTTAAGGGGTCTAGAAGTAACATGGGATGTTACACCCAGTACATTTTATCGCATAACATATCAATCCCATTCAAACCAAAACCTCTAACCGCCTTTTTAAAATTTTCGCGTAAGTGTCGCAAACAATGTCTATGTTTTGCATATGGAAGCTCAGATGCAACTCCTTGAATTAAGCCTGCATGTTTGTCACTAATAATGCAAAGGTTTGGACGACTAGCAACAACATGCAACAACTCTTTAAGCCGATTAAAAAACCATTCTCATGATTCAATACACTCTGATTCAACAACAACAAATGCTAAGGGAAAAAGTCCATTACTAGCATCTATACCAACGGCTATCAACAAAGTACCCCGAAAACGACCCAATAAAAATGTTCCATCGAGGCCAAGAACAGGTCGACAACTAGCCCATCCATAAATTGAGGGGCCGAAAGCCTAAAATAATCGTTGAAATTTATTATTTGTAGAAGTATAAACATCATAGACTGTACCAGAGTTATACATGGAAATTGTATCGAAATATAGAAGCAGAATTTTATAAGATTCAGACCAACCCCCAAAAATATATTTTATAGCTTTCTGTCTGGCGTTCCATGCTTTTTTGTAGCTCGTCATGATATTGAATTTTGCATTTATCCGACCTCTTATCTCGCTCGGTTTAATGTCTATTTGTGTCCGAAGTACAGGAGTAATAAATCTTACAATAACTTATGCAGTGTATTGTCTGTGATCATTTTATATGCTCGCATTTGTACATACATGCAAGCCCTTAGTCTTTGAAATCAACCAAGCACCTCCGTGTTTTTTGGAAACAATAGCTCTTAGTTTCCATGGACTTGGTCAACTAGAATGCATGTTCTCTAAGCATACTAGGACTAATCTGCATTGATTAGACTGAAAGGTTTTAAATTGCACGTGATTCTGAATAGACAAAACACTAATAGTGCAGAGCATCTCCCATTTTGTTCTAAAAATAGTTCCAACTTGTAAATCGTGAGGTATATGAAAGTCCATTATTTGGTTATGTTGTGAATGTTCTCCATCAAAATCTTCTTCAACCATCCAGTCTTTAATTGTTCTAGCAACCTGAATGAATAAATTATCAACAATTACACGATCTACCCAACTATGGTCAAGCGAAATTGATTGTTCAAAGATTTCTTTAACTCTATTTTGAGTTTTAGAAATATTTTCATCATCCTCATTATCAAGCGAGTCGTCACTGCTGTTATCGTCCAGTTCATTTTGATCAATATCTAATTCTTGTTGCTGATACATTTCATACACATCAATTTCAAATTCAACGCCATCAGACATAATTATAAGACCCTAAAATCACTGAACAAACAACAAGAAAACAAAAAATAAGTAAAGAAAAAACAGGGAAACAAAAAATAATTAAAGAAAAAACAGGGAAGCGAAAAATAATTAAAGAAAAAACAGAGAAACAAAAAATAAGTAAAGAAAAAACAGGGAAACAAAAAATAATTAAAGAAAAAACAGGGAAACAAAAAATAATTAAAGAAAAAACAGGGAAACAAAAAATAATTAAAGAAAAAACAGGGCAACAAAAATAAATAAAGAAAAAGCAGGGCAAAAAAAAATTAAAGAGTAAAATTATTAAATTAATAACCTGCGGGTTGTAGATAGCAAATCCTTCCACAAAGATTAAGCAACCTTACTTTATGTGGTTATCTATGAGTCAATATGCTTTCTTTTATAGGCACTCAACCATGTAAAAAAAACTCCAAACGGTGTGAGACTAAATGAAATAAAAGTTGAGGTGCACTGTGCAATACAATTTTATAAACAAACAAACCAATCATATTATTTATATGCTTTATTATTTATATCCTTAATCCTTCAAAAACAAATATTTAATAACCTAATCACCGACAGCCAATCATTGTTGTCAGCCCAATCATTGAAAAGAGGCTAAAGTGGGAAGGGTTATGAAAGAAGGGTCATTCTTATACTTTAGATTATTAACAAGGATATTTCAGAAATTTGTCCGCATTCGAAGGGGGAGAGGCCGAGTGGTGATCTGGGGAGGACTGCGTCGGTATGATGTGTGCGGTTCGGAATCGGCGGCACCAGAGGCCTATCTTGTCTTCGAGTTTTTGAAAGAATCCACTTTTAAATTATTTTTAAACTGGTTAAGAAGACGTTTGTTAACGGCAATTCGTTATTGGCTCGTCACACCTCAAAATTTCCTAATTTTTTGCGACTTTTCAAAATACCTCTTGTACATGCAATTTCAGGAAAAGTGTTCAGCACGAAAGTTGTTGATCTCGACGAGATCTACAACTTTCGTGCTGAACATTTTTCCTGAAATTGCATGTACAAGGCGTATTTCTGAAAGTCGCAAAAACTGAGAATATTTCCAAAGTACGTCTTGTACATGCATTTTCCGATCCATCTTTGTACAAGGCGTATTTCAAAAAGACGTGAAAAATTATGAGATTTTAGGGTGTGACTAGCCAATAACGGATTGCGGTTAACAATCATCTTTAAAAAAGAGCAATATTAAACGCAAATCTATTTTGATTATGTGTAAATCACGGTTAAGTACAAACCTAAAAAATTTAAGTATAAATCAAAATATTAGGTGCAAACTAATTATAAAAATAATAATAAAAAATTCATTCATCTATAAGTCCATATTAATTAGTACAAAGTTCATGATATTTAATAAAAAATACTAGTACTTTTTGACAAAATTTGATACTAAATTTTGAGTTCTAAAACATCATTGTGAGTTTTCTAGCAATCAACATACATAAAAATAAAAAATTATGTCAATATAAATAATTCCGGGCTATACGCACCATAACATTCAGCACCAATATTATGGGACTTGATTTCAGTCATAATATAGAGATCAAAAACCAAGATTTTGAGAACCAGACCGGACATAGAACCGGTCATGAGAGAGGTTCAAGGTTTAACCGGTTTGACCGGTTGAACCGGAGTTGAACCGGAGTTGAACCGTTTTGACATTAATGACCGCAAGGTCTACTAACTTTTCACACTTTTATTAGGCGATTGTTAATTTCTTTATTAGGCGATTGTTAACCGCAACCCGTTATTGGCTAGTCGCACCACAAAATCTCCTAGCTTTTCACACTTTTTCAAAATACGTCTTGTACATGCAATTTTAGGAAAAGTGTTCAACACAAAAGTTGTAGATCTTGACGAGATCTACAATTTTAGTGTTGAACACTTTTCTTGAAATTGCATGTACAAGGCGTATTTCTGAAGGGCGCAAAACCTGAGCATATTTCGAAAGTACGTCTTGTACATGCATTTTTAGGAAAAGTGATCAACACGAAAGTTGTAGATCTTGACGAGATCTACAACTTTCGTGTTGAGCACTTTCCTAATATTGCATGTACAAGGCGTATTTCGAAAAGGAGCAAAAAATTTGGAGATTTTGGGGTGCGACTAGCTAATAACGGGATGCGGTTAACAAACGCTTAAAATTAATACTGATTTTGTGAACCGCCCGGTTAGCCAAAAACCGGCCCGGTTTCCGGTTATCCGGTTCAACCGGCCGGTTTTCCGGTTCCTGGCCGGTTCTTGGCCAGGCCGGTTTTAGGAACCAGACCGGACCGCCCAGAGGACCGGTCGCCGTTTCAACCGGCCGGACCGGCCGGTCCGGTCCGATTTTTAAAACGTTGTCAAAAACTATAATTTACAATATAAAAAATATCAGTATATTATTATACAAACAAACTCATTTAAAACCTAAGCTCTCATTTGATTTTAATCCAAAAAAAAGAGTTACATGAGCGCTTGAGGTTTGCAAAACGGAGATGTATGTTATTCAGTGCTTGTCTACATAACAGTGCTTTCCTAATATAATTTCAGGTTGGTCCAAGATTATGACAAATATAAATTATGATGGTGAAACTCCATATGCTAGTGGAATGTAAATTTTAACAATTTTTGGTAAAAGCAAGAAAGTGGTACCTTTAGAACTAATTTATGGCAGAATAACCGCCTCATTTGCAATAAATTTGTCTCATTACGTCGCACTCTCTGCTGAGAGACAGACACTGCTAAACCGGCGCTGCTATAAATAATACAGGAAATACAAACAACAACAATATGAAATAAATGCAGACACTCGGCAATCCCACCGAGGCACAACCACGCAGTGTATATTAACAGAATAAATGCATACACATACGAAAATAAGTTGAGAGAAAATGGACCGTCCGATGAAAACAAAGAATGCGCCGGACGCGCACGATCCGCGTGAGTGTAGAAAGCTGGACTGCAATCCGACTAACGGACGCACAAGGTTCGTCGGAACCTTCAACGTCGATCTCCGACGTTCAACCGCCGCCACCAGAGAGAAAACTCCAAGTTCGGACCCGGACCTCGCCACGAACGTGTAGCCCGTCCTCAACGCAAACTTCTCCTCTCCAAAGCCTCCACAAAACAGCCCTCGTCTTCTGCGCTCCTCCTCCACGGATGGCAACAGTAGCTCTTCTCCTCCACGAGCGACAGCGCAGGCTGGGGCGGAAAACGGAGAGCACACAGACGGTTATGGTAGAGCGGAAGAAATGGAGGGACACACAGGCGGTTATGGGAGAGAGGAAGAGTGGAGGGGGCGCACAAGCGGTTCATATTTCTGTTTTATAAGTGTGTGGCCCGGTTCACTTGAACCGGGTAGGAGCCAATAAAACCAACAAACACCACCTTGGCTCATACCCCGGTTCCACTACCACCACCTGCACGAAGCACACAACTGCGTGAAGCACCACCTCAACGACTTGAGGCGTCAGCCGACCTGCTCCAGTCAACTCATCCCTGCTTGGCTCAACCTCTGAACGTCGTCGCCAACGGATCGCAAAAACTGACTCGTTGAACCCGAGTCCCTGGAAGGCGATCCACTGCACCATGACTGTCACCTCTGTCGGCCGCAGAAAACATGGGCTCACCACCTCGCATCGTGGTCCCCATCAGCCGGTACAAACTACCATGCTACAAAGCTCACATGAGCACGGTGCGCCCTCGCCTCACCGTCAGAGCTCCATCTCTCGCAGCAAACTGCAACCACTGGAATCCAATCTGCCCAACGATATCAGATTCCTGCGCAGCTTAGGTACCAGATATACCTGATCAAGTCTACACATAGCTCCGTCATGCGTCCGTAAGTTCACCGTCCCAATCCCTGTGACCTTACATGCTGAGCCGTCACCTAGAAAGACCGACCCAGACGTCACCTCCAGTGAACTGAACATCGCCGCATCTGAGCAAATGTGCTGCGAAGCACCAGAATCCAAAATCCAGCTATCAGAGTCATTCTGACTCTCAGTGATGCAATAAAATCCGTCATCTACTTCAAGGTCGAGTGTCACCATGCCCGCATCTTGGACATCCTTCGAAGTTCCAGAACTTCCTGCACGCTGCGGACAATTTCTCCAAATATGACCAACATGTCTGCAGTGGTAACACGTCACTGCCTTCTTCTACGCCGACCGAGCTCGTGCACTGCTCGATCCTTTGTTAAAACTCCTCCCGCGTTCATGCGCTACCAAGATCTGGTCACCCCTAGGAGTGGGGTCCTTTAACATCTGACTGGATAACAGCGCCGGCGTGACTTCTTCCAGCCCCACCGTATCCTTCCCATGCAGGAGCGTAGTCACCATGTGCTTGTATGACGCTGGGAGCGAGGTAAGAAGCAAGAGGGCTTTGTCTTCTTCCTCTACCTTCGAGCCAACCACATGCAATTGGCTCAGAAGACCGTTGAACACATTGAAGTGTTCCTGCAGGTTGCCACCTTCCTGCATCTTCAGTGCATTGAGGCGCTGCTTCAACAACAATCTTGTCGTCACAGATTTTGCCAAGTACAGTCGCTCCAGCTTCTCCCAAAGCTCGACTGTCGTCTCTTCAGTCCCGATGTTGAAGAGCACATGGTCAGCAACACACATCCTGATTGTGCTCGTGGCTTTTTCATCAAGATCCTTCCATTCCTCATCTTTTACTGTCGTGGTTAATTTGTCGCGCCCCCGCAAGACTCGAATCAAACCTTGTTGAACCAACATATCCTTAACTCGAATCTGCTATAGGCTAAAATTCCCACTGCCATCGAACTTCTCAACAGAAAATCTATCCAAAATTGCGTTCTTCCCTGCCATAACTGTCCCCGACAAACTAGAATACCTGATTTGTTCAAAGGCCGGATCTGAAAGAGTGGGAAGAGGACCTAGTCGTTCACCACCACAGTCAAACCCTTCCTAGAACGTCCAATCACGGTGGTCTACCGAACCTCCTCTGATACCACTTGCTGAGAGACAGGCACTGCTAAACCAGCGCTGCTATAAATAATACAGGAAATACAAGCAACAACAATATGAAATAAATGCAGACACTCGGCAATCCCACCGAGGCACAACCACGCAGTGTATATTAACAGAATAAATGCATACACATACGAAAATAAGGTGAGAGAAAATGGACCGTCCGATGAAAACCGCGAATGCGCCGGACGCGCACGATCCGCGTGAGTGTAGAAAGCTGGACTGCAATCCAACTAACAGACGCACAAGGTTCGTCGGAACCTTTAACGTCGATCTCCGACGTTCAACTGCCACCACCGGAGAGAAAACTCCAAGTTCGGACTCGGACCTCGCCACGAACCTGTAGCCCGTCCTCAACGCAAACTTCTCCTCTCCAAAGCCTCCACAAAACAGCCCTTGTCTTCTGCGCTCCTCCTCCACGGACGGCAACAGCAGCTCTTCTCCTCCATGAGCGGCAGCGCGGGCTGGGGCGGAAGAACGGAGAGCACACAGGCGGTTATGGGAGAGCGTAAGAAATGGAGGGACATACATGCGGTTATGGGAGAGAGGAAGAATGGAGGGGGCGCACGTGCGGTTCCTTTTTTATTTTATAAGTGTGTGGCCCGGTTCACTTGAACCGGGTAGGAGCCAATAAAACCGACACTCTCTTCCCGATATCTCCTCCAAATTGATAGTATTGGAGGTAATTTAAAACCTTCACGTAATTGCAGTTGAACGAAATGATTCTCATTTATAAACCCAATGTATAAATTATCTTGTGAGAAGGTGGTGGTGGTGAATGTAACAGTACCACCTTCTCAAGCCAAAGATTGTTCAATACGTACTTTTTGTCAATCATTGTCCATGCACATAGCATTACTAATACCTCTATACCCATAATGACCATCTTGAATTACATCAATCACATATGTAATGTTGAAACCTGGAATCAGTATCTTCTGGAGTTCGGGGTCCCAAAATAGATGTGGCCTCACACTTACTTCCCCTGAGCTAAATCACCAGACAAAAGGCTTAGGAAACTTGGAACAGAACCGAGGTCCCAGCGAGGAGGTCCCACTGCACGCCCCGAAGATTTAAGATCACTTCCCCTCTCAAGCCAATGCTGAGTTTGGGCACATAGGAGGATACTCAAAGCTCGCTAAGAAAAGCATGAGGAAGAAGAAGTTAAAATAATATGTCTCTCCAAAGGTGCCCCCTCGGGTCTATTTATAGATTTTCAAACTTGGTCTGTCAATGACGTAACTCCGCTGTCACAATTCCCTATACGCAGTCCAATTGGGTCTGGTAACAACATAACTCCGCTGTAGAAAAAGGTTATTCGCACACCCCCAGGGGCATCCGGGTAATTTCACCCCCCTGGGCCCCCATGGGCGAGTGCCCGTGAAAAGAACATTCACCTGAAGCGGTGGAAGCTTGATGGAGCCAAGCATTCGCCTCCTAGACTCGTCAAAGGACGAGTGCGAGTTTTGCCCTCCACTCCACCGAGGCTGCGAAAACCCTCCTACCTGCGCACTAAGACACGAGCCTTAGGCGAGGGCATGATGATAATATCACTTGCCTAAGGGCATACCTGCCTCTCCTGTCTTGGGCGAAAGCTCATTGATGCGTTGGGCGAGTGCGAGTCCGCCTACTCCACTCGCCCTTCTGACTAGACTGAACCTGAGGGCCCTCTTGATATGCCTTGAACTCGTCAGAAGGTCCCACTCAGCGAATACGAGGTTGTATACAATCCCCGCTATTTGCGAGCTAGTCCCACACTCGGAAAGAAAAGTCAAACCCCTAGTATTCGGTAAGTGCTTGCTGGCCTGGAAGGAATCTTTGGTGGGGCCTTCCACCGCGTTATATATATCCCGGAACATGGCTCCAGGGAGGTCTTGCTATTCCTCTACTGTTCATCTCCTTAGCTCCCGCTGCTTCGACGATGTCTACCAAACTGGTGGCGAAACCGCTCTCGTAAGAGTTGATGGATCGTCTGGCTGTCGCGCAAGAGAAGACGTCTACCCATGCTTCTCGATACGGCCCTTGGCTTAGGTCTAAGTGGCCCGCGGACTCGCACTACCGGCCAAATAAAGCTAAAACGGTCTGACGAAACCTTACAGTGGTTGAGTCCTCCTCACCGACTCCAACCCCTCAACGCGAGAACCTTGCTGACCCGAAAAATGTATTTTATTATACCTTGTTGCTGACTATAGGAGTTCACCCCCTGATCATCCAGATCACTTCGCAGGAAATGCTAGTGGCAGGAAACAACGCAGCGGTCGACCCGACGAATGCCGAGATGCTCCCACCCCATGACGGGGAAATACTGTTGATTCAAGAGGTCGCGCCTCTTGTCAGCCCCGCTGGAAACCTGCTTGTGCTTCGTGAGCTGTTTATTATCTTTTCGCGCATTTTCGTTTCTATAACATTCTTCTCACAGTGCTTCTCGCAATTCCCCCCTTCGGGACCACAAGCCTGACCAATCCACCGCCCAAAACTCCTGACGTCGAGAACTTCATGACCTTGCGATAGGTACAAGGCTCTTGGCCGAAAAGGTCATCGACCCTCCTCTATCCGCCGAGATCCCTTTCTCGGGAAATGCGTCACCCCATCCAGGACTCAGGAAGTCACACCAATCTATCTTTGAAAGATCCTTCGAGGGGAGACCCAGATCTTCTCGCCCGCACCCGGGAGAAGGTTCCGTCCCTGCGCTGGGTGAGTAAGAGTGCCCTCCTTACCTAGAATTGGTCCCAAGAGCCTAATCACTTCCTTGCCAGGCTATCGAGAAGTTCTAGCGGCCGATGTTGACGCCAACGAGGAGGAGTTCTCGCACAACCCCCTCTCCCAGCGATCTTGCAGATTTCCTTGGTGACCCTGAGGATGCCGAGATAATGAAAGAGTAGATGGTGGAGGTCCTAGCAAAACTTATCTGGATGCAGCAGGAAATCGCCAACCAGGCGAATAAGCATCAGACTGCTACGGAGCGCCGATTGGGTGTTATTGAGAGGGACTACTCACATCTTATCGGAGAGATGGAGCGTCAGGGAGGCGAATGCGAGGAGACTTCTCCTGGGAGACACATCGCACGGGAAAAGGACCAAATGTGTTTGGTCAATCAAAAGATGACCACCATGAATGAATACTACTACCCACGCATGCCACCGAGGTCGGGGAGGCGAGGCCGGGGTCGTTAACAGTGGATCTAATACTAAGTCTACTGACACTCGCGCTCCTTAGCCATTTTCTACTTTTATCTTGAACTACTACTTTATTATTATTATTATTATTTATCCTTTAATAACGAATGTTGGGCTTGTTTTCGTTTTGCGAGTGGCTGTTCTATTTTAAGCAATGCTTCCACCTGACGTTATATTTTTCGTCCTGCCGAGTGATGGCGCCTCGTGCAAAGTTTATCTTGTACTTTTTATCTCGCTATCCCCGCCCCCTTACCTAGGGCTTCCTTGGGCAGCATATGCCAATCACAGGCGATTGGGGAAAAGGTGGGGCCGATGCAACTCCCGAGGCGCCGGGGTGGCGTGATTGCTATCTGCATCCCTGCGCCTGGGAAGCTCTAATTTTCCGAATTTTTCGATAAATAAGCCTCCCCCACCTACCGCATCTACTATTTCTTTACATCGCAGTCAACGCCCTCTCTGTCCTCATTCGCACTTGTGTCGTTTTCTGCGCTCGCATGACTATCTCCTTGGACCTTTCGCTCACACGATGCTGGGAGATACCGATCGTCAGACCAAGTGCGCCCGGGCATTCACTGTCCATGACTTTCTGCCCTGCAAGCTGACTGAGGAGGAGTACTTGTCGACGATCGCCAACTTCGTGCTGCCCGAATTCGTCGGGCGCCATCCTAGCAGCTACAGGAGGATCAACTACCTGTCGGAAGGGGAACTCGACATTCCTTTGGAGCATTTTATGGTGGTACCCCACCTCCCTCTATGGCCGGAAGTGCGACAAGTGCTCTGGTATTTTGGGATTCCGGCACAGCTCAATCCCAACTTTGTCGTCATGCTGGTAGCTTTCGCCTGCTACATGGGCATGGATAGGACTAAGTTTAATCTCCCAGTCTTCCGCAAGGTCTTCATTTTCTGAGCAAAAAGCGGGAGTGTCTTCTTCTCTGGCCAGTCGGTCAAAACTAGCGGTCTCGCTAACAAGAACCACAACTGGCTCCCAAAGTTCATCTTCATGGCAGGGGATTTCGGCAACGTCCCCTTCTTGCCCCAACAATATGATGAGGCGACTTATGAGCCTCCCTCGCTCGAAAGTCACGAGACCACCCTGCACGCTTTCATTGGCTCAAAGAATTTTAACGTCAAGTTCCTGCGGTGGGACCTCGGCTCTCTCTTTCCGTTCTCGTCGGTGAAGGTATCTACTATTCTCTC
Source organism: Platanthera guangdongensis (assembly GCA_039583875.1). NCBI lineage: Eukaryota > Viridiplantae > Streptophyta > Magnoliopsida > Asparagales > Orchidaceae > Platanthera > Platanthera guangdongensis. Next base: position 137,215,998 of record CM077155.1, read on the forward strand.
TATTGCAAAATCTTGCCTTAAACCTATGGGCTTTGCGCTAATTTTGCACTTGCATAGGTGAGCAAGATGTCCCCGAGCACCAGCCCTATGAAGACGTCGGGACTCTCACCCTTGGACTGGCACTCGCAGAATATGCGTCCGCGACCTACAAGAAAGAGTCGGATGGCTCATCTCAGTCGAGTGCCCCGAAGAGAAAGTTCGACGATCCTCCTACATCCTCTTCCAAGAAATCAAAGTCATCGGCGCTTTCCAAGGGTATGGAGATAATCGTCAAAGCTACTCCTGAAAACACCTCGATCGCGACAGATGCGGTGGGAACCATCGCTAGCACAGCTGCTAAGATCTCTACTGCAGCGGAGAAGGCTCCTGCAGAACCAGTGCCGAGAGGGCACCGGAACCTTGGCCTTGGCGAGAAGTACCTGGATGAAGTGGTCCAACCCCTACTCCATTGGGACAAGACCGCTAACCAAGCCTCAATCTCCATGCTCCTCCCATCCTAGGTGGAGTAAGACACCACCAACGGTGATGCCTTCACCTTGGCCTTCGGGCACTACGGGCGAGAAGATGCCAATATATTTTATGAAGAGTCCACCTGTATGCTTGCGCATGGGACCGCTTGAGCCCAGCTACGCGCTCTCGAGCTTGCGCATATTGTGTTGCACCGTAGCCTTCATATCAAGCGTGACCTTAACGACGTTAAGAAGTCGTGAGAGCTTGCATTTACCGAGATCATATTCTTGAAGCGCCAGCTAGAGGCCTACGAGATGCTCCTCGCCGGCCGTCCCGCACTAGGGGTGAGTATGATTTCACGTGGGTATTCACACGCTTGTCTTTTTCCTGTGCTAACACTTGCTTATGATTTTCTTGAAGGATTCCGCGAATACCAACCTACTGCGTGCGAGAGTGTCCTGCCTCAAGGGTGAGGTCATGAGGCCGAGGGCCAAGAATAAGCGCCTGGTGGACTCCATCATTCTGCCACCTTCCGACGAGACATGCAAGAAAATCATCGCTACTATCGCGCCTCACGTCGTCACTGCACATTATCACGGAACATGGTAGAGGTGAAAGGGGTTCTCGTTCCCACTTGTTGGAGTTTCTTCCCATTGCCATGTCTTATAGGAAGAGGAGTTCTTGTTTTGTGTGCCATTTTCCAAAGGAGGAAGAGTTTTCGCTGGGGACCTGCGCCTCTAGGAGATCACCGTCATTCAATAGTTTTTGTTGCCAATTGTACAACCCAGTATTCACTGAGTGGGACCCCCGGCGAAGTCAAGGTTCCTCAGAATCCAGCTGGTCAAAGTTGGCGAGTGGGGTAGGCAGACCCACACTCGCCCAGAGAGAGTGATGGCCTTCCGCCAAGTCGGGCGGAAGGACTTTCGTCTAGGCAAACAAAAGGACTAAATTGATAGGCAGAAAGGTTCTCGCCAAGAAGCGGGTGGCATGCTCGCCATTTGGGGAGCTGTGGCTGCAAGAGCTCGACTCACCCTAGCATTCGCCTCTTCAGGCGAGTGGTGCCTCCATGGGCCACTCGCCCGATGGGATCCATGGGTGAAATTATCTGGATGCCCTTAGGGTTCTGCGTATAGTTTTTCAAAACAGCAGACTTACGCTGTTGGCAGACCAGTTTGGGTTGCGTATAACATTTCCAGGACAACTAAGTTACGTTTTTTGCAGACTAGGTTCCAAGAATCTATTAAATAGGCCCTGTGGGCACCTTTGGAGGGCACGGTTCATTCTTTGGCTTCCTCCTCCTGGGCGTTATTTTGGTTCAGCTTCGTAAGCTCTCCAAGGTGCCCAGCTCAGTTTTTTGGCTTAGGAGGGGAAGCGTTCTTGAGATCTATCGGGTGTGTGTGGTGATACCTCTAAGCTGAAGCCAAGGGTTGGTTATTAGTTCCTAGCGATTGGTCAGGAGGCCTAGTTTGGGAGAAGTAGGAGTAAGCTACACCCTTGGGTCTCAAGGGTCCGAAATCTCGTTGAGGCCAAGTTTTGGCTTCAACATTTTTGGTCCGGTTAGCGTGGACCGTAGATTACACAGGAAAATCTTAGTCTAAATTTCATGGCTAGAGGCATGGACGAAGGAGTTAGCTCGGGTGGTTCGCCACCCCCGATGAGTGAGGTCATGATCGGAATGCTAGAAGACTTCAAGCGGGAGGTCCTGCAAACCATCCATCTGGCATTATCCGCAAGAGACGAGTGGACCACGCCTTCTGTTCTAGTTGTCGTGGCTCCATCCTTGGGCGAGAATGCTCCTGGAAAGTGCCCCAGGAAGGAGGTCCTGGTTGAGAGTGGCGAGAGGGATCTCGCTGGATAGGAGCATTTCCCTGGGCAAGCGAGTGCAGACAGGGTCTACGAGCCCAGGACACGAGATGGGACCACTTGCCAGGTGGGTGGGGGGAGCCCTTTCAGCAAGTTGATCATCTCTGCACCAGTTCCATATGGGTTCAGAGAGCCAGAGATGTCCTACTATATGGGTAGGAATGACCCGGTGCAAGCACGTTTAGTGGTTTTAAGATGTTGTTTCCATTAGGTAGATTTCGGACGCCTTCAAATGCCGGCTTTTCGCCATCACCTTGAAGGAAAAGGCCAGGGACTGGTTTCACCAGCTTCCTGCAGTTCTATTTACTGCTTTGAGGACCTGCGATGCGGGTTTCTATTGAGGTTTTCAACGTCAAAGAAGAGGAAGAAAGCAAGCGAAATGTTTGTTCATAATCAAGCAGAAGCCGGAGGAGACGTTGGGGAGCTACGTCGATCAGTTCCAAGAAGAGATCCTTCTGGTTCAGGAGGTCCTGGGGTATACCCTGATGCTCGCCTTTACCCTTGACTTGAGGCAGGGATTCTCCAGCATGGAGATGAAAAGGGTGCCCCCTTTCTTTCGAGGAGTTGATGGAGAGGGCAGCGAAGGAGATAGAAAGTGAGATTGTAACACCTCCCTCTGTAATGACCGTATAATATGGGTCCGGCCGGGGCCCCACAACATACAGACGCCACAGCTTTAGTATTATAAGATGATATAACTACCCAATCTCAAAACTCATAAACAAACCACAACGAAAACATCAACGCAAGACTAGAAGTTATCCACATACACAAGAGTATCGAAATGGCCTTATGGCCTTACAACAAATGAGAGTCTAAAACTCTATCAATACATATCATATCAAAGTGCAAAGGCACCCCTAAGCTACCTCGGCGTGCAAGCCGGAAGTCAAAAGCATCAAACATACAATATCACAAAAGTAGAGCTAATGCGAAGCTGGTAACACTTCATGAGGCTTAGGCCTTTTTGGTCCGGCGAGCTAGCTCCTACTTGCGATCCTTGCCCTGTAAAAGTTTGGTTGTAACGTGGGTCAGTAAAGGTTGACCTCAAACTGTGTAATAAACACATCTCCTCCCGGCCTCCCCTAACGGACCCCGGGGTACCCCTCCAACCTGCAAGTCAGCACTTCGTATACAATATACATAAAAAAGTACTAAAGAACAGGACTTGGATGTCTCAAACAACATGCACATTCTTTACTGTTGAGCATATAAAGAAAATGGCCTACTATGCAACATATATGCAAAACCCAGGCTTTACCCAAGGCACCCTATCGCATATGCATCTAGCACATCATCACATCATCTGGTACTCATCATTTCCCCATCGGCATTAAGCTACAAACAAAGGAGTACTTGCATTTCCCCCCAATGGCACACATGCCGCCACACGGAATTCTTGCCAAGGCCCCACCCCGATCCCTCATTTGTACTGCAACGTACCCGCGCACCTAAGGAAACCATCTACTGCCAATGCGGAGCTAATCTTGTCCACCAAGGAAACCATCTACCGTCATTGTGGAGTTAACCTTGTCCTGGTTCCGGCTATACGTACTCACTCGAGAAAAGGGGGAAAACACAAACATCACAAACGACATCTTGCCGCAATGAATTTCTACAAAATCCTTAAAGCTCGCATGCAACATCTCCAAGTCGGACTAAACGGTCGCGACCACGACTTCACCCACAATTCCTAGTACACCAATGGAGCGGATCTCTAATGCAAAAACATACCGGGTGTTGGATCCCTAAGTTTATTTGGGCTAGGTTCACTGACTTAGGATGTGACCCATCATGTATAGCTAGGGTCAAGTTGTGCCCTAGAGTCTAGGTCAAGTCCTTAGGCTCAACTCCAGATGGACCAGCTTTTAACAAGACCATCAGAAACTCCATATTTAGAGGATTTCAAGACTAAGTAAAGTGAGTTCGACGTTCGTCGAACTCAGCTCGACGAAAGGAGTTCTGCGCTCGACGATCGTGAGACAATTCTTAGTGCTGAGCTCGACGATTTGTGTTCTCTGTTCGACGAAGACTCAGTTTCTACATCAAGCCAAAGTCAGGACAACTTCAAGATTTTTGTAAGTCCAGCTTCAAGCTTCGGTCGACGAATTATATTCTGAGCTCGACAAACTTGGACCTCAAGTTGTCAATTTCTCAGGTCGACGAAGTCAGCTTCTCAGGTCAATGAATGCTGTACTCTACTTGACGATTTCTGGACTCAGAGAATTTATGTCGACGCTTAGGGTTTGTGTCGACACCAGACAATTTGTGTCGACACCAGCTTAGGTCGACACCAGAGGTTTTGTGTCGGCACCACGATATCAGTCGACACCCGCTTATGTCGACATCAGAGGACTTGTGTCGACACCAAGATCAATCTGTCGACATCAACTTATGTCGACACAGTATTTCAGCAGATGCAGAGTATTTTGCCTAAGTCCAGAACTTTTCTCAGCTTGACGAATTTGGTTCTCAGCTCGACGAATGAAGTCTGTCTGTTTGACGAATGAAGATTGTCTGGTTGACGAACTATCTTAAGCTCAGCTCGACGAACTCAAGCTCAGCTCGACGAACACAAGTGTAGCTCGACGAATTGTGTTCTCCTCTCGATGAATCCAGACTAGGTTTTCTTCAAGTTTCCCGTCCCGTTTCTTGGCGCTGATTCCTGAACATTTATTGCCAGATCTTCTCGGAATGTTACCGTTAGAACGCACATTGACTATGGATGATTACATGCCGTTTTCCATGGGACAGTTAGGAAAGTCATTGATTGTTGTTTCTTTCCAAAGCCGACTGCAATTACTGCTCGACATTCAAAAGTTTGAATGTTCCTCAGTCGGAAGAGACACAGTAAGAGAGAAAAGGATCAAGCAGTAACAAAGCAATAGACACACAGTACAACAAGCAATACACACTATCAGACAGACACTCTAAGGTTACAGAGAAGAACAATCATTCTAAAATCAAAAGTTCTTGACTGCAATCAGCCTTGACCAGGGAACATTTTCAAGAAGAAGAAGAAGAACAATCAAATTCAATCAAGAGTCTTCTTCTCTCTATTCTCAGGACACCTTCAAAGGACAACAAAATTCTATCTGTCAGAAGAAGTTCCTGAAGCATTTCTGGTCCAGGCATTCTAGGTCATTGAAGACCTACCACCCTAAAGCAGTGCTCCAGCATTCCTGACTAACTCAAGATCTCAGGGGGAGCAAGATCTGCTACAATCAATCCACAAGTCTTCTCTCTGACTGTTGATAGAGAAGACACTATCACCTTCTTTCCAATTCATGTACAGGGTTTTAAATCCCTTCAAAATTATTCTGGTTGCAAGTCTCCTTCCAAAAGACTTGAGATTTGGTTTTTGAGCACCTTATCAAAAGCTCATTGGTGCCCAGGACACCTGATCAACTCATCCTGCAGTGGATTCCTAGCTAGGGTGGTAGAAGAGTGGATGTACCCAGATTGATTGGGGAACCACTATAGCTCCTTGTGTCATCTGGTTGCTCTTTTCTTTTGTTTTGTTTTCTGACTATGCTCTGTGATTGTTCTGTGTTTAGATAGTTGTTGTGCTTATTTTATTTTATTTGCTTCCCTGTTCACTTAGGAATACAACAAAAGTTGTGAAAAGTTTTTAGTGAGCACCATACTCTATTCACGCCCCCTCTAGAGTATATCAGATCTAACCTGCACTTTCAATTGGTATCAGAGGCAGGTTGGTTAAAATACCACACCTTAGTGGTTGCACAGGCTAACACCTGAACCCAAAGATCCCTCTAGTTAGATATGTTTTAAGTTTGTTATTAGATTTATTTCTTCACAGAACATGGCCCAAAACAAAGATTATGCTAGCACCAGACCTCCAGTATGCAATCTATCTAAGTTTGCACTTTTAAGGATTGTACATGAATTCTGAAGATATCTTTAATTCTGTTTTGACTCTAAGACCCCCAGAAAATACAAGAGTGCTGTTCCACCTCCTTTAGGAACAGATGGAGTGTTTAGAACATTTTTGTTGGGTAGTTGTTGTGCAATGATTACATTTATTTGTATTTGCTGTCCCTGTTCACTTCGACAAGGAGCAAAGTGTCGACATACTTGTGTCGACACAGGCAAAGTTATGAAAGAGTTTCGACACATAGTGAGCACTCATACTCTATTCACCCCTGTGTCCTCTAGAGTATAGTGTCGACAGATCTAACCTGCACTTGTCAACTGGTATTAGAGGCATGGTTGGTTAAAATACCACACCTTAGTGGTTGCACAGGCTAACACCTGAATGTGTCGACACAAAGATCCCTCTAGTGTAGATCGACACATGATGAAGAAGCTTTAAGTGTACAACACAAGGAGTTGTGTCGACATTGAAGGCAAGATAGTTATTTCTTCACAGTGTCGACACTTAAAACAGATGTCTCGCCCAAAACACTGAAGATTATGCTAGCACTGTCAGACAGAAAGCTAGGAACCAGTGTGCCAATCTATCTATGTTTGCACTTTAGAATTGGCAAGGATGGAGAGAAGATTGTACATGAAGTTCTTCTATTGATCATGCAGAGAAGATCAAGAATCTTTCAGCAATTCTCAAGTCAGAGTTTGACAGTATTTTAAATTTCTTGTGTCTTAGGATCAAGTAATTATAAACTGAGTGGTAGGGCCCCTGAGTGTAGGAGATCTAATTCTCTGAGTGTAGGCCTGTTGTGGCTGAGTGTAATACAAGTACTGAGTGTAGTGCTGTTGGGCCTGAGATGTAGGAACCTGTTTTGGGGTTCCTTCTGAATAGTGGAGGAGGAACAGATGAAAGTGGATGAGAAATATAAAAAAATGGAAAGTTGCAGATGCCAAAGCACCCCCCCTCTATGAACATTTTGGCACAAACCATGTCTGATGAAATATTTCAAAAAGTAGCTGAATGCAACTCAGCAAAGGAGATATGGACAAACTATCTGAAATAAGTATCAGGATCTACAGATGAAAGGAAAGATAGAAGATCCATCTCATAACTCAGTATGAGAACTTCAAGAAAGGAGAAACTGAGTCAGTTGCTGATATGTATAACAGACTCAGTCTTATAGTCAATGAACTGAAAACCTTGGACAAGGAGATCTCATTGATTGAAATCAATGACAAAATCCTAATGTGCTTCCCCAGCACTTGGAACTCAAGGATCTGGCCAATCAAGGATGCCAGAAGCCTAAATGAGATCACCACTGAGGCTCTTTTGGGCAAGCTCAAGTCTTATGAGCTGCTCATCAAGAACAGAGAAGAAGAGCAGAAGGCTGCTTCACCAGCAATCAGAAAAGAGAAATCAATAACATTCAAAGCTGTTGAAGATCAGCCTGAAGGCAAGGTCACAGGTAATGAAGAGCTGCTAAGCTTACTGGCCAAAAAGGTTTTATAAAATGGCCAGGAAGGACTTCAGGAAAAAGTCATTCAAAGGGCATGAAAAGCCAAGGTATGATAAGTCCAATAACAAAGAAATTATTTGTTTTGGATGTAGGAAACTAGGCCACATTGTGTCTGACTGTCCAGAAAGTCAGAATAAGGACAAGAAGGACAGGAAAGAAAGGAGAAGAGACAAAGACTTCAAGAAAAACAACAATGACAAACCCTCCTCCAGAAAGAACAAACATACCAGGAAGGGGTTTATAGCTGAAACCTGGAGTGAAACAGAAGAAGAATCTGAAGCTTCATCCAGCTCAAGTGATGATGAAGATGATGCTGAAGAAAAGGAGTTCTGCATGATGGATATCAATGCCTCTCAACACAACACTGATGCAGAACAAGAGTCAGAGTCTGAATCAGAAACTCAATCTGAAGAGGATCAGGTAATAGACTCATTTGATTTTAATTCAGAGGACTTCAAATGTGAATTTAAGGCACTTTGCTTAGATCTATTAAAATCTGAGAAAGAAATTATTTCTCTCAGAAATCAACTGTCTCAACAAAGCACCTTAAAATCAGATAACCTCAAACTCTCTGAGGAGTTGGAATGCTGTAGGAAGCAGATAACCTCACTGAAAAGTGAACTATCAGAGGCCAAGAAGTTTGAAGAATCCCTCAATGGGAGAAGTATCAAACTAATGGACATCACAAGCACAGTGAACTCAAGATTCAATAGTACACTGGGCTTGGGTGCTTCATCCAGCCAACCTATAGTGTTAACAACCCCAATCAAGTTTATCTCAGATAAAAGTAAGGGAGTTGTAGAGGTGGCTAGGAAGAATTCTGATCTACCTAAGAAAACAAAAGTTCAACAGAAAACGTCGAACGGAGCTCGACGATTGTCGAATGGAGCTCAATGATCTCAGGATGAATCATCGAACTCAGGTCGACGATCTCTGAACCCTGAAATCTAGCATAATCGATCTTCGAACGGAGCTCGACGATTTGAACCAAGATCGTCGAACTCACCTCAGAGATCGTCGAACAGAGCTCAGAGTTTTGAAAAATCTTTCAAAGGTAAATCAAACTTCAATCCTAGAGGTCCTACATCTTAGAGGTTTAACCCTTATACTGAATGGATAATACCTCCTAGGAGATATCATCCTGAAGGCTATAAGAGTCAACCTGGGATGTCTTTTATTTCAGAATTTAAAGGTTATCAACCTAGGCCCAAGGTAAACTGGGTCAAAAACAAATAAATTGTTTTATGTGCAGGCGAAGACCTATCCAATATCAAACCAGCAATGGTATCTGGATAGTGGGTGCTCAAAGCACATGACAGGAAACAAGGAGAATTTCACAACCTTCAAAGCCAAACTTGGACCCAAAGTAATATTTGGTGATTCAAACTTTGGACTAACAAAAGGATATGGTGCAGTCTAGATTGGACTATGTTACATTCAAGAAAGTAGCTTATGTGGAAGGACTGAAGCACAACTTAATTAGCATCAGTCAACTGTGTGATGAAGGCTACCAAGTGACTTTCAACAAATCCTCATGCAAAATCAAATCAGAGGACAACACAACTGTGTTGATAGGTAAAAGGAAAGATAACATTTATCTTGTGGATTTTCTTTCAACTAAGGTAGATATATGCTTGTTCAATTCCATTTGTATACCTAATGAACTATGACATAAAAGATTAGGACATATAAACCTTAGAACTATTGCTAGGATATCCAAGGACAACCTTGTTAGAGTACTAACTTCTGGCCCCTACAAGAAGGAAGGACTTTGCAGGGCTTGTCAATTAGGCAAGCAAACCAAAAATAGCTTCAAGTCACTTGATAAGAGTGATTCACCTAGGATCTTATATCTGTTACACATGGATCTCTTTGGACCCATTACAGTACAAAGCTTAGGAGGGAAATCTTATACTTTAGTAGTTGTAGATGACTTCTCTAGATTCACATGGGTGTTCTTTCTGAGGAAGAAGTCTAATAACTTTAAGTGTTTGACAGAGTTTCTCAAATGCATACAGAGTGAGTTCAATACTCACATTGCCCTGATCAGAAGTGATCATGGGACAGAGTTTGATTCTCTTCTTATGCAAGAGTTCTGTCAGAGTGAAGGGATCAGGCCCACTTTCTTAGCTCCTAGAACTCCTCACCAAAATGGGGTAGCTGAAAGGAAAAATAGAACCCTTATTGAATCTGCTACTATATCGTTGTCAGATGCTCACCTTCCTCTATCCTTTTGGGCAGAGGCAGTGAACACCTCCAACTATGTGTTGAATAGAAGTTTGATACATAAGCTGAAGGGCAAGACTCCCTATGGATTACTCAAAGGGAAGAAACCTAAAGTAGATTATCTTAGAGTTTTTGGTTGTATTTGTTACATTCACAATAATGACAAGAAATACATAGCAAAATTTCAAGCTAAAGCTGATGAAGGAGTGTTTCTGGGATACTCCATGATCAATAAAGCTTATAGGGTGTATAATAAATCAACTCTTAAAATTGAAGAATCTATTCATGTATCTTTTGATGAGACTAACATGTCATACAAGGAGAAAGAGATTTCTACCATAAGCTCTTTGCAGGTTCCACCACTGTGTGAGTCTATGGATGGACTGAACCTTACCCAAGAGGTATCAAACCATCCTACTCCACAGATTGCTGAAGATAGTGAAGAGGAAAGTCAAGAGGAAGTGGCTGAACTTCCCTCAATAGCTAGTGTCATTCCCCAAGAGGAATTAAACACAGAAGCTGTTGCCCAACCAACTCCACCAACTGATCTTGTCACACTTAGAGATCACCCCAGATCTCAAGTGATTGGAGACATTTTAGTAGGTGTACAGACAAGGCATCAACTCAACCAAGACTTGATGCATGCCTGTTTTCTCTCTCAAATTGAACCTCTCACCATTCATGAGGCAGAGCAAGATCCCCACTGGATCATTGCAATGCAAGAGGAACTAAATCAGTTTGAGAGATGTAGAGTTTGGGATTTGGTTCCAAGACCCCATAACTACCCAGTTATTGGAACCAAATGGGTATACAGGAACAAGTTGGATGCTCAAGGCAACATAGTGAGGAACAAGGCTAGGCTTGTTGCTCAAGGCTACAGACAAGAGGAAGGAATATACTATGACCAAACCTTTGCCCCTGTTGCAAGGTTGGAGGCCATTAGGATATTCCTTGCCTATGCAGCTCACAAGAGATTCAAGGTCTACCAAATGGATGTCAAAAGTGCATTTCTGAATGGAGTACTTCAAGAAGAGGTTTATATAGAACAACATCCAGGTTTTATCTCTCCAACTCAATCCTCTTTTGTTTTTAAATTGCATAAAGCTCTCTATGGTTTAAAGCAAGCTCCAAGAGCTTGGTATGAGACCGTAGCAAGCTTTCTTTTAGAGCATAAATTTACAAGAGGAACCATAGATAAAACACTTTTCACTAGACATCATAAGGACCAAATACTGTTAGTACAAATATATGTGGATGACATTATTTTTGGGTCTACTGATCCCAAATTGTGCAAGAGATTTGCTGACCTCATGCATTCTAAATTTGAGATGAGTAGCATGGGTGAGCTTTCCTACTTCCTTGGTCTCCAAGTGAAGCAGCTCCCAGATGATATCTTCCTCTCCCAAGCTAAGTATGCTAAAGAGCTTATCAAAAAGTTTGGGATGGGTGATGCTTCAGGGATGAAAACCCCTATGGCTACAAATGCTGTTGTGGATTCTGATGCAGCAGGGAAACCTGTGAATCAGAAAAATTATAGGGCAATTGTTGGATCCCTATTATACCTAACAGCTAGCAGACCTGATATAATGTTTGTACCACATGCCTTTGTGCTAGGTTCCAAGTGAACCCTAAAGAATCTCACCTTATTTTCCTAAAAAGAATTTGAGATATATAAAGAGTTGCCCTAGTCTAGGACTCTGGTATCCTGCAGAGTCAGAGTTTGAGTTAACTGGATACTCAGATGCTGACTATGCTGGATATAGAGTGGAAAGGAAAAGTACCTCTGGAACTTGCCAGTTCCTTGGTATGAGACTTGTCTCCTGGTTTTGTAAAAAAGCAGACATCTGTGTCTACATCAACTGCAGAAGCAGAATACATGGCTGCTGGCAGCTGCTGTTCACAAATGTTATGGATACAAAATCAACTCTTAGACTATGGTGTCAACTTAAATAATTCAACTCTATTTTGTGATAATACTAGTGCTATTGCCATAGCACAGAATCCAGTTCACCATTCTAGGACTAAACATATTGAAATAAGATATCATTTCATTAGAGATAATGTGGACAAAAAGAAAATTAACTTAATCCATATTCCTACTGATTTACAGAGAGCAGACATTTTCACCAAGCCATTGGATGAGAAAACCCATCTGTTCTTTATAAATCAACTGGGCATGATTAATGGAGAAGAGTTAACCTAGTTTTTGTCTGCATTCGACGAATTTTCCAGAGTTCGTCGAACGGGGTTCGACGACTTAGGGAAAGTTTGAGAGATTCTCGTCGAACGGAGATCGACAAATTCTCTGTGTTTGAAACAATTTTCGTCGACCGGAGATCGACGAACTTTGCTTCAGAAGACATTTCGTCGAACGGAGTTCAACGAACTGTTTTTGATTCTTCTGGATAAGATCGACGAATTATCTGTCTATAATTTATTTCATCGAGCTCAGTTCGAAGAATGTTTCTTTTTCGTGGAACGGAGTTTGTCGATTCATATTCTGAAAATCTTATATCTAGGTTTTCTTCGACCTCCGTCCCGCGCTTTCAGTTCTTTTGCTCTTGATCGCCGTTTTTCTCTGTGTTTTTCCTGCAGGTCATCAATGGCGATTCCAGCAAGCACGTTAGCAGCAATGAAGTTTGATACTGGATTCGACATGGATTTTGAATCTTTTCAACATTTTGACCCCATCTTTCTGTATATCTTGGAATTACTGGAAGAACTTAATCTAAAGGATTTCATGACCAGGCGCATTAAACTGCACGCTACTGAAATAAGAGAATGGGTTTATACATCTACAATTTCTGAAGAAGATGTTTTGACCGGCAACATAGGGAGTACTGCTGTTTCGTTGTCTCCCGCGGTTCTTTCTGAGATCTTTGGATTAGTAAATGGAGAAGATAATATGGAAATGGATTCTGAGGAATACAATGATATGTTGAAGCTAATGGGTTTTTCAGGTAGCAACTCTAACAAGCTGCTGAAGAAGCAACTGTCCGCCGCCTACCAATTTCTGGTAGACATTGTAGGGAAAGTGCTAATGGGAAAGCACTCAGCGCATGACTACATAACCCGACACCAATTTCTGATCATGTGCGCAGTGGTGAACAAGTGCTCTGTAAATTGGAGTAAGGTTTTCTTTGATTTGATCAAGAAGAAGAACAATAAGAAGGAAGTCTGCTTTGGCAGAATTTTGGGAGTTTTTCTTCAAGAGAAGGCTGCTGAATGTATGGTCTCCCCGACCATCTTCATAAACGCCAGCAAGCGCCTCACATGCACTCTGTTTGGCAGGTGGGAGAGGACTATCTCTAAACCCTCCAAGGGTTCTTCCTCTTCCATCCAAACTTCTGAGAGCACAAGGGTTGTAAAGGCCACTCTCCTCCCTGCTGAAGAGGTCCCTCCATCTCAATCATCTCTTCCAGCACCCCTTCCTCCACAGAAGCCTCCTCATGTGCCTACCCCTCCTTCATCTCCACCTCTAGACATCACAAACATTCCATCTCCACCTCCATCTTCCCCTCTGCAAGTTGATAAACAACCCACTCCTCCAGCTTCACCTCAGGACACTCACATTCCTACACCTCCTCAGTCTCCTCTTCCCCCACACTTATCCACCATTCCATCTTACATCATACCGTCAGACACAATCATGCCAGATGCACCTACTCCATCTATTATTCCACCCTCTATTCCATCCTCTTCCCCCTCCCCATTTGATCCCTCAACCATCATCTCATTGCTCACTCCTCTCATCCAATCCCTAATCCAAGAGGCCATTACACCTCTTGTGACCTCCATCAATTCTTTATCTGCCCAAATCTCTCTTCTATCTGCTGTCCCCTCTTCATCTAGGGGCCTGGCTCCAGGTTCTCCTGAACCCAGGCAGGGGGAGATGCTCAGTGATGAAGTTGCAGCAGATGTAGATACAGCAGCAGCAGCAGTCATAGCAGTAGTTCTCTCTCCAGCAGATGCAGATTCAGATGAGGATACATCAATTTTGGATACTGACATTGATTCTGAGATGCTTGAGTTAATTCAATTTATGGATACTGACATTGATTTGGATGAGTCAGTTGCACAAATAACACATGTTGGTGATTTCTATTTAAATCCCACAGTGAATTTGTCTGTTTTGTTGAGTAATTTTGATACTGTATATACGCAATCTCTTCCAGCTGATTTTACTAAGCCATGTTTGGCTATTGTACCTTATACCTCTCCAGCTTGTCCAGCAGTTGCTAAAGCAACTCTGTGACAATTTTGCTCTCTCAGCTTCTAGCCCAGAGGTCATTCCAGAGAATACTTCAGTGCCAGTTTCAGTACCAGATTTTGTTATGGATGACTCTCCAATGCCTACTTTAGATGAGCTTATTCAGGCTGATATAGAAGAAGAAAACAGGACAGCAGCTGAAAGCTCTGTCCCTCTTATTTCTGACTCCTGTGCAGTCCCCTCCTCCTCTGTTGTTGATATTCCAGTTCCTGAATCTTCTGCCCCTCCTCCAGAAAAAGCAGTTATTTCTGATAAAGCTTTGAAAGCTTTGGATGCTCTATATGACATCCCTCAAGGTTCTGAGTCTGGAGAAGATGATGATGACTCAGATGAAGATGCTGCTACTAAGAAAAAGAGATTGTTGGCAAAGAAGAGAAAGGCTGCTCCTCCTCCAGCTCCCAAGCCAAATCCCACTGCAGACACTCCTTATTATATTCTGCATAATGTAAGTCCATAACAAGCGGATGCCTGGATGGATGTGGCTATCCAAGAACCAACAGAAGGATAGAAAGAGAAGCAGGAGATATTCCCCTCCTCCAGTGCACAGATACAAGAAGGATCCTCCTCCTCCTCCTCCTCCAGCAGCTGGTGCCTCTGGCCCCTCTAGCTCCCAGAGATCTGCCCCAATGCAAACATATCAGAGACAATCAGGGAGATCTTCTGGAAGCAGCCAGTAGAGGCATCCATCCTCAGGTAGTCAAAGTCAACAGCATAAGCAGCAGTAGCAGCAACAAAGTTCTGAAGTTCAAAAAGCTGAAAGTCCAAAAAGACCTCTCTCTCCTCCAATTCCTTTTGAAGATCCAGAAACTGCTAATACTGCAAGAATGGCTAGGTACCAAGAGCTGATTGGTCTATCATTGATAAATAAAGCCAAAGCAGAAGGAAAAGATATCTCTGGTCTTTCAACAATGTCAAAGTATAGAAAAGAAGAGCTGAAAAGGTTTGACAAAGGAAACAAATTGTTTAATGTTGATGATTATATGAAACTTCATCCAGAAGCAGTTGTCCCTAGAGCAACTTCATTGAATATTATTGGGGCAGCTGAGATGACTATGATAATAGCTCAAGCTCGAGATCCAAAGAGAGAAATTATTTTCCAGAAGCCAGGAGAAAAGAAAACAGAAGACAAACCTCAGCAGAAGAAGCCAAAGAAGTAATTTTCTTGTTGTTTCAATTTTTGTCTGTTTTTGTTTTTCAAACTATGCTATCTGTTAAACAAAGCTGTGTATATATATATCTGTTGCATGTGTTATAATTCTCTGCCAGATATATCTCTTTTCTTGCTTTGTTTTTCTGTTTTGAGTTTCTGTTAGTGACCTCACCCAAATAGGGGGAGATTGTTGGATCCCTAGTTGATTTGGGCTAGGTTCACTGACTTAGGATGTGACCCATCATGTATAGCCAGGGTTCAAGTTGTGTCCTATAGTCTAGGTCAACTCCTTAGGCTCAACTCCAGATGGACCAGCTTTCAACAAGACCATCAGAAACTCCAGATTTAGAGGATTTCAAGACTAAGTAAAGTGAGTTCGACGTTCGTCGAACTCAGCTCGACGAAAGGAGTTCTGCGTTCGACGATCGTGAGACAATTCTTAGTGCTGAGCTCGACGATCTGCGTTCTCTGTTCGACGAAGACTCAGTTTCTACATCAAGCCAAAGTCAGGACAACTTCAAGATTTTTTCTAAGTCCAGCTTCAAGCTTCGGTCGACGAATTATATTCTGAGCTCGACGAACTTGGACCTCAAGTTGTCAATTTCTCAGGTCGACGAAGTCAGCTTCTCAGGTCGACGAATGCTGTACTCTACTCGACGATTTCTGGACTCAGAGAATTTATGTCGACGCTTAGGGTTTGTGTAGACACCAGACAATTTGTGTCGACACCAGCTTAGGTCGACACCAGAGGTTTTGTGTCGACACCAGGATATCAGTCGACACCCGCTTATGTCAACACCAGAGGACTTGTGTCGACACCAAGATCAATCTGTCGACACCAACTTATGTCGACACAGCATTTCAGCAAATGCAGAGTATTTTGCCTAAGTCCAGAACTTTTCTCAGCTCGACGAATTTGGTTCTCAGCTCAACGAATGAAGTCTGTCTGTTTGACGAATGAAGATTGTCTGGTCGATGAACTCTCTTAAGCTCAGCTCGACGAACACAAGTGCAGCTCGACGAATTGTGTTCTCCGCTCGACGAATCCAGACTAGGTTTTCTTCAAGTTTCCCGTCCCGTTTCTTGGCGCTGATTCCTGAACATTTATTTCCAGATCTTCTCGAAATGTTACCGTTAGAACGCGCATTGACTATGGACGATTACATGCCGTTTTTCCATGGGACAGTTAGTAAAGTCATTGATTGTTGTTTCTTTTCAAAGTCGACTGCAATTACTGCTCGACATTCAAAAGTTTGAATGTTCCTCAGTCAGAAGAGACATAGTAAGAGAGAAAAGGATCAAGCAGTAACAAAGTAATAGACACACAGTACAGCAAGCAATACACACTATCAGACAGACACTTTGAGGTTGCAGAGAAGAACAATCATTCTAAAATCAAAAGTTCTTGACTGCAATCAGCCTTGACCAGGGAACATTTTCAAGAAGAAGAAGAAGAACAATCAAATTCAATCAAGAGTCTTCTTCTCTCTATTCTCAGGACACCTTCAAAGGACAACAAAGTTCTATCTGTCAGAAGAAGTTCCTGAAGCATTTCTGGTCCAGGCATTCTAGGTCATTGAAGACCTACCACCCTGAAGCAGTGCTCCAGCATTCCTGACTAACTCAAGATCTCAGGGGGAGCAAGATCTGCTACAATCAATACACAAGTCTTCTCTCTGACTGTTGACAGAGAAGACACTATCACCTTCTTTCCAATTCCTGTACAGGGTTTTAAATCCATTCAAAATTATTCTGGTTGCAAGTCTCCTTCCAAAAGACTTGAGATTTGGTTTTTGAGCACCTTATCAAAAGCTCATTGGTGCCCAGGACACCTGATCAACTCATCCTGTAGTGGATTCTTACCTAGGGTGGTAGAAGAGTGGATGTACCCAGATTGATTGGGGAACCACTATAGCTCCTTGTGTCATCTGGTTGCTCTTTTCTTTTGTTTTGTTTTCTGGCTGTGCTCTGTGATTATTCTGTGTTTAGATAGTTGTTGTGCTTACTTTATTTTATTTGCTTCCCTGTTCACTTAGGAATACAACAAAAGTTGTGAAAAGTTTTTAGTGAGCACCATACTCTATTCACCCCCCTCTAGAGTATATCAGATCTAACCTGCACTTTCACCGGGGACGGACTCAATCAACCCGAAGGTTTCCTCTTGAACCTTGGCGACCCAAACCCCTCTCATTTGAGAGTTTGGTGCCCAACAACTAGAAAGTAAAAGATGCTAAACACGCATCCTAAAACCAAGAGGAGAAGTGTTATTACCTTCCGACCCCTCTTCCTAGCCATGGAAACTTAGCCAGATGAAAACCTTCGCAAGGGTCTTGCTTCCACGGATCTGGACTCGGCTCGCGATTTGGAGCACCGAAGCTTCTCCGGTAGCCGGATCTCTCCTTCACCTCCTTACTTGCTCTCCCTTCTCTCTAGATCTTAGAAAGAGAGTACTTGATGAAGAATGAGGGTTCCCAAACCCTATTACCGGACTTAGCTCAGCAAGGACAACCCTGGACCATCAGATCCCAAAAGAAGGAAACGAACGGCCACGATCCGAATTGAAAATCAAAACACCTAGGCCGAACACATCTTGTGACACGCCCGTGTCCAAGGCCGTGTGCCTTAATCGACGCCGAAACCGTCGCACCCAGAAAAGGACACGGGCTCTGAACACGCCCATGTCAAAGCTGACTTTCCCGTGTTAAACAGTGCACGCTCGTGTTTCTGGGCATGTTCCTACCTCGACACAGGATCAAAACCCACCCAAGAAGGACACGGGTAATCGACACGCCCGTGTCGAAATTGACATGCCCGTGTCAGGCCGAACATGCCTGGGCTCCAGGCCGTGTTCAATCCCCTAACATAGCCCGACTCACAACCTGAGAAGGACATGGTCTGGGACACGCTCGTGTTCTAAGTCTCGATGGTATTCGACTGCCTCTTCATCGACGTCGTGGAAAATTTGTCGAACACACGCACGACACAGCCTTGGACACGCCCGTGTCCCAGGCTGTGTTCACTATCTCGACACTTCGTCGAGCACAGTTCTTCGACTTCCCGGGCTCTCGACGAACCCGGGCGACACGGTCATGGACACGCCCGTGTCCTAGGCCGTGTTCCTTATCTCGACACTTCGTCGAGCGAAAATCATCGACTTCCCAGGCTCTCGACGAACCTGTGCATGACACGGCCATGGACACGCCCGTGTCCCAGGCCGTGTGACCCTTACCAAGACCCAAACTTGGCTCTCGACGCTGCTCGTCCCTCTTTCGAATTTTGGGGCGTTATAGAGATGGACAACCCAGCATTCACCAAGAAGCTAGCCAAGTTGGCTGAGGAAGAGATTAAGGAGCCGATATAAGGGAGACATCGAGAAGAGAGGAGGAGAGAAGAGCCCCGAGGCCAGGGGATCCAGGGGCAGCAATAAGGTTGGGGGCATTGCGAGCCAAACAACCGGTTGGGCAGGAGGCCCAGGAGGGACATGCCTAGGAGTAGGGGAGAGGATTCCATTGTGGGGAGAACTTCTATGGGGGTCAGGGGCGGTTCAACCCACCAGCGTGGAGCCAGGGAGAGAGGGCCCCCCTCCCGCAGTAGCAAGAAGTGATGACAATCGCCTGGAGAAGGGGAGTGAGAAGAGGAGCTAGTAGAGGAGGAAGGAGAGAAGGGGGTAGGGTTACGTTGCCCTTTTGTGACTTCCATCAGGAGGAAGGTAACACAACGACCACCTGCCCGGTGTTCTTGGAGGTGAGAGAAGCCAGAAGACAGGTTCAGCGACAGCCACCGATGAGGATAGAGGAGGTTCTGCTGGGAGGAGAGGAGGACTGGTGCGAGGATAGGGCTGATGTGGGGGCCCATAGTGGGATCAGAGTGATCCACGGGGGAGTAGGGATTGAAGCCACCCATAAGGGGAGCTTCCAGACCATGTTTCGGAGAAGCGTCACCTCGACCTCCCAAAATCCCCCCGAAGAAAAGATCACCTTCTTGTCAAAGGACATGTCAGACTACGAAGTCCCATTCTACGATTCCTTAGTACTCCAGACGGCCATCAAGAACTTCACGGTTTCCCGAATACTGGTTGATAATGGGAGCTCAGTGAATGTGATCTTCAAGAAGTCCTTGATTAGATGAAGGTGGAGGTTAGGAGGGTGTTGGCCTCGGATGGACCGTTGTTCGGTTTCTCAGGAGAGAGGAAGGAAGTTGACTGGGGAGTTGGACTCCATGTGATGCTGGGGGGAGGGGGCGAGGAATTGTCGGTTCGTCATCAATGACTCCCCAAGCAGCTACAACGCCATCTTTGGGCGCCCCCTCTTCACCGCCTTCCGTTGTGTCACCTCCTCATTCCATCAGTGCCTCAAATTCAACAATGGGGGGGGGGGGGGGGGTGGGGGGGGGGGGTTCCAAGTCCGGATCCGAGGAGATCTGAAGGTGGCGAGACAATGCTACATAACAGCCTTAAACACCATAGCATGAATGACAGAAGAAGAGGAGTTAGAGAGAGGGTTGGTAGCCCAGGAGGAGGCTGGCGACGAGATGGAAGTGACCGGGGAAGGAGCTGCGAAGAAGTCAGAGATGACGGGGTAGTGGCAGAGGAGCATAGAGAGGAGGAAGGAGTGATGCATGCCCCAGAGGCTGGGGAAGTGGAGCTGCAGGAGAGTCAGGTGGAGGCGATGGAAGTTGAAGAAGCAGAGGGGGAGAAGGTGCTCGAGCAGGTGGAGAAGCCGAGAAGCAAGTGGGAGCAATCCAGGTTGGAGCGGACAGAGGAAGTTATGGAGATGGAAATCTTCACCAAGGAGGAGAAGGTGGAAAGGGTGCGGTTCAGCGGTGGGCTGAGTCCCAGGGACCAGGAGAGGATGCGGTAGTGCATCCAGAAGAACATCGACCTCTTTGCTTGGAGTGCAGAGGACATGCAAGGCATCGACGCGGATGTAGTATTCCACCACCTGAACCTTGATCCCAAGACTCCCAACATCAGGTAAAAGAGGAGGATCGTCGCACGAAGCTGGAGGAGCCCATCCGGGAGGAGGTGGAGAAGCTCCTCAAGGTAGGTTTTGTATCAGAGATCCAATATCCAGGCTGGGTCTCAAATGTTGTAATGGTTACGAAGGGGGATGGGCGATGGATAATGTGTGTAGACTTCTTGCTTTTAAATAAATCATGCCCTAAGGATTGTGTTGGATCCCTAGTTTGGATTTGGGCTAGGTTCACTAATTAGGATGAGTTTTGACCCACATTGTATAGCCAGAGTCAAGTCTATGAGTCCTAGAGTTTAGGCTAAGTCATTAGGTTCAACCTTCATGGACCAGCCAGCAGAGGACCTCAGTAGACTCAGACTTAGAAGAATTTAGAGTTCAAAGTTATCAGTTCGAAATTCTTCGAACTCAGCTCGACGATCGTCGATCGCATATCGACGAACTCAGAGTTATTTCTCTGAGTTGAGCTCGACGATATTCGAGCTCAGGTCGATGATCTCCTCATTCAGACAGATTCTCTGCTTGAAGAAATCTGGAGTTCAACTTCAATAGATTCTTTCCAGTTTATTTTCTCTGAACTCAGGACGACGAAGTCAGATTCTTTGTTCGACGAACTTAGAGCGCAGATTTGGCTAGTTATTTCCAGAATGCAGTTCGCTGAGCTCAGGTCGACGAACATGAATTATCAGCTCGATGAACTTGGAACTTCAGCCGACGAATTCTGTTCAGAGCTCGACGAATTCTGTCCCAAGCCAGACTTGAAGTTTTCCTTATTTCTGTCCTTATTTATTATATTATTTAACAGTAATTCTCTTAGTAATTAATGCTTATATTCTCAAGAATATATCCGTTATTGGCAGCATTAATTATGGTCTTCATCAGGGTTAATTACTTGCTTATTTTAATGGGACAGTTGGGGAAACTCATTAAATGATATATTCTCCAGCCGTTTCATTCTCATGATTAATCAAAAATTAATGCTTGGAATTCAAATTTCAGAGGAGAATTTTGACAGCAGAATAATAGAGACTCGCCACTAGACAAGCAGTGGTAACACAAGAGAATACAGAGAAGAGATACAAAAAAATAACAGAAGAATATCTGCTTCTTCTCTGTGTGCTGAAAACATTCTGTTTTCCCCTTGTTCGTTCTGAAGACTAAAGAAGAACAACCATAAAACATCAAGAGTCTTCTTCAACTTCTACTCTAGGAATATTCAAGGACAACAAATTTGAATTAGTCAGAAAGTTCCTGGATTTCAACAAGACAAGGCTGAAGACCTACACCTTGAGTAAGGCTCCAAGCTTTCTAAACCATTCTTATTTTAGAAGGAGCTTTGACAACAAAAATCCACTAAAGTCTTCTCTGTTGATTAGAGAAAGAGAAGACAACATCACCTTCTTAACCTCTTGTATAAAGGGTTATTAACTCCCTTCAAAAGTTTATTCTTGGTTTTTTGGGCACCTGATCAAAAGCCTAAAGGGTTGTGAGATCTCCCTGTAAATAGATCTTGTGGTGGCAGTCACCTGATCAAAAACTTGATAGTGGATTCCTACCTGGGTGGTAGAAGAGTGGATGTACCCAGTTTGGGGGACCACTATAAAATTCTTGTGTTGTCTGGTTGTTTATTTTCTTTTTGTTCTTGCTGTGTTGTGATAGCTTTGCTTAGGTTGCATTTCTTTTTTATACTACTATTAATATCACCTATTTTACTCTGATAAATTTTAAAATAGCCAAAAAGTTTTAAATTGCTCTATCCCCCCTCTAGAGTAATCATATCTATACCATATCTTTCAATTGGTATCAAAGCTATATCATATCTTTCAATTGGTATCAGAGGGATGTTCATTTGGTTGTACAAGCTAACACTTGAACCAAAAGATCCTTATTAGATCTGATTTTCTTTTTTCTTAGTTTTTCTGTTTATTTCATATCATGGCACAGAACAAAGATTATGCAAGCACCATACCTCCAGTTTGCAATCTGAATAAGTTTGCTATCTGGAAGGCAAGAATTAGGCTTTATATGAACTCTATTGATGAAGAAATATACAATTCTATTTTAACAGGACCACCAGCTCCAGTGGCTACCACTACTGCAACTTCTAGCACACATGCTATTCCACCACCTGAGTGGTCAGATGCACAGAAGAAGGCCAAGATAGCAGATGCCAAGGCCATGAACATCTTAGCACAGACTATGTCAGATGACATATTCTAGAAAGTGGTAGAGTGCACATCAGCCAAAGCTATCTGAGATTCTCTTAACCAGATGGTTGTTGGTTCTGCAGATGAGAGAATGGACAGGAGATCAAATCTCATCTTATAATATGAGAACTTTAAGAAAAATGAGTCAGAGTCTGTGAGTGACATGTATAACAGACTAAGCTCAATCATCAATGAGCTGAAGACTCTAGACAAGGACATCACCCTCACAGAAGTTAATGATAAAATCCTCATGTGCTTCCCTAGCTTATGGGATTCCAGAATATGACCAATCAAGGAGGCCATAAGTTTAAATGAGATTTCCACTGAATATCTTCTTGGAAAGCTCAAGTCCTATGAACAACTCATAAAAATAAGAGAAGTTGCAGAGCAGAAGACTCCTTCAGCAACAAGAAAGGAACAAAACATAGCTTTCAAAGCTTCAGAAGAAACAGAAGCCCCAACAGCTAGTGAAGAACTTCTGAGTCTCTTAGTCAAGAGATTTTATAAAATGGCAAAGAAGGATTTCAGAAGAAAGTCATCTAGGCAAGATGACAAGCCAAGGTATGACAAGACACCAACTAAAGAAGTTGTTTGCTTTGGTTGCATGAAGCCAGGACACTTTATATCAGAGTGTCCAGAGAAGCAAAAGAAGGAGAGAAGAAGAGAAAAGGAACCCAGGAAGCAGCACTACAGCAAGCCCTCCTCCAACAAGTATAAAAGGAAGGAGAAAGACTTTGTGGATGAAACATGGAGTGAAACTGAAGATGAATCTTCATTTTCTATCTCCATTGAAGATGAAGAAGAGGCTAAGGCAAAGGAGATTTGCTTGATGGTCATTGATGCATTAAGCAGCCTATCTGAAGCTGAGCAATCAGACAGTGAAGAACCTTTTGAATCTGAGGTAAATCAGGTATTAACTTCCTTTGATTTCAAATCAGAAAATTTTAGAACTGAATTTAAATCTTTATGCATTGATTTAATTAATTCTGAAAAAAGATTAAACATCTTAGAGAAAAATTGACTGATCAAGAAAACTTGCTTTCTGAAAATATCAAATTAAAAGATGAATTAACCCTAGCTAAAGAACAAATCATCTCATTAAAAACTGAATTGGCTGAGGCAAGACAACTTGAAGAATCCCTAAATGGGAGAAGTATCAAGCTGATGGACATTACAAGCACAGTGAATGCCAAGCTTAATGGCAAGCTGGGCTTAGGTGCTTCATCAAGCCAACCCCCACTGATTCAGAAGAATATTTTAACAACTCTAATAAAATTTGTTTCAGAAAAGGGCAAAGAAAAGATAGATAATAATAATGTCAAACAAACAGAACTAAAACAAAAGAATAAGAAAATGAGAAAGAATAAGAAAGATCTTAACCATAACAATATTCAGCAGATTTTGTCGAACTCAGATCGACGAAATGTGTACAGTTCGTCGAACTCAAGTCGATGAACTCAGAACGCAAACTTTTACTATAATTATTCTTTGAACTGTGATCGACAAAACCAGTATGGTTCGTCGACCCGAGATCGACGATATTGGGGCCCAGAGAATGAATACTTTCATTCTCTGAGTGGAGTTCGACGAACACATCCCCATTCGTCGACCTCTGATCGACGAACTTACCAGAATTCATCGAACCCAGTTCATTATAACATAAATCATAATTCCTACAGATCAATTAATCAACCAGGACAATATGTTAATCCCTTCACCCAGTGGATAATTCCATCTAGAAGATTTCACCCCTTAGGTTTTAAAAGTCAACCAGAATACTCATACATTTCCAGCTTTAATTATATAAATAAACAAGGACCCAAGGTAACCTGGGTCAAGAATAGCTAATCTGTTTTATTGCAGGTGAAAGACTATCCCACCACAGAGCAACAATGGTATCTGGATAGTAGATGTTCAAAGCATATGACTGGAAACAAGGACAACTTAATCAACTATAAGTTAAAGCTAGGACCTGAAGTAATATTTGGTGATTCCAATTATGGCCAGACTGAAGTATATGGAAAGGTCAAAATTAGAGCAGTCACGTTCAGGAATGTAGCTTATATAAGCGGACTGAAGCACAACCTTATATCTATAAGTCAGTTATTTGATGAAAGGTTTCAGGTATCATTTAACAAAACTTCCTGTATTATTACTTCTGTAGATAACCAGGTAGTGTTAACTGGTACTAGAGGAGGAAATATCTATGTAGTTAATTTTAAGTCAGCTAAATCTGAAATATATCTGTTTAACCAAACTAGTAACTACAACACCCCCTATCCGTCGCATAACATATAGCAGTAGGTCCTGCTGGGACCCGACGACATATACCACAGATAGACCGGGAGGTTACTCAATGTAAACCATCCAACTAAGAATCAACGTCCTACACAGAGTACATTCTAGCGGAAGCAATTTAAAGGTTGCAAAACAAAGAACCCAACATAAGCATGAATGTCCACTACAAAACCTAATAGGAATGAACGTACAATACACAAGTACAATGACCTTAAGGCCTTACAATTATTTACTCAAATTACAGTGTTTTCCAAACCTCGACACGCAAGCCGGTCACACATGAATAAAGCAAGTAAACACTCAATAATTAGGCCTTCGAGGGCCGGCTCAGCAACATGGGCTTTTGCCCGCTATTTACCACTTGGCTCCGCAGCACCTGTAAACATTAATCCACCACACAGTGGCAAACAAAAGCAACGGTCAGCTATGCTGACCAAATTATAACATTCCCGCCCCAAACTCGGGGCAGCGACGCTCCTTCCCTACACTTTGTTAGCATAACCAAGCAGTATAGTGTAAAAATACTTCATTACAGGCGTGGGCAAACACGATCACACACCCCGTGCTCTCTGGGCACATTCTCGGTGAACCGGTCAACGTCACGTCAATTTGAGCCATAGACATCTTGGTCTCACCACCGCCACTTGGACGACCAATCTTGCGAGCATTTTTATCTTCCCGGCATGGGTCACGTCAATTTAAGCCATAGATTGCCGAAGACACTCCATCTATGCCAACGACTCCCACCGAATGACATAGAGCGGGTACGGTTCCGCCTGACCCGTTGCTCACATCGCAACGTAAATTTAAGCCATATGCGCGGGTCAAACCTCCCCGAGTCCCATTTCCATCACACACTTCACATAACCCGGTTATGTTCAAGTTGGCTCCCAGGCCACCATGTTGGCAGAATCACGCATCTGCCCAGTTTTTCGGGTGCACCTTGGAGTTAGTCCCCAAGGCTCCCTGTTGCAATCTACTGCGTAGAAATCCCGAAAAACAACCATTCGCGCGGAGTCTTCTCCGGCCATTCATGCAATGCAACATCACCGATCCAGAACAACTTGTCCGGGTAGGCTTCACACATCATGCCTATGTCCATTCTCGATTACAGACTCTACATGTACATAACGGGGACTATTCATGTCTACCCGAAGGAACTCCTGAAACTCACCGCAAACTCACGAGAGCGGGCTTCCTATATAAAGAAAAAGAGGACTTCACATGTCCTAGGATGAGAATCGTTACCCTAGCATTTTTCCTTGGTGCCATGGAAATCTATGCGGATGAAAAGCACCGCGTTGTCCTCGCCTCCGTAGATCTGAAGTCGGCTTGCGATTTGGAGCCCGAAGCTCCGCCGGTGACCGGATCTAGCCTCCTTCTTCTTCCTTGCTCTCCCCTCTCTCTAAAACTTTAGAAAGAGATTTAGTAAGAGAAATGAGTGCTTTGAAACCCTATTCTCGGGTATAACCAAGCAGGAACAACCCCCAGCCATTAGATCCCAAAATAAGGAAACAGACGACCACGATTCGGACTTGAAATCCAAGACCTGGGTCGAACACGGCTTGTGACACGACCGTGTCTAGGGCCGTGTTCCCCATTCGTCATCAAAACCGACACGTCACAAAAAGAATACGGGCACCCGACACGACCGTATCCAACTTGACACGCCCGTGTCACACAGTACACGGCCGTGTAGTGCGCCGTGTTACTCCATCGACACAGGACCAACACCAACCCGTGAAGTACACGGGTATTGGACACACCCGTGTCCAATTTGACACGCCCGTGTCAAACCCGAACACGCCTGGGCTCCAGGCCATGTTTCTCCCCCAACACAACTCGGCTAACCACCCTAGAAGGACACGGCCTGGGACGCGCCGTGTCTCAGGCCGTGTTCGCTGCTCGACGATCGTCGACACCAAATTCGTCGACCACTCAGCCAGATCGTCGACCCGAGCACGACACGCCCCTGGGACACGCCCATGTCACAGGCCGTGTGACCCCTGCCAAATTCCAAACTTGGCTCGAAATGCCACCCGTCGCTCTTTTGAGTTTCGGGGCGTTACAACTCTCTCCCTCTTAAAAGAATTTCGTCCAGAAATTACATAAAGGAAAGATAAAAACAAAACTTAAACGGTACCTGAGTGGAATAACTCCGGGTACTCCTCAAGCATGGTCTGTTCTCGATCCCACGAGAGCTCCTCCCGACCACAGTTGTCCCAACGGACCTTGACCATCCTGATCTCTTTGTTGCGTAGCCGCTTCACTTTCGAGTCCTCAATGCGTATAGGCTTGACCTTCGTCGTCAACCCATTATCGACCGACACTTGGTCGACCGTAATCACTTGCGAAGGCACTTGCACCGCCTTTCGCAGCACCGATATGTGGAATACGTCATGTAGACCACTTAGCTCAACTGAAAGCCTCAAACGATATGCTACTTCACCAATCCACTCCAGAACCTCAAACGGTCCAAGGTACCTCGGGCTTAGCTTCTTCAAACGCCGCACTCGGGAGACACCCTTGAACGACTTGATCTTCAAATACACCCAGTCGCCGACAGCGAACTCCACGTTCCTATGCTTGACGTTATAGTACTTAGCTTGGCGGTCCTGAGCGATTAGCAATCTCTCTGGAATCGTTCGAACCAACGACGTTGCATGTTCCACCTCTTAATGCTTGTATAACTTTGACTCACCCGTTTCCAACCAGGACAACGGCGTGCGACATCTTCTACCATAAAGGGCCTCGAAGGGCGCCATTTGAATGCTCGCCTGGTAGCTATTGTTGTACGCAAATTCCACCAAGTATAGGTGGTTTTCCCACTGCTTCCCAAAGTCCAGGACGCACATGCGAAACATATCTTCCATTGTCCTATTGACTCTCTCGGTCTGCCCATCCGTCTGCGGATGAAAGGCTGTGCTGAAACTCAGCTTTGTTTCCAACATCTGCTGCACCAACCTCCAATCATTGGACGTGAACCACCCATCACGATCACTCACGATGTTGCAGGGTACACCGTGAAGCCGTGCTATGTTGTCCACATATAACTTTGCCAATTTCTCCACCGAATCGTGCTTCCTATGCGGAATGAAGTGCGACACTTTCGTTAGACAATCTACGACCACCCAGATGGCGCCGTTTCACTTTTGTGACCTTGGCAAACCATGCACAAAGTCCATAGTAATGTCGTCGAACTTCCACTCCGGAATAGGCAAGGACTTCAAGAATCCTCCCGGCTTTTGGCACTCTGCCTTCACTAAGGCGCATGTTTAACACTTCGCCACGTACAGTGCCACATCCTTCTTAAGTCCTGGCCACCAGAATAATTTCTTCACATCACGGTACATCTTCGTGCTCCTCGGGTGAATCGAGTACTTGGTATAATTCGCCTCGTACAATAATTCCACCCGCAAATTGCCCATGTTTGGGACGTAATCCATCCTCTTTCTACAGTAATCCATCCAGAGCCTGCCGAATTCGATCAGCCAGGTCACACTGAACTTCCGTCCAGTTCAATAGCGCTTCAGCACTTAACTGCTTGTCTACGCAAGAGATCTCCAACGCCTCCAACTCCCGAACCAACCGCTCGTCATGGACCGACAGCCAATTGACTTGAGCTGGGGCCCTGCGACTCAACGCGTCCGCAACCGCATTGCCTTTCCCAGGCACATAGTGAATCTTGAACGTGTAGTCCCCCAGGAACTCCATCCATCTCCTCTGTCGCATGTTCAGATCCTTCTGATCCAATAAATATTTCAGGCTCTTGTGGACGGTATAGATATCTACCTTCACCCCATACAAGTAGTGTCTCCACAGCTTCAAGGCAAAAATCACGGCCGCTAACTCCAAGTCATAGACCAGATAATTTCTCTCATGCACTTTCAGTTGTCGCGAGCCATACGCTATTACACTTCCATGCTGCAGTAGGACACAATCCAGTCCACTGCCCGAAGCATCGCTGTAGATCACAAAACCTTCGGTCCCACTCGGCGAACTCAGCACAGGCGTAGTGGTCAACCGACTCTTCAACTCCTCAAAAGCTCGTGGGCACTCCGGCGTCCACACAAACTTCTGCTCTTTCCTCGTCAGAGTCGTGATGGGTAACGCTATCCGCAAGAAGTTCTCCACGAAGCATCTATAATATCCGTTAAGCCCCAGAAAACTCAGGACTTCCGACACCGTAGACAGCATAGGACACTCTCATATCACAACAATCTTCGCCGGATCCACCGCAATTCCCTCTCCACTGACTATGTGACCAAGGAACGCTACTGAGGACAACCAAAACTCGCATTTGGAGAACTTGGCGTACAATTGATTCCTCCTCAGCGTCTCCAACACCAAATGTAGATGCTTAAAGTGACCCCCCTCACTCTGCGAGTACACCAATATGTCGTCGATGAAGACGATCACAAAGTGGTCTAGGTGCTCCCTGAAAGTCCTGTTCATCAGATCCATGAACACCGACGGCGCATTCGTCAGCCCAAACGGCATGACCGTAAACTCGTAATGCTCGTATCTTGTACTAAAAGCTGTCTTAGGGATATCACTCTCCCTTATCCTCAGCTGATAATAACCGGACTTGAGGTCAAATTTCGAGTACACCGTTGACCCGACTAACTGATCAAATAGATCATCAATCCTTGGGATCGGGTACTTGTTCTTCTCTGTTAGCTTGTTCAGTTCTCGGTAATCAATACAAAGTCTCAAGCTTCCGTCCTTCTTCTTAACAAAAAGGACCGGTGCGCTCCAAGACGACGAACTTGGACGCACATACCCTGCTCCAACAACTCTTGAAGTTGAACCTTTAGCTCCGCCATTTCCTTAGGCGCTAGCCAGTACGGAGAACGTGACACAGGTTTTGCACCTGGCACTAGCTCGAAAGTGAAATCAATCTCCCGTTGAGGTGGGGCTCCAGGAAGATCGCCAGGGAACACATCAGGGTACTCAGATACCACTGAAATACTGTCCAACGTAGGCTTATGTTTTGCAACCTCCACTAGCGTGAAGAACAGCTCTGCTCCAGCACGAACCGCCTTCACCACCTGAAGAGCAGACATCAAAGTCTTGCTCGACCCTTTCATGCCCGTAAAGCTCGTCTCATGACCTGCCCCCAACTTAACCTCCGTGCGACTGCAATCAATAAAATCTTGCTGCTCCGAGAGCCAGTCCATGCAATCGAACTCTTGATTCCCAATACGAATCTTAATGCCACAGATCCTGTCCGCGTGCATCGAACACTCATTCGACAACAACACATCTAGTTTGTCCTTCGCCATCAAAGAAGGTACTCCGATGCGCGATATGAATCCTTCGGACAAAAAGGAGTGCGAAGCTCCCGTATCAAAGAGTGCTCTCGCCAGATTCTCACAAATCAAAACAAATCCTATACAAGCAGTGGTAAGGTAACACGCGCATAACAAGTATTTAAAAATTAACTTGCTATAAATTTAAACCGTACCTGTCACCACATCCGCTTGCTTAATGGCCTCCTGCTGGCCAAGATTGTAGACTCTAGGTTGAGCCGGAGCATAATGGGATACGATTGACTCCATCGCCTTGCCCTTTTCCTCATATATTGCTCCCATCTTCCTCTCGGACTTGGGACGTCCGCTCCAGCAGTCTCGGGCAAAATGTCCCGGCTTTGCACAAGTAAAGCATGCACCCGGGGTTCAACCCATAGTTGCCCCAGAAGCACCAGAAGAGGGGGCTGGACCCGAGGTCCTAGCCTTCTTGTAGAACTTACGATAGCCAGACTTCGAAGTAGTCGGCACTTTAAACTCTGTCTTCTTATCAACAGAGCTTTTCTCTGCTTGCACATTCTTCAAGTCCTTCTCCAAAGACCGGGCCGTATTGACCAGGGTCAAGAAGCCCTGTGTCATAGGCCCCAAGAGCAGTAGCCTTAAGTCATCTCTCAAACCTTCATAGAATCGATTCGTCTTGCGCTCCTCATCCGCGATTGTGGAGCTAGCGTACCAACCCAATCGAGTAAACTCGTGGAGATACTCATCCACGCTACTCTCTCCTTGCACCAACCTCTGGAACTCATTCTCCAATGCTATCCTCTGAGCCGAAGGCAGGTACCTTGCCAAGAACAATTTCGAAAACTCTTCCATCAATACGTCCATGAGTATCCTTTCTCTCAAGTGATGCAGCTATAGACCTTCCCACCACAGCCTCACATCCCCTTCCAACAGGAATGTAGCTATAGTGGTCATCTGCCACTCCTCTGTTTCCGTCGTTGTCAAGACTCTCTTCACTCGGGAGAGCCAATCTTCAGCTTGGGATGGGGTTCCCAACCCCAAGAACACAGGAGGATTAAAGCTCATAAAATGTTTGAGCTGCCTTTCAGTTGCTCTCCTAGACACCAAAGGTTACACCACTACTTGCTCCGCTCTTCTACGCTCATCCATTTTAAGCGGTACCTGCTCAATCGTAGGAGCGGGCTGCTGCATTTGCCTTGCAGGCTGCGCGTTGATCATGGAAAACACTGCTTCAGCAACCAATCGTATGGTTTCAGCCGAGGGAGGTGTTGCATGAGCATCATTTGGTGCGCTACTAGTCTCAGAAACCGGGAGTTCTGACGGCCCTGCACCACTTCTACTCACCTATAGTTGTACAAAACACGGTTAAGAGACCAAACAAAATTGCAAAAAGCAATTATAGGAACACGCAGGTTCCTTAAACATGTGTATTTTCATTTCTAAGTGGACATTCATGGGTTATTTTATGTCATAACAATGACGCACGCACATGTGCTCACCACCCCTTAAAAGAATTCGTCCACGAATTCATTTAAGTTGACCGAAACCAGTAGTCTGATACCAAATTGTAACACCCCTATCCGCCGCATAGCATATAGCAGTAGGTCCGGCCGGGGCCCGATGTCATATACCACAGACAGGTCGGGAGGTTACTCAATGGAAACCATCCAACTAAGAATCAACGTTCTACACAGAGTACATTCTAGCGGAAGCAATTTAAAGGTTGCAAAACAAAGAACCTAGCATAAGCATGAATGTCCACTACAAAATCCAATATGAATGAACGTACAATACACAAGTATAATGGCCTTAATGCCTTACAATTGTTTACTCAAATGCAGTGTTTTCCAAACCTCGGCACTCAGGCCGGTCACACATGAATAAAGCAAGTAAACACTCAATAATTAGGCCTTCGAGGGCCGGCTCAGTAAGATGGGCTTTTGCCCGCTATTTACCACTTGGCTCTGCAGCACCTGCAAACATTAATCCACCGCACGGTGGCAAACAAAAGCAACAGTCAGCTATGCTGACCAAATTATAACGATCCCTCCCCAAACTCGGGGCGGCGATGCTCCTTCCCTGCACTTTGTTAGCATAACCAAGCAGTATAGTGTAAAAACACTTCATCACAGGCGTGGGCACGCACGACCACACACCCCGTGCTCTCAGGACACATTCTCGGTGAACCGGTCAACGTCACGTCAATTTAAGCCATAGACATCTCGGTCTCATCACTGCCACTTGGACGACCAATCTTGCGAGCATTTTTGTCTTCCCGACATGGGTCACGTCAATTCAAGCCATAGACCGCCGAAGACCCTCCATCTATGCCAATAGCTCCCACTGAATGATGTAGAGCGGGTACGGTTCCGCCTGACCCGTTGCTCACATCACAACGTCAATTTAAGCCATATGCGCGGGTCAAACCTCCCCGAGTCCCGTTTCCATCACACACTTCACATAACCCGGTTATGTTCAAGTTGGCTCCCAGGCCACCATGTTGGCGGAATCACGCATCTGCCCAGTTTTCCGGGTGCACCTTGGAGTTAGTCCCCAAGGCTCCCTGTTGCAATCTACCGCGTAAAAAACCCGAAAAAAACCATTCGCGCGGAGTCTTCTCCGGCCATTCATGTAATGCAACATCACCGATCCAGACCAACTTGTCCGGATAGGCTTCACACATCATGCCTATGTTCGTTCTCGATTACGGACTCTATATATACATAACGAGGACTATTCATGTCTATCCGAAGGAATGCCTCAAACTCACCGCAAACTCGCGAGAGCGGGCTTCCTATGCAAAGGAAAAGAGGACTTCACATGTCCTAGGATGAGAATCGTTACCCTAGCATTTTTCCTTGGCGCCATGAAAATCTATGCGGATGAAAAGCACCGCGTTGTCCTCGCCTCCGTAGATCCGAAGTCGGCTTGCGATTTGGAGCTCCGAAGCTTCGCCGGTGACCGGATCTAGCCTCCTTCTTCTTCCTTGATCTCCACTCTCTCTAAAACTTTAGAAAGAGATTGAGTAAGAGAAATGAGGGCTTTGAAACCCTATTCCCGGGTATAACCAACAAGGAACAACCCTCAGTCGTTAGATCCCAAAATAAGGAAACAGACGGCCACGATTCAGACTTGAAATCCAAGACATGGGCCGG
Source organism: Platanthera guangdongensis (assembly GCA_039583875.1). NCBI lineage: Eukaryota > Viridiplantae > Streptophyta > Magnoliopsida > Asparagales > Orchidaceae > Platanthera > Platanthera guangdongensis. The sequence continues at coordinate 137,249,262 of CM077155.1, forward strand.
ACACGGATTGTGACATGCCCGTGTCTAGGGCTGTGTTCCCCATTCGCCGTCGAAACTGACGCGTCCCGAAAATAATATGGGCACCTGACACGCCCGTGTCCAACTTGACATGCCCGTGTCATACAGTACACGGCCGTGTAGTGTGCCGTGTTACTCCATCGACATAAGACCAACACCAACCTATGAAGGATATGGGTATTGGACTCGCCCGTGTCCAATTTGACACGCCCGTGTCAAACCCGAACAAGCCTGGGCTCCAGGCCGTGTTTCTCCCCCAATACAACTCGGCCAACCACCCGAGAAGGACACGGCCTGGGACGCGCCCGTATCTCAAGCTGTGTTCGCTGCTCGACGATCGTCGACACCAAATTTGTCGACCACTCAGCCAGATCATCGACCCGAGCACGACATGCCCTTGGGACACGCCCGTGTCCCAGGCCGTGTGACCCCTGCCAAATTCCAAACTTGGCTCGAAACACCACCCGTCGCTCTTTTGAGTTTCGGGGCGTTACAGTAACAATAACGATCTTTGGCATAGGAGATTAAGACATGTAAACCTGAAAAACATTACTAAACTCTTTAGGGACAACCTTGTTAGATGATGGACTTCTTGCCCCTATAAGAAGGAAAGCCTTTGCAGGGCTTGTCAATTAAGCAAGCAAACTAAAAATAGTTGTAAGTCACTTAATAAGAGTGATTCACCTAGGATTCTGTATTTGCTACACATGGATCTCTTTGGACCCATTGCTGTATAAAGCCTAGAAGGGAAGTCTTATACCTTAGTAATTGTTGATGAATTCTCAAGATTCACTTGGGTGTTCTTCTTGAGAAACAAGTCAGATAACTTCATGGTTCTTACAGATTTTCTTAAGAGCATAAGGATTGAGTACTCTACTCTAGTTGCATTGATCAGAAGTGATCATGGTACTGAGTTTGAGTCTCTTCCCATGCAAGAATTCTGTGAGAAGGAAGGTATCAGACATTGTTTCTCTGCTCCTAGAACTCCTCAACAAAATGGGGTAGCTGAAAGGAAAAACAGAACACTGATTGAAGCTACATGCATATTACTTGTAGATGCTCACATGCCCCTATCCTTTTGGGCAGAGGCTATGAGCACAGCAAACAATGTACTGAATAGAAGTTTGATACACAAACTTAAGGGCAAGACCCCCTATGAACTACTCAAAGGGAAGAATCCTAAAGTAGATTATTTTAGAATCTTTGGTTGCATTTGTTACATTCATAACAACAACAAGAAACACACTAGAAAGTTTGAAGCCAAGGCTGAAATAAGAATTTTTCTTTGATATTCCCAAGTAAGTAAGGATTATAGGGTATACAATAAATTATCTATGAAAATGGAAGAATCTATTCACATTTCTTTTGATGAGACTAACATATTTTACAAGGAGAAGATTCCTTCTACCAGTGAGAACCTGCAGGAACCACATCTGTGTGAGAAGTTGGATGAATTGACCCTCACCAATGAGGTTGTTGCACATCCTTCTCCACATGTTGCTGAAGATAGTGAAGATGATGACACTGAACTTAGTGAAGAGCCAACAACAGCTATAATTCCACAAGAGAAATTAATTCCCCAAGCTGTTGCTCAACCAACTCCTACTGAATTAGTCACACTTAGAGATCACCCTTTATCTCAAGTGATTGGAGATATATCAGTGGATATCAACTCCACCAGGACATGATGCATGCCTGCTTCATATCTCAAACTGAGTTCCAATCCATTAAAGATGCTGAGCAAGATCCACACTGGATCATAGCAATGCAAGAGAAGCTCAACCAATTTGAGAGATGTAGAGTTTGAGATTTAGTTCCAAGACCCAAAGTCTACCCAGTCATTGGAACTAAATGGCTATTTAAAAACAAACTAGATGCTCAAGGTCTTATCATAAGGAATAAGGCAAGATTAGTTGCTCAATGATATAGATAAGAGGAAGGCATAGATTATGACCAAACATTTGCCCCTGTTGCAAGGATAGAAGCAATCAAGATATTTTTATCTTATACAACCTACAAAAAGTTCACAGTATACCAAATTGATGTCAAAAGTACATTCCTAAATGGTGAACTTAAAGAAGAGGTCTATATGGAACAACCACCAGGTTTTATCTCTCCATCCCATCCATCTTATGTTTTCAAATTGCATAAGGCTCTCTATGGTCTAAAGCAAGCTCCAAGAGCTTGGTACGAAACCTTAGCTAGCTTTCTATTTGAGCATAATTCTTCTAGAGGCACAGTAGATATGACTTTATTTATCAAGCGTCATCATGATAAAATCTTGTTAGTACAAATATATATAGATGACATCATATTTGGTTCTGCAGATTCCAAACTATGCAAAAGGTTCTCTAACCTTATGCATTCCAAGTTTGAAATGAGTAGCATGGGTGAGCTCTCCTACTTTCTTGGTCTTCAAGTGAAGCAGTCATCTGATGGCATCTTCATATCCTAATCCAAGTATGCTAAGGAGCTAATTAAAAGGTTTGGGATAGCTGATGCTTCAGCTAAGAAAATACCTATGGCTACAAATGCTGTGATTGATTCTGATGAACATAAGAAACCTGTAGATTAGAAATTATATAGGGTCATTGTTGGGTCCCTGTTGTATCTTACAACAAGTAGGCCAGACATTATGTTTACTACATGTCTTTGCGCTAGGTTCCAGGTGAACCCTAAAGAATCTCACCTTATTTTCTTAAAAAGAATTTTGAGATATATAAAAAAGTTTTCCTAATTTAGGACTCTGGTATCCAACTGAGTCAAAATTTGAGCTAACTGGATACTCTGATGCTGACTTTGCTGGATGTAGAGTGGACAGAAAGAGCACATCAGGGACATGTCAGTTCCTTGATGATAGGCTAGTGTCTTGGTTTTTGCAAGAAGCAAATATCTATGTCCACCTCAACAATAAAAGCTGAGTATATAGCAGCTGGCAGTTGTTGTTCACAGATGCTGTGGATTCAGAACCAACTCCTAAATTATGGTGTCAACTTAAATAATTCAACTCTACTTTGTGATAATACCAATGCAATTTCTATTGCACAGAATCCAGTGCATCATAGTAGAACTAAGCATATAGATGTAAGACATCATTTCATTAGAGAGTGTGTTGACAAAAAGAAAATTATTCTCACATTTGTCTCTACTGATTTGCAAAAGGCATATATCTTCACCAAACCCTTGGATAAGAAGAAACATCTATTTTTTATGAATCAGCTAGGTATGATAAATGGAGATGCATTAATTTAACTTTCTGTTTGTGGTCGAAGAATTTGCCACAGTTCGTCGAACGGAGATCGACGAACTGAGAAAAGTTCTTGAGAAAATTCGTCAACCTAAGCTCGACGAACTCTCTGTGTGAAGTCTTATTCATCGAACGGAGATCGACGATATTGCTTCAGAAAATTTTTGTCGACCTGAGAACGACGAAAACTTTCGCCTTCTTCTGACTGAGATCGACGAACTCTTTTGTCAATAAAATATTTCGTCGAACTCAGATCGAAGAATTTTTTTTATTTTGCCGGACGGAGTCTGCCGCTTCATATTCTGAAAACCATATAACTAGGTTTTCTTCGAGCTCCATCCCACACTTTCTGTTCGCCTTGCACTTGATCTTTTTGTTTCCTTTTGCAGGTGATCAATGGCGATTCTGGCGAGCTCTCTTGCGGCAATGAAATTCGACACAGGATTCGATATTGATTTTGACTCCTCTCACACAGATCAAATCTTCATCGACACCCTACAGTTGTGTGAGGAACAAAAACTAAAGAAACTCATGCCCACCCAAATCAAGATACCAGGAAATGAAATCAGGGAATGGGGTTTCACTTCAACATCTCCAGATGCAGATACTATGATCGGCACCATCAGCGGCAACCATGTCATTCTAACTCCTGTAGTTTCAACTGAAATTTTTGATTTGGCTACTGGAGAAAATGATATTGAATTGGATAATAATGAATATGAGAATATGCTGAGCACAATGGGTCATTCAGAAGGAAACCCCAATAAGTTATTGAAAAAGAATTTGTCTGTTCAATATAAATTCTTGGCAGACATAGTTGGCAAGGTATTGCTGGGCAAGCATACAACCCATGACTATATCACTAGGAACCAGTTTCTGGTGATGTGTGCTCTGGTTGAGAAGAAATCAGTTAACTGGGGACAGATTTTATTTAAGTTGATTAAAAAGAAAAATACGAAGAAAGAAGTCTATTTTGCGAGGATTCTGGGAATCTTCCTTCAGGAAAAGGCACCTGAACTACTTGTCTCCTCGATAATGTTCATCAATGCCTCAAAGAGGCTTACATCCGCACTCTTCGGCAGATGAGAGAGGACAATCTCTAAGTCATCCAGGGCTTCCTCCTCTTCTACAGCTTCTGAGAGCACAAGGGCTGTACCAGCCACTTCCCAACATATAGAAGAAGTTTCCATTCCACCTCCTCCTTCAACAACACTTATTCCAACAACAACTCTTTCATCTCCTCAGTCACCACCTCCTCCAACAAATACTACACCTTTAGAATATATTCCCCCATCTACCAGCATTCCTTCACCTGCCTCACCAATGCATCAACAAACACCCAATACATCTCCAGAACACATGTAAGGTCCCCCTTTCCAAAAACCAGGAGGACCTTATGCCCAAAGCGCTTGTCCCACCAAAAGGTTCGTGTTTCGGTAGAGGACCCACCCCTCTCACCCGACCCACGACCCAAGTGGCGGAACATGCGCTTTGTAAGGCTATATATATCAGAAATAGAAAATCATTCACAAAATATAAAATTTGCGGGAGCATCACAGAGTGTAGATAAATCATAATGATAGAAAAATAGGCAACCATAACAAGATCCCACGAGGGGTATAAGCGTCCCAAAATATCATCCAACATGAGATGACAAACATAGAGCCTACAAGATGAAAATCACTCATCCTCTCTCCTCCTCAAAATAATACCCTCCAATCCTCATAGATCGTCCGCACTGGCTCCTGATGCTCCTCCTCAACGGGATCACGCCTACGATCCTCCATCGGCTCCTGCTCCGTGGGTGGGCGCATCGGTCCCTAAAATGATACGTACAAAAGTACGTTAGCCACATCATGACCAAGTAAATCCCACGCTCCTCCCCAGCCCCCTAATGGGTACAAGGAAGGTAACCTGCAAGGAAAATTAGTACAATAGCCGAAGCAACATATCTTGCAATAATAATTAAAAGATAGTGGCGGGAGAAATAGAAAGTTAGTACAGTAGTCGAAGCATCATATCTTAATAAGCAGTTAAACGGTAGTGGCATGAGAAATCAATGGTTTATAAAAAGAGTACCGAAGTAGTAAGTTTACCCATCATCGTATAACTCCTCCTGACGGTGGTTATACGATGACGGACCAGGATGGTAGCGCATGTAAACATATCATGTATAATTGATGTGATGAGCATGTATGATGTTCTCACGGTCTCTCGAATGATGAGTCACGATCATTATCCCCTATGTCGACATAGTGACCTGTTAAGAGAAGGAGCTCACTTCCCAGGCCTCACCGCCGTGGCCAGACGGTGACAGTGGGTCGGTCGCTCCCACTTCTAGGTTATGGATACACCCCAACGTCCTAGGCCTTCGTACCCCAAGAAACGGGTACTCTCGGTGGGAACACATCCTCACCTTATGCGGAGATCGACCCTCTCGGCACATAACCAAAACAAGTGTGAGACGGACCTCTGTGGAAGGGGTAGCTAGCCCCCGGTCATCTTCACCACCCAACAACAATAGAGTTCGTCGTCACAACTTCTCCCGTAGTGTATAATAGGGGGAAGCCGACGAACCCGCCACATCAGTAACCATGCACCCTCCCATATTCCCATGCATATGAAATGAATGAAGGACTATGATAGTACTTCTAAGTTATTACGTCATATTTGCGTATTCGGGAATAATACACACATGAGTTGATAATTTGAATCATTTAAACATGATTGACAAAACTTTGGCTCAAATATCAACTCCGATTAAGGATAAAAATATATATATATATATATACCACACCATGAGATCCATTATTTACACGTGATGAGTGAGACTTTATATCATTTAAGATAACAATTTCTCATGTACAAAATTTTCATGGACAACTATGTATCACATATGTAAGCACATCAGAACCTTGAGATATTTATCCATATATTCATAAAGAGAATTTAAATCTGATCTAAACATAAAGCTTATCTTTCACGGTGACATGTATGTGGGGTTTTCTCATGGCTGAGTATCATAAAAAAAAAATTGTATTTTTCTTTGTACCAAGTTTCGATGACAACTATATCTAATAAGAGAACATGCAAAATCGTTGAGATATATCTATACTGATAACATGAGTGAGTGCATATTCCCCTTTTTTTTGCTAACGTGTTTTCTTGATCCAAAATTTGTAAGTAGTTATATAAATATCAACTTGATTTTCATGGTGTGAAAGTTCATCCTATATCAAATTGCATGCCTAACCTTTTGGGAATTAAAATGGAACTAAATTAAAAATTAGATCTAAACCCTCTCTTTTTTTTTGAACTTCCTGGTACGGAGGTGGCGTGCAGTGATGGCGCAGGAAAAGTATCCATGGACGGTCGGAGAGCATTTGATCCCGCCATTACTCTCGCATGGTGGCGCTCGGAGTTGGGTACACCGGCGAGGTGCCGGTCGGACCGCCCAACGCTGGCAGCAGGCGCAAAACCTGGAAGGAAAATCCTTCCAGGTGCACGGTGGCAGCATGCATGCTGCCACCGTGAGCCTTAGATCCCCCACTTGCGGGGCCTCCCCATCACCACCGGTGGGAAGGAAAACTCCGGCCGTCACTCGTGGCGTGCTCGACCGGGAAGGGACTTCGGCGAGGGCCGGCCGGCGGCCTACCGCCGACGCCGGCGACAGTGGATCTGGATGGAGGGAACATCCAGATCCACGGTGGCTGCATGTATGCAGCCACCGTGGAGCTACAGTGGTCGGCCGGAGCACCGGTTGCTCCGGCCACCACTTCCGATGGCCTCGTCCATGATGGGTGTCCGGGCGGATGAGGATCGGCGGTGGTCCGGTGCCGCGGCTGCCGGCGAGGTTGGCCGAGAGGGAGTATGAAATAATAATCGTTTTTTTTTTCTCTGTTTTTTTATTGTTATTATTTATTTATTTAATAAATAGGGCCTCACGGTGGCTGCATGCCTGCAGCCGCCGTGAGGCCGCGCGGGTGGTAACAGGACCGGCCGGAGCACCGCTTGCTCCGGCCACTATCCCCAGCAAAACCCGCCCGGGTGGGCGCACCGGCAGGGAGTCGGCCGGCGGCCGTCCGCCGCCGGCGGCTGCGACCTGGAGAGAACTTCTCCAGGTCCACGGTGGCTGTAAAGCCACCGTGAAACAGGAGGCACGGGGAAATCACGGGCTGCCCCACCACCGCTGGTGGGGACTTGGGCTCCGGCCACCACCATCAGAGGGAGTACCCCGGGGAGGGCCTCCGGTGGGATGACTGCCGGCAGCCGGCCGCCGCCGGTGGTGGCCGGAAAAAAAAATCTTAACAGAGAGCTCTTTTTTTTTTGATTTTTTTTTTTGAATAGAAAGAAGAGGCCGCCGGAGCGGATTCCGTCGAGCCCCTTCGCCTCAAGGGCCTTGAGGAGGGGTCGTGGGGACTCCTCCTCCCCTTCACACGCCCCATGCGAGGTCGAAACCCGCAACAGTGGCGGAGGTTGTGGGGGTGGTCCGAAGCTTCCATGGCCGGGAATGCCGTCTCCGGTGGTCGGAAACGGCAAAGATCGACGAGAAAAGGATCTAAGGGCAGAGAGAAGTCGGAGGAACTTACATTCGTGCCGTTTAGGCGAGGGGATCGTCGCGCGGCCATGGCGGTGGAGTTCGCCGGAGTTCGTGGAGGAGATTCGCCGGAAGGTCGCCGGGGCTGGGTCTATTGCTGGTTAGGGGGATATGGTGCTGGGGAAGTCAAAACCCTAACCCTAGAGGGGTTTATATAGGAGGGGTGGTCTTTTGGAGTGTTATGGGGGTTTAATGAGAAGCATTCACTCCTCCTTGATGTATCTGCCCACACCAGCCGGTTTCAGCCTTCCCAATGCCTTGAGAATGGAGAGGAGATGAACCTCCAGCCACCATATTAAAAGGGGGAGTTATTATGGGGGTTTTACCTATTAATAGAAGCTTATAAATGGGATATTTAATTACCCGTTAATTATTTTAAGCCAAAATTTTTATGGCAGCCTACTGAAATCATAAAGTATTTTTAGAAAAAATTTCGTAATTTTTGAAAGTATTTTCGTATTTTATTTATTTATTTGGTGTTTTCAACATGGTAAAATCGAAATAAATAATTTATATAAAAAAAAATATAATTTTAATTAATACATCTCTTTCAAATATTCTTAGGGTACTATGATAAAAATTTGACAGAATAATAATATCATTTGCTATTTTTCTTAAATCTCCAATACATTTAATAAATAACTACCCAAATAATAAATAAATTCTTAAAAGATTAATTAAATTTTTATTGGTCCATAGTACCTCAATTTGTCCTTAGGGTATCTTGATAAAATTTCAGAGTTGATAGGAGTGCACTCGTCATATTTCCTATTAAGTTATCGTTTATGTGGTTTGATGTGCGTTTAGGCGGATAAAGATGTTTTGGGCGTCGCATGGTTCAAGACGTTCAACTTAGTGAATAAATATCATGATGAGATAATTGTACTACTACAGGGTAATGACATGCTACTCGCGTGTATATTGGCCTACTAAAGGCTAATAAGTCCATCTACGCAAAATAAAGGCTCAATATCTAGTTTAGTTACATAAGACCCGTGTGACCCGGAAGGCGGAGAAAATGACTTATTGAGTCACTAATACCCAATAGGTTATCGCCAAACTATTTGGGTGCCAACCCAGCCTACAGAATTCTAGCGGGTCAAACGACACGAAGAGCTCGAAAAATAGAAATTGGGATGTTACAAATCTAAAAAGTCTAGCAAAATTTTCGTCCTCGAAAATTCGGTTTGGTCATAGTATTTTTGAAGACATAATGAAATTATACCCTAAATAAGAGGTATACATTTGTTATGTGTTACCTGACGTGAAGAGGTCGGGGTAAAGTTCTCGCATCTGGTCCTCAGGTTCCCAAGTAGACTCCTCCGTCCCGCAGTTGTCCCATTGCACTCGGACAAGGGGACTCTCTTCCGTCGCAGAACTTTCGTCTCGGTATCCATGATCCGCACCGGCTTGAGGGACACTGATCGGTCGGGTTCTACCGGTCCTGGGGCCTCCTGAATAACCTGTTCGGGGCGTAATAGTGCGCGCCTCAGTGAAGAGACGTGAAATACGTCATGCAATCCCTGAAGCTCTGGGGGTAGCTCCAACCTGTATGCCACCTCGCCGATGCGCTCCGTGACGGTATATGGGCCCATGTATCTTGGGCTCAACTTTCGTTGTCGACGGAGCCGAGATACACCGTGACGAGGGCGGATCTTCAAGTAAACCTTATCACCCACAGCGAACTCAACATGACGATGACGGGCGTCGTAGTATTTGGCTTGCCGGCTCTGAGCTTCACGCATTCGATCCTGTATCACCTGGACAATCTCTGTCACATTCTCCATAAAAATGGGCCCCAAGGCCCTCGGATCCGCATCTTGAGCCCAAGAAAGTGGAGTTCGGCATTTTCGGCCGTATAAAGCTTCGTATGGAGCCATGCCAATGCTTGCCTGATACGTGTTGTTGTAGGAGAATTCAACTAAAGGTAGGAGCCGCTCCCATGGCTCCTTCTTATCCACCAGGCATAACCAGAGAAGATCCTCCAAAGTCCGGTTTGTGCGTTCTGTTTGCCCATCTGTTTGGGGATGAAATGATGTGCTGAAGGTTAGTTTGGTCCCCAAATACGCTTGAACGCTCCACTCATTCGAGGTGAATCGGCCATCCTGATCAGAAACTATGGTCCTTGGCACACCATGGTATCGAACCACATTCTCAATGAAAAGACGCACTAATTTCCCGACACCGTCGTCTTGGCGGTGGGGAATGAATCGTGCAACCTTCGTCAAACGATCGACCACCACCCAAATAGAATCGTTCCCGGTCCGAGAGCGGGGCAGGCCATGGATAAAATCCATAGATATGTCTTCGAATTTCCACTCGGGGACGGGGAGCGGCTGTAGTAACCCGGCGGGGTGCTTGCATTCTGCCTTAACAAGCTGGCATGTCGGGCAATGTGTCACAAAATATATGACGTCTCTTTTCATCCCTGGCCACCAGAAAGTCTTCTTCAGATCTGCATACATCTTTGTGATGCCTGGATGGATCGAGTAACGCGTGTGGTGGCTCTCATACAAAATCTCGTGCCGAAACTATCCCCAGAAGGAACGAACATCCTATCGCGGAAGTAGAGAATTCCGTCCCTTATTTGAAAATCTGGGTGTTCTTTTCCGGCCTTTAAACGGGCAATCCAGTCCTCGAACAATGGGTCATCAGATTGAGCATCCCTGATCCTGTCCCGAAGATCGCACTTGATCTCTGTCCAATATAGCTGATGTGCGGCCGCAACTGCATCTCCCGGTGCGATCACTGTAATTCCCATCTCCTCGAGGCCTCGTATAATATCTCTCGGTGTGCCAATCATCCAACTAGCTGAGGCCACAGGGTTCCTACTCAGAGCATCTGCAACGGTGTTTGCCTTTCCAGGATGGATACTGTAGATCGAAATCATAGTCGCACAAAAACTCCAACCACCGTCTCTGCCGCAGGTTCAGCTCTCTCTGCGTGAAGACGTATTTGAGGCTCTTGTGATCTGAAAACACCTCACACCGGACGCCGTACAGGTAGTGCCTCCATATCTTCAAGGCAAAGACTACCGCTCCCAACTCCAGGTCGTGTGTAGAGTAGTTTTTCTCATGCACCTTTAGTTGCCTTGAGGCATAGGCGACCACCTTCCCATGTTGCATCAAGACGGCTCCTAGGCCCTGCTGGCATGCATCAACGTACACCTGGAAGCCCTCCTGGCCCGATGGTATAGTAAGTATAGGAGCTGAGGTAAGCCTCTCCTTCAACTCTTGAAAAGCCCTTTCACATTGCGGTGTCCATACAAACGACACATCTTTCTTTGTTAAAGATGTTAGCGGTAGGGCGATCTTAGAGAATCCTTCAACAAACTTACGGTAATATCCCGCAAGCCCGAGAAAACTCCTCACATCAGCCGCTGAACAAAGCTGCGGCCAATCCCGAACGGCCTGAATCTTTGCTGGGTCCACTGCTATACCGTTAGCGCTGACGATGTGTCCCAAGAAACCCACCTCCTTAAGCCAAAATTCACACTTCGAAAACTTCGCGTAGAGGTGGTGCTCTCGCAACTTTTGGAGTACCTTCTCCAAGTGTGTAACATGCTGCTCTTCCGATGCCGAGTATACGAGAATGTCATCGATGAATACAATGACAAACTGGTCGAGAAAAGGTTCAAATACCCGATTCATCAGCGACATGAATGCTGCTGGGGCATTGGTGAGACCGAAAGGCATCACCGTGAACTCGTATTGCCCGTAACGAGAGCAAAACGCAGTCTTCTCAATATCCTTGTCATCAATCCTGAGCTGATAGTACCCCGATCGGAGGTCGAGTTGGAGAAACACCGAGCCCCCTGCAATTGATCGAACAACTCTTCTATCCTTGGGAGGGGATAGGTATTCTTCACAGTCAGCCGGTTCAACTCCCGATAGTCTATGCAGAGCCGAAGGGATCCATCCTTCTTCTTCACGAAGAGCACGGGTGCTCCCCAAGGGGAAGAACTGGGTCGGACGAATCCCGAGTCTACTAATTCCTGTAGCTGTACTCTGAATTCCGCCAGCTCCTTAGGCGCCATCCTGTAAGGAGATCTTGAAACTGGACGAGCCCCGGGGAGGAGGTGGATTTTGAAGTCCTCTTCCCGATGTGGAGGTAGTCCGGGGAGCTTCTCCGGGAAGACATCCGGAAACTCCCTTACCACTCTTACTTCAGCCAATTCCTTGGTCTGCTCCATCAACTCAAAGTAGACCACGAACACCTCATCACCTCTCATGGTAGCCTTCGTCGCCTGTATGGAATTTAGCATGAGGCGAGAAATAAACGGTATACCTTGGTAGGTGAACGTTCCTCCCGTTGGTGCTTGGAGGGTCACCTTCCTGTTCTGACAGTCTATCTGTGCTGCATGGTCCGCGAGCCAATCCATCCCTAATATCAGGTCAAACCCCGATAGGTGGAGTACCGCAGCTTCAACTTCCATCTCCTGATCACTGATCTTTACTCGAAATCTGCATAAGTCCGAGGAGATCATCTCCGATCCATCGGGGAGTCGTACCCGCAACGGGTTTCCTGTGAGGTGAATCACTCCCGGCTCCTGGTGTATGAAATCATGAGACACGAAGGAGCGAGTGGCGCCCGTGTCAAAGAGCGCTCGAGCAGCCCGATCATTGATCCAAAGGATCCCTGTGGTTTCGATTGATTTCGAAACGATAATGTATATACAAATGTAATAAAAGCATCACATTTAAGGTGCAGTATAAGTAAAACTCGTACCGTTCACCACGTCTGCAGTGGCTCGATCCCTCCCTAGGTCCAAAGCATAAGCCTGCTGGGGAGGTTGTTGCTGTCCTCTACCGGGTTGGCCCCGACCACGACCTCCACCACGGTAATTGTCCCGATGCCCTTCCCTGGGTGCCAAAAGGGGGCATTGAGGTCGCAAATGTCCCAACTCGTTGCAGTGGAAACAACGCCTTTCAAAAGGGCGTTGTTCCGCCGCATAAGCTGGTGCTGGGAGGGCCCTCTGCTGTGCTGGGGGAGGTGGGGTGTCCTTCTCCGATGGTGGTCGCGGGGTGGCTAATGGCGATCTCGTCGGTCGTAGCCTCTATGGTCTCCTCTGTCATTTCCACGCGCGCGCTGATGCCTCCCCTGAACCCTCCGATCTTATTCCTGGGGTGTCTCTGATATTCTATTCAACCTGTTCCTCTCTCGAGTGGTCTTTATATCGGCCTCCATCGTCTTTGCAAGGTGAACGATAACCTCAAAAGGAGCATGAGCAGCAGTCATCAACGGTTGCCGAATGGAGTCGTTGAGGCCTTGAAAGAACCTTTTGGCCCGATTCTCATCCTCTATGGCCATGATGCCAGCGTACCGGGCAAGGTGAGAGAACTCCCGCTGGTACTCCGTAATTGTCATAGTGCCTTGCCGAAGGTGAAGAAAACGCTCCTGAAGCTCTGTCCGGTCAGAGCCAGAAATGAAGTGCTCCATCATCAAGGTAGAGAAACTTCTCCAAGAAACATCGGTCAGGCGGCGGTTCCTATAAGTGGTCTGTAGGATAGACCTCCACCACTGCCTAGCATAACCCTCCAGAAGGGTGGTGGCTAGGGAAACCGCATAGTAGGAGGGGCAATGCATTCCCCTGAGTAGCTCCTCAATCCTTTCCAGCCAATCCTCTGTCTGGATGGCTGTCTCTGTCCCTCTGTAGGTTGGGGGACGAAAGCTCCTGAACATCACCAATCTTTCAGCATCTGTGGGGCCCTGCGCCTGTAGCAGCTGCTGCTGCTGTAATGAGGCCCGAAAAGTTTCCAATAGTGCAGTAAGAGTCTGCCCCAACTCTGTTTGCTGAAATGGGGTCGGCTGGGCCGGGACTGCGTGACCAATAGGTGCGGCAGGAGGTGGAGGGGCCCACTCATCAACTGGCGTGTCGGGAGTGTAACTGTCCTCATCAGTGTCATCCGTGTTCTCATTTCTCAGTCTGAGACTAGGCTCCCGAAATTCCTGTGCCAGATTATAAAAAAATATACGTGTTAGAGCTATATAATTAGGCTAAAGGGGTAGGTACTCGTCGAAGAATTGATTTGGTTGGGTTTTACTAGCGTACGCTTACGTGATGTTTCATCATGATTCTACTATGGTCCACCACGCTTCCGTTGCATAGTTCGTCCTCGAACTAATTAACATACGATGGTGAACCATTTGTGATTACTGTTCTTTATAAAACCGGAACGTTTTTTTTCCCTCTGATACCCTTGTAAGGTCCCCCTTTCCAAAAACCAGGAGGACCTTATGCCCAAAGCGCTTGTCCCACCAAAAGGTTCGTGTTTCGGTAGAGGACCCACCCTCTCACCCGACCCACGACCCAAGTGGCGGAACATGCGCTTTGTAAGGCTATATATATCAGAAATAGAAAATCATTCACAGAATATAAAATTTGCGGGAGCATCACAGAGTGTAGATAAATCATAATGATAGAAAAATAGGCAACCATAACAAGATCCCACGAGGGTATAAGCGTCCCAAAATATCATCCAACATGAGATGACAAACATAGAGCCTACAAGATGAAAATCACTCATCCTCTCTCCTCCTCAAAATAATACCCTCCAATCCTCATAGATCGTCCGCACTGGCTCCTGATGCTCCTCCTCAACGGGATCACGCCTACGATCCTCCATCGGCTCCTGCTCCGTGGGTGGGCGCATCGGTCCCTAAAATGATACGTACAAAAGTACGTTAGCCACATCATGACCAAGTAAATCCCACGCTCCTCCCCAGCCCCTAATGGGTACAAGGAAGGTAACCTGCAAGGAAAATTAGTACAATAGCCGAAGCAACATATCTTGCAATAATAATTAAAAGAAGTGGCGGGAGAAATAGAAAGTTAGTACAGTAGTCGAAGCATCATATCTTAATAAGCATTAAACGGTAGTGGCATGAGAAATCAATGGTTTATAAAAAGAGTACCGAAGTAGTAAGTTTACCCGTCATCGTATAACTCCTCCTGACGGTGGTTATACAATGACGGACCTGATGGTAGCGCATGTAAACATATCATGTATAATTGATGTGATGAGCATGTATGATGTTCTCACGTCTCTCGAATGATGAGTCACGATCATTATCCCCTATGTCGACATAGTGACCTGTTAAGAGAAGGAGCTCACTTCCAGGCCTCACCGCCGTGGCCAGACGGTGACAGTGGGTCGGTCGCTCCACTTCTAGGTTATGGATACACCCCAACGTCCTAGGCCTTCGTACCCCAAGAAACGGGTACTCTCGTGGGAACACATCCTCACCTTATGCGGAGATCGACCCTCTCGGCACATAACCAAAACAAGTGTGAGACGGACCTCTGTGGAAGGGGTAGCTAGCCCCCGGTCATCTTCACCACCCAACAACAATAGAGTTCGTCGTCACAACTTCTCTCGTAGTGTATAATAGGGGGAAGCCGACGAACCCGCCACATCAGTAACTATGCACCCTCCCATATTCCCATGCATATGAAATGAATGAAGGACTATGATAGTACTTCTAAGTTATTACGTCATATTTGCGTATTCGGGAATAATACACACATGAGTTGATAATTTGAATCATTTAAACATGATTGACAAAACTTTGGCTCAAATATCAACTCCGATTAAGGATAAAAATATATATATATATATATATACCACACCATGAGATCCATTATTTACACGTGATGAGTGAGACTTTATATCATTTAAGATAACAATTTCTCATGTACAAAATTTTTCATGGACAACTATGTATCACATATGTAAGCACATCAGAACCTTGAGATATTTATCCATATATTCATAAAGAATTTAAATCTGATCTAAACATAAAGCTTATCTTTCACGGTGACATGTATTGTGGGGTTTTCTCATGGCTGAGTATCATAAAAAAAAAAATTGTATTTTTCTTTGTACCAAGTTTCGATGACAACTATATCTAATAAGAGAACATGCAAAATCGTTGAGATATATCTATACTGATAACATGAGTGAGTGCGTATTCCCCCCCTTTTTTTTTTGCTAACGTGTTTCTTGATCCAAAATTTGTAAGTAGTTATATAAATATCAACTTGATTTTCATGGTGTGAAAGTTCATCCTATATCAAATTGCATGCCTAACCTTTTGGGAATTAAAATGGAACTAAATTAAAATTAGATCTAAACCCTCTCTTTTTTTTTGAACTTCCTGGTACGGAGGTGGCGTGCAGTGATGGCGCAGGAAAAGTATCCATGGACGGTCGAGAGAGCATTTGATCCCGCCATTACTCTCGCATGGTGGCGCTCGGAGTTGGGTACACCGGCGAGGTGCCGGTCGGACCGCCCAACGCTGGCAGCAGGCGCAAAACCTGGAAGGAAAATCCTTCCAGGTGCACGGTGGCAGCATGCATGCTGCCACCGTGAGCCTTAGATCCCCCACTTGCGGGGCCTCCCCATCACCACCGGTGGGAAGGAAAACTCCGCCGTCACTCGTGGCGTGCTCGACCGGGAAGGGACTTCGGCGAGGGCCGGCCGGCGCCTACCGCCGACGCCGACGACAGTGGATCTGGATGGAGGAACATCCAGATCCACGGTGGCTGCATGTATGCAGCCACCGTGGAGCTACAGTGGTCGGCCGAGCACCGGTTGCTCCGGCCACCACTTCCGATGGCCTCGTCCATGATGGGTGTCCGGCGGATAGGATCGGCGGTGGTCCGGTGCCGTGGCTGCCGGCGAGGTGGCCGAGAGGGAGTATGAAATAATAATCGTTTTTTTTTCTCTGTTTTTTTTTATTATTATTTATTTATTTAATAAATAGGGCCTCACGGTGGCTGCATGCCTGCAGCCGCCGTGAGGCCGCGCGGGTGGTAACAGGACCGGCCGGAGCACCGCTTGCTCCGGCCACTATCCCCAGCAAAACCGCCCGGGTGGGCGCACCGGCAGGGAGTCGACCGGCGGCCGTCCGCCGCCGGCGGCTGCGACCTGGAGAGAACTTCTCTCCAGGTCCACGGTGGCTGTAAAGCCACCGTGAAACAGGAGGCACGGGGGAATCACGGGCTGCCCCACCACCGCTGGTGGGGACTTGGGCTCCGCCACCACCATCAGAGGGAGTACCCCGGGGAGGGCCTCCGGTGGGATGACTGCCGGCGGCCGGCCGCCGCCGGTGGTGGCCGGAAAAAAAAATCTTAACAGAGAGCTCTTTTTTTTTTGATTTTTTTTTGATAGAAAGAAGAGGCCGCCGGAGCGGATTCCGTCGAGCCCCTTCGCCTCAAGGGCCTTGAGGAGGGGTCGTGGGGACTCCTCCTCCCCTTCACACGCCCCATGCGAGGTCGAAACCCGCAACAGTGGCGGAGGTTTTGTGGGTGGTCCGAAGCTTCCATGGCCGGGAATGCCGTCTCCGGTGGTCGGAAACGGCAAAGATCGACGAGAAAAGGATCTAAGGGCAGAGAGAAGTCGGAGGAACTTACATTCGTGCCGTTTAGGCGAGGGGATCGTCGCGCGGCCATGGCGGTGGAGTTCGCCGGAGTTCGTGGAGGAGATTCGCCGGAAGGTCGCCGGGCTGGGTCTATTGCTGGTTAGGGGGATATGGTGCTGGGGAAGTCAAAACCCTAACCCTAGAGGGGTTTATATAGGAGGGGTGGTCTTTTTGAGTGTTATGGGGGTTTAATGAGAAGCATTCACTCCTCCTTGATGTATCTGCCCACACCAGCCGGTTTCAGCCTTCCCAATGCCTTGAGAATGGAGAGGAGATGAACCTCCAGCCACCATATTAAAAGGGGGAGTTATTATGGGGGTTTTACCTATTAATAGAAGCTTATAAATGGGATATTTAATTACCCGTTAATTATTTAAACCAAAATTTTTATGGCAGCCTACTGAAATCATAAAGTATGTTTAGAAAAAATTCGTAATTTTTGAAAGTATTTTCGTATTTTATTTATTTATTTGGTGTTTTCAACATGGTAAAATCGAAATAAATAATTTATATAAAAAAATATAATTTTAATTAATACATCTCTTTCAAATATTCTTAGGGTACTATGATAAAAATTTGACAGAATAATAATATCATTTGCTATTTTTCTTAAATCTCCAATACATTTAATAAATAACTACCCAAATAATAAATAAATTCTTAAAAGATTAATTAAATTTTTATTGGTCCATAGTACCTCAATTTGTCCTTAGGGTATCTTGATAAAATTTCAGAGTTGATAGGAGTGCACTCGTCATATTTCCTATTAAGTTATCGTTTATGTGGTTTGATGTGCGTTTAGGCGGATAAAGATGTTTTGGGCGTCGCATGGTTCAAGACGTTCAACTTAGTGAATAAATATCATGATGAGATAATTGTACTACTACAGGGTAATGACATGCTACTACTCGCGTGTATATTGGCCTACTAAAGCTAATAAGTCCATCTACGCAAAATAAAGGCTCAATATCTAGTTTAGTTACATAAGACCCGTGTGACCCGGAAGGCGGAGAAAATGACTTATTGGGTCACTAATACCCAATAGGTTATCGCCAAACTATTTGGGTGCCAACCCAGCCTACAGAATTCTAGCGGTCAAACGACACGAAGAGCTCGAAAAATAGAAATTGGGATGTTACAACACATCACACCACCTCCACCTCCATCTCCTACCACCTCATATTACTGACATACATCCTCATACATTGATGTCATCCCCCACATTTGATTTGCTAACCTCCTTACCATCTACACTAACTTCACCTCACTATGACATCTCCACTCATGTTCCATCTCCTTCTGCATCACCTTCTCAGGATGACATCATGCAAGATGTTATTCCACCTGATGTCATTCCTTCCCTTCAACCATCTGTATCTACTCAAACTCCTCCCGAGTTTATGGATATGGATTCTCCTTCCATTGCCACCCTCCTGGAGCACATCACTCCAGTCATCAGGCAACTCATTGTAGAGGCAATCACACCTCTTGCTGCCTCCATCTCATCTCTTGCTGCCCTCTTTGCTGCCTCCTCTGTCCCTTCTTCTTCTAGGGGCATGGTTCCAATTTTCACTGAAACCAGGCAGAGGGAGATGATCTATGAAGAAGCAGTTCTAACAGCAGCTGCCCCAGCAGCAGCAGTTCCAATAGTTGCAGCAGTTACAGCAGCAGCAGTTGATACTGAAATGGTCTGTACTGATGCAGCAGTAGAAATTCCAGAGATTATAACTGTTGGTGATTCTATTATCAATCCCACAGTTGATTTATTTCATTTATTAAATTATTTTGATACAACTTATCTGAATTATCTTCCAGAAGTTTGCCCAGAGCAATCTACGATTATAGTTTGCTATACTTCCCCAATAAGCCTTGAAGTTGTTAAGCAACTAAAGGCAAGTTTTGCAGACATTGAGCCTCTCACAGAATCAGCCTCCAAGGCTATCTCCCCTCCCATGGCTATCTCCACTCCTACTTATAAAATGGATGATATTCCTTTACCAAACCTGGATGATATTATTCTTGCAGATATAGAGAGAGAGAATAAAACAGTTTCTGAAAGTTTTACTATACCAGAAAATTCAGAATCTCAAGTGCTACCTCAAGCTAAAAAGCAAATCTCAAAGGAAGCCTTGAAGGAAATTGATACTATGTATGACAAACCCTCCAGGATCCTCTGATGATGACAATGATGATGAAGATTCTGATGAATCTGATGATCCAAAAGCTAAGAAGAAGATTGATAAGAAAAGGAAAGCTCCTGCTAAGGCTGTTCCTAAACCTAATCCCAATGCAGACACTCCCTACTACATTTTGCAAAAGATTACTCCTTACCATGGGATGCCTAACTGGATGTGGCTATCAAAGAATGAGCAAAAAGCAAGAAAGAAGAGCAGAAGGTACTCTCCTCCTCCTTCTCAAAGGAATTGGAGAGGCCCTCCTCCTCCTCCAGCAGCAGGTGCTTCAGGGAATGTATCTCAGAGATTTACCTCATACATTCAAACATACCAAAGGCAAAAAGACAAATCTTCATGATCTCATTTCCAAGGAAGCAGGCAGCAGAAACATTCTTCAAGCAGCAACAGACAACAACAACAATATCAAAAGCAAGACATGCAATAGAAAGTATCTGAAGTTGATCAATCTGAAAAAGATAATAGTTCTGAAAGACCTGAATCTTCACCAGTTCCTTTTGTTGATCCTGAACAAGAAAATACTTCAAAAATGACTAAATTTCAAGAACTGGTTGGACTCTCTCTGATAAACAAAGATAAAGCAGAAGGCAAAGATCCCTCTCAATATATTACAATGTCTTCCTACAAAAGAGAGGAATAAAAAGGTATGACAAAGCTAAGAACTTTTTCAATGTTGATTCTTATGTGAGTTTACATCCAGAGGCTGTTGTTCCAAGAGCAACTTCTGTTAATATCATTTGAGCAGTTGACATGACTATGTCTAAAAGAGAAGAAGCTAATCCAAACAGAGAAATCATCTTCAAGTAGCCATCAGAGAAAGACAAGTTCAAGAAGTCTGATTAGTTTTCTGATTTTCCCTCTGAACTATTTGTTTTGATTAATCTGTCACAAAGCACTTGTTGTATACACATCTGCTGGATATTTTATTTTCTTCCAGATATATTTTATTCTACTATTTGATTGTTTTTCTTTTATTTGTTTTAGTGACCTAACCCAAATAGAGGGAGATTGTTGGATCCCTAGTTTGGGTTTGGGCTAGGTTCACTAATTAGGATGAGTTTTGACCCACATTGTATAGCCAGTGTCAAGTCTATGAGTCCTAGAGTTTAGGCTAAGTCATTAAGTTCAACCTTCAGGACCAGCCAGTAGAGGACCTCAGTAGACTCAGACTTAGAAGAATTCAGAGTTCAAAGTTGTCAGTTCGAAATTCTTCGAACTCAGCTCGACGATCGTCGATCACAGATCGACGAACTCAGAGTTATTTCTCTGAGTTGAGCTCGATAATATTCGAGCTTAGGTCGACGATCTCCTCATTCAGACAGATTCTCTGCTCGATGAAATTTGGAGTTCAACTTCAATAGATATTTCCAGTTTATTTTCTCTGAACTCAGGACAACGAAGTCAGATTCTTTGTTTGACGAACTTAGAGTGCAGATTTGGCTAGTTATTCCAGAATGCAGTTCACTGAGCTCAGGTCGACGAATAGGAATTATCAGCAGCTCGACAAACTTGGAACTCCAGTTGACGAATTCTATTCAGAGCTCGATGAATTTCTGTCCCAAGCCAGACTTAGAAGTTTTCCTTATTTCTGTCCTTATTTATTATATTATTTAGCAGTAATTATCTTAGTAATTAATGCTCATATTCTCAAGAATATAGCCGTTATTGGCAACATTTATTATGGTCTTCATCAGGGTTAATTACTTGCTTATTTAATGGGATAGTTGGGGAAACTCATTAAAGGATATATTCTCCAGCGTTTCATTCTCTGATCATCAACAATTAATGCTTGGAATTCAAATTTTAGAGGAGAATTTTGACAGCAGAATAATAGAGACTCGACATCAGACAAGCAGTGGTAACACAAGAGAATACAAAGAAGAGATACAGAAAAATAACAGAAGTATATCTGCTTCTTCTCAGTGTGTTGAAAATATTCTGTTTCCTCTTATTCTTTTTGAAGACTGAAAAAGAACAACCATCAAACATCAAGAGTCTTCTTCAACTTCTATTCCAGGAATATTCAAGGATAACAAATTTGAATCAGTTAGAAAGTTCCTGGATTCAACAAGACAAGGCTGAAGACCTACACCATGAGCAAGCCTCCAAGCTTTCTGAACCATTCTTATTTCAGAAGGAGCTTTGACAACAGAAATCACTAAATTCTTCTTTATTGATTAGAGAAGAGAAGGCAACATCACCTTCTTAACTCCAGTATAAAGGGTTTATTAACTTCATTCAAAAGTTTATTCTTGGTTTTTTGGCACTTGATCAAAAATCTTAAGGGTTGTGAGATCTCCCTGTAAATAGATCTTGTGTGGCAGTCACCTAATCAAAAACCTGATAGTGGATTCCTACCAGGTAGAAGAGTGGATGTACCCAGTTTGGGGAACCACTATAAAAATTCTTGTGCTGTCTGGTTGTTTATTTTTTTTTATTCTTGTTGTGCTGTGATAGATTTGCTTAGGTTGCATTCTTTTTATACTACTATTAATATCACTAATTTACTCTGATAAATTTTAAAATAGCCAAAAAGTTTTAAATTACTCTATTCCCCCCTCTAGAGTAATCAGATCTATACCATATCTTTCAATTTGTATCAAAGTTATACCATATATTCAGATTGTTACCCCTGTCTCGAATCGACACGCGGTTGACTCAGCCATTGGTTTTTCTATGATGAGTTTTTTAGATGATTCTTCAGGTTATCATTAGTTCAGGATGCATCCACCAATATCAAGGATGTCTCCTGTTGAAATTGTTGAAGAGAAGGGCAGCCTGGGCGGCTGTTTTGGGCGGACTGTGCGGATAATCTGGCGAACTCGGTGGTCAGACCGAGAGGTCTGTGCAGACTGAGCTGGCAACTATTAGGTCGGCTAGGTTCTTTATTCTGGAGTTCGCCGGTCTTATACAGACTGCTCTTTGAATCTACTGGTGTTGTGTTTGCACTAGGGATGTTTGGTGGTGTGGACTTGGTCTGGTTTTGGACCAAGTCCAGGTCAGCTTACCGGAAGGTTACTGGTCTTGCGCGGGTTAATTCCTTATCCACCGACCTCGACAGCAGTCTATATTATGCAACTTGGCTGCGAGTTCATTATTGCGGACTGGAGCTGTCCACAAGTGTGGCGGACTGGGTGTACCGATGAGGCCTCCTACTGGTGATCTTAGTCTGGTTGGGCTTGGAGGTTCTCTCTTGTCTAAGCTACAGCGGTCTGGTGGTATCCATAGTTGCGAAGATACACTTGGTGCTTGCACTAGATAGGGCGGTTATCTATAGTCTATGGCGGTGATCACACTCCTCTCGACGCCTATTAAATAGGACCCCCTATCACATCATAATTAAAAACTGAGTGAAACAGTAAGTTTACTTGCGCGAAAGTTTCTACGTTAGGACTTTCTATCCACGCGGTTTGAAGAGGTTTGACCGGCTTGTGTTGTGCAGGTTATGCGGATAACGCTGAAAAGCCCGGAACTTAGTTCTGACTCCGGTCAGGGACAATGCGGTCCCTGCGGGTTCAACCAGCGGTTTACAGCAAGTCGTGACTTGCGACTAAGCAGTTTCTCTTCTGTAACTTCTTACTAGTTTCAATAAGTTGTCTGCCTGTAGGTGGCTTGTTCAGATTGGTGGTAGCAGTCTGCGTGTTCTGGCGGCTAGGCGACCTCGCAGTCAGGCGGCTTGCAGATCAGCAGCTAGAGTTTTTTCAGTACAAGAATAACGGGGAGTTCGCATGGCTTGTTTGCGGTCTTGCCACCAGGCGGCTTCAGCAGACTCCTTTAGTGGTTAGCAGCAGAGCCGACGATTTCTTTTTGAGGCCTTGTGATTTGATCTTTTGGGTTGTATTTTTTGCTTCCTTTGGATACATTGGCAATCATGTCTCGCCATGTATGTATCGCTATGTATAGAATTTTTGATTAGTACAATATTCCTGCTCTCCTTAGTTGCTATTTGGTTGCTTGGCTCATTGTGGTTGAGTGTTCCTGCGCCTGGTGTCCCATTTCCGCATTCACAAATTTTTACATGGTATTAGAGGGATAAGAGGCAAGCAGTGAGAAACCAACTGTTGTTTGTTTTGCTTCTGAGAGTCTAAGTGACCAAGGTATCTGCAATGGAAGCAGGTTATGCAAGAGGTTTGGAATCGAACTTCTTACACAGACGAACTAAAAGAAGTGGAAGTCGTGTATGCAGAGTTATATGTTGGGAAGGACCTTTGGGAAGTCTTTGGAGGAGACGAAAAGCAGGAAGTTACTGCTGCAGCAGGTGCTAGTGCTGATGCGGTGAAAGCTTGGAGGAAGACTAATGCTGAAGCTTTGTTTGCTCTTAAGCGGGCTATTTCACAGGAACTCTTTGACCACATCATTTCCAGAATGTAGCTCGGCTACAGTTTCTGGAAAATGAGTTGGCATGGGCTACTCAAGGTGATCTCCCCATCTCAATATTCTTCTTTAAAATGAAGAACCTATGCGATGAGATTTCAGCGATGGACCCTAATGAGCCTATTTTTGAGGCAAAGTTTAAGACGCACTTAATCTATAGCTTGCGGAAGGAGTATGTGGCCTTTGTCACTTCAGTTTAAGGCTCGGCTACTCAGCCACCTTGTCAGAGCTGGAGAACTGTTGGCTACGCAGGAGAGCCTGGCCAGATAGATGGCCGAGGTCACAATCTCTAAAGGAGGTAGTGAGACGCTGTTCTCAGGAAAGAAGAAGAGATGAGAGAAGAAGAAGAAGTCTGATGTAGTGAGGGTCTTTACTTTATATCAGCAGGAAGGGAGTGTTGCTCCTAAGCGAGATTGGAAGAAGAAGGTGTGGCTTAAATGTTATAGATGTAACAAGCCAGGACATTTCAAGAGAGACTGAAATGTCAAGCTGCAGCCTGGGCATGTTGCAGATAAGGAGGAGGCTAAGAATAGTGTTGAGGAAGCTGGATGGGGAAGTGCTTTCATGACGGGCACATGTGTCTGTGTATTATCCACCGTAGACTACCAAGATGACTGGATCGTGGACTCAGGATGTGGTCACCACCTCATCCGGGATGAGTCAAAGTTCTTGAAAGATAATAATTGTCAACCTAAATCACCTAGAGTGGGGTGAATATGTGAGTTGTGCGTCTTTGCGGAATAAACACAACACAGATCTATCTACCAAATTATCACAGACGAGACAGATTTATAGTAGTTCCCCGATCTTGGGTACATCCACTTTCCCTCACCGATCTAGCAATATACTAGACTCGGCTACTCCACTATCTCGGATTGAAAATCAATCCTACCCTCGGAACAAAGTTCCTACAAACTCAATCCAACCAACTGGATCTACAACTCGGAAGACAAAACTTCTTACAAACTCGGAGTTGAAAACTCCTACACTCGGAGAAACTTCTCCTACAAGAATGAAAAATTGTTTACGAAAATACAAACAATGATTTTTTTCTGTCAGATCTGCAAACAGAAACCAAGATCTCTTCTTGTAAGCTTTGCGGCACTTTCAGAAAAGATGAAGAAAATCTCGGCAATAGATCAGGAATCTTCCTTGTCTTACACGATCGGAAAGAGGATGAGCAGTTGAGAAACAATCTCGATCTGTAAACTTCTTCACTCTATTTCCTCTGAAAATCGAAGCCCTTGCCGGAGAAGAATAGCGGCGGCGGTGGCTTTCGTTCTGTGAAGAGAGAGAGAGAGAGAGAGGAAACAATGACTTAGAGAGAGAGAGACGGCTGCAGAAAATTTTCCAATAATTTATCTTGAAAGCTTGTATTCTTCTTATTAGGGTTTGTCGATTAGACAGGCCTTTATATAAGAATACTGATAATAACGGTCATAATTGGTTTTAATGACGTATACGTGCACCAATCATGTCGCGGAATTTGAAAATCTGTCAAATCTGGACTTAGAGAAATTTCGGAGAAAAGGAGAGATATACACGAGTGGGTATATAACTACTCGAGTAGGTAGAGGACTACTCGAGTAAGGAAAGAGATGTTACTCGGGTATAAAAATTCAAGACTACTCGAGTAGCTAGAAAACAACTACTCGAGTACATAGAATCAACTTACTCGAGTACTTAGAAGATCTACTCGAGTATACAGAAAAATTTCACGGAGAGGAGTAGAACTACTCGAGTATAAGTTGTACTACTCGAGTAGGTGAGAAAGACTACTCGAGTGGTTTGATGAACTACTCGAGTGATAGGACTTAGAAAAATTCTGAACACTGGAAAATGAGCTACTCGAGTAGTCAGACTGAACTACTCGAGAGGATATAGTCTACTCGAGTATATGAAAAGACATACTCGAGTAAATGACTTGGAATATATTTAGGAGGAGATAAATTTAGTTAACTCGAGTATGAAGCATGAACTACTCAAGTAGTAAGTGAAACTACTCGAGTAAATAACTTATACTACTCGAGTATAGAAAATTTACTCTTGAGATAAAAGACAGTTACACGAGTCAGAAATTATAACTACTCGAGTATATAGATACTTACTCGAGTGTTTTACTTAGAAAAACTTGGAGAGCAAAATTTGTGCAACTCGAGTAAGAAGAAGTATCTACTCGAGTAGTCAAGTAAGCTACTCGAGTAAATGACAGTCTACTCGAGTATGAAGCAAGTATTTCACTCGAGTAGTTAATGACCTACACGAGTCGAATACTTAGAAAACTTTTCAAGGTGGAAATTCTTTCTTCTTTGGAGAAATCAGCATCCAACTCTATTCACATAGTCCAAGTTCTTGAATATGAAGTGTATCCCAATAGAGAGGCTACACATGAGTCAACAACCTTGGGTAATACAATGAGGGATTACATTGTATGGTCCTGTGTTTGGTGATCCATTGTAGACTGACATTGGTCTACACTTCCCATTGGAATCCTGCAACCACATAACTCAAATAAAGCATCAAATACAACCTAATTCATCTTATTTCCAGGATGACTTCATCAAATCTGGGTTAATGTGGACATAGGTCCCAACAGTTCTCCTCTATGCGGACATTCTCAGGTAACGAAGCTTTCATAACTATTGATGATACTGTTCATGCAGTAGAGAAGGAGGGTGTAGTTTTTCTTGGGTAGTGATAATGACCACTCACATTGAGGAGTGTCTATCATATACCGGCATGAAGAAGAACCTCTTCTCTGTGACCAATGCGGTAGATGCGGGCTATCACGTTCTGTTTGGTCCAACAGAAGTGAAGTTTCTTCGCAAAGTATCAGCGGTTAAGGCTGATGTTGCTCACGTAGGGAGAAGGGTGAGGGACTTGTTTGTGTTATCAACAAGTTCCTATGTTGATCAGATGAGAGCCAAAGATAGTGTTGCTATCTGACATGAACGGCTGGGGCATGTTGGGATGAACAATCTTAAAGCCATGACAGTTAAGAGCATTGTGAAAGGCTTGCGTAAGTTGTCATCCTTCAGTGACGGTCATTGTGCGCAAGATATCAATATGAAAATGCTCATTGCCTTCCATTTGATAAGTCACAAACCAGATATAAAGCACCATTGGATTGTATCCATGGTGATCTGATGGGGATGACTGTCACAGCACCATCCTTGGAGGCAGCAGGTATATGCTGGTCCTGATTGATGACTATTCAAGGTATACTTGGGTGTATTTTATGAATGAGAAGTCAGATGCTTTTTGTTGTTGTGGAATCAAGGAGCTGTTGGAGGGCCGGCTTGGTCTGCAGATTAAGAAGTTAAGAACAAACAAACATAGGTGAGTTTGTTTCAACTGAGTTCTCAAACTTCTGCAGGAAGCATGATATTCAAAGGGAGGTCACTTGTGCTCAAACTCCACAACAAAATATAGTATCAGAGCGGAACATCCATCATCTGACGAAAACCTTCAAGTGTTGGCTTCATGCTAAAGGCATTTCAAGGTCCTTCTGTGCGGAAGGAATGACCTATGCATCTTGTATCATTAATCAAATACCTCTGAGTTTGATCAACATGAAATCTCCCTTCGAGATGATGTTTACGCAGAAGCCCAGCATGGAACACCTTCGGGTGTTTGGCTCGACCTGCTATGTTCACATCCCAGATGCTCTCAGGACCAAGCTGGATGCATAGGCAAGGATGATTGTTTTTGTGGGCTATGATGAGCAGAAGAAGGGGTTAAAATGTTTTGGATCCTATGACGAAGAAGTTCATAGTTTTGAGAGACGTTGTCTTCGATGAGCTAACGTCATATGGAGGTGGCTTTTCTATGGATCTGAAGGTAAGCAGGGCAGATGGCGAGCATGGGAGGCTACTAAGGATCTTCTGGTGGAGTTTCTTGTGTCACTAGGAGCTCCAGGTATCTCTAGCTTAGGGGCGGAGGCTTCTAGTTCAGTAAGCAGGGGGAGCGTTGCTCCAAGTTTGCCTGGGAACGTAGTTGATTCAAAAGAATCAGCTGAGGTGGTTAGCAAGGGTCAGACCCTTCGGAGATTGAAGAGTACCATAAAACCACCGGCTCGTTATAACGAAGGAAACGCGGTAAGCTTGGTCTCTTGTTTCTTCGCTGGCCCTCTGGGTGAGCGAGAGCCTTCTGATTTGAATACACTATTGGGGTCAAGGAGTGAGAAGATGTCATGTATGAGGAGATGGCTGCCCTCGGTGTGCGAACAGAAAATAAGTAAACCAAAAATTGGAGCAACAAAATTTTATTATCCAAAAAAGGTGTCTATATATAAAGGTATGACCTCCCTTTTATAGAATGGAGGAGAGACAAGAGATTACAAATAAGCAATGTGGGACTAGTAATTACAGGAACAAGCACCTATACAAGCCGCATAAGCCGCACAGTTAGATTACCCGCACGACAACTACAATGTACAGAAGACAACCGACAATATCTACAAGTCGCCATAGATAAGCCGCCAGACCGCCAGACACCAATCAGCAACAGCGCAGCTACCAAGCATCTGGAGAAGCCGCCAGACTGCCGAACACCAATCAGTAATAGCCCGACTACCAAGCCGCTAGGATAAGCTGCCAAACTGCCAGACACCAACCAGCAATAGCCTGACTATCAAGCTGCTGGGAGAAGCCACCAGACCGCCAAACAAACTGCCAGACCGCTCGGTCTCCATGCGGTAAACACTCCCCCTCAAGCTGGAGCATAGATATCAATCATGCACAGCTTGCGCAAATGTGAAACAAGGAAGCGGCACCAGCTTGGTGAAGATATCTACCAATTCATTGTCAGAAGTGACAAACGGGGTATAAATCTATTACTTCAAAATCTCTTCTCGAATAAAATGGCAGTCGACTTCTATGTGTTTTGTTCTCTTATGAAAGACCAGATTTTTGGAGATGTATATCATGGTCTTGTTGTCGCAGAATATAGGAAGAAGGTAGTTGTAGACCTCTTCTAAGTCAAGCTGAGAGCTCGTAACCACTTTAAACTCACATGTGGTCGACGCCATACTACGATATTCTGCTTCTGCACTAGACCCGAGAGTCAATAGACTGTTTCTTACTCTTGTAGCTCACAAGATTTCCTCCAACAAATATGTAAAAGCCCGATGTTGACTTGCGGTCTCCTTTATCATCAGCATAGCTCGAATCTGAGTACACTTCAACCCTCAAATGACCATTCTTCTGAATAATCCTTTCCCTAGTGCTGCTTTGACATACTCCAATATCCCTAGGAGCTTGCATGAATTGGCTAACCTTGCCTACAACATAAGAGATGTCGGGTCTGGTGACCGTGAGATAAATGAGTTTTCCCACCAGACGCCGTATCTCGTAGGATCAGATAGAGGAGGCGAGTCAACTGTCCAAGTTTTGTCTTCTCTATAGCCATAGGACATCAGCAGGTTTAGTACCAATCAACCTGCCTCTTTTAGTAAATCAAGAGCATACTTCCATTGGGAGAGGACCAAAGAGTTTGGGCTTCCGAGAGATTTTAATTCCAGAAAGTATTTGGGGGAGCCCATATCCTTCGTGACCAGGTGTTGACAGAGGTGTTTCTTTGTCAAAGCTACCCTAGCGTGGTCAGCCATTAAGAAGAATGTCATCCACATATACAAGCAAGAACCACTAGACCGAGGATATTTTGTGAATGAATAAGAGTGATCAACAAAACTTCTTGCAAAACCCAATGACTGCAACAATGACGCTAAACTTATCAAACCAAGACTGAGGGCTTAGCTTTAGCCATAGATGGCCTTCTTCAGCCAGCATACTTGTGTCTCCACCAGAGAAACATACCCAGTGTAACACCCCTATCCGTCGCATAGCATATAGCAGTAGGTCCGCCCGGGCCCGACGCCATATACCACAGACAGACCGGTGGTTACTTATGGAAACCATCCAACCAATCTCAACGTCCTACACAGAGCATTCTAGCGGAAGCAGTTTAAATAAGTTGTAAACAAGAACCCAGCATAAGAGCACGAATGTCCACTAATACAACATTTAGGAATGTATACAAAATACCCAAAATCGGCCTTAAGGCCTTACAAATGTTTCCGCTTGTCTGTTACATGATTTACCAACCTCGGCACGCAGGCCGGCCATACATGAATAAAATAGAAAACATTTCCACTTGGGCCTTCGAGGGCCAGCTTCGCAAAAAGGCTTTAGCCCGCTATTGACCGCTTGGTCCAGCTGCACCTGCAAGCAACACACCACCGCACGGTGGCAAACAAGGCAACGGTCAGCAATGCTGACCAATTATAACGATCCCGCCCCCAACTCGGGCGGCGATGCTCCTTCCCTGCATTTCATTAGCACAAGCGAGCAATGCATATAACCATAGCCATTTCATCACAGACGTTGGCTCGTACGGCCACACGTCCCGTGCACTCAGGGCACATTCTCGGTGAACCGTCGATGTTACGTCAATTAAAGCCATTAACATTCCGACTCACCACCGCCACTTAGACGGCCATTCCTATGAGCAATTCGTCTTCCTGGTATTGGTCACGTCAATTTAAGCCTTGACCACCGAAGACTCCCTCTATGCCAACGACGAGTGCCATGTAACTTTAGGTCTCTCTAACCCGAACGACATAGAGCGGGTACGGTTCCATCTAACCCGTGCTCACATCGCAACGACAATTTAAGCCATATGCGCGGGTCAAACTTTCACCAGTCCCATTCTACCGCAAATCACATAACCCGTTATGTTCAAGTTGCTCTCAGGCCACCAAGTTGGCAAGATCTCGTATCCGCCCAGTTTTCCGGGTGCACCTTTGGGTTAGTCCCCAAGGCTCCCTGCTGCAATCTACCGCGTAGAAAACCCGAAAAACACCCATAGCACGGAGTCTTCTCCGGCCTTATGCAATGCAACATCACCGATCCGGACTAACATGTCCGGGTAGGCTTCAACCAAATGCCTATGTCCGTTCTCGCATACGGACTCTAAACAACGGGGACTTTACATATCTACCCGAAGGAACGCCTCCAACTCTCCGCAAACTCGCGAGAGGGGCTTCCTATGCTAAGAAAGGAGCGATTCATGCTCAAGATGAGGATCGTTACCCTTGCGTTCCTCTTTGGCGCCATCGGAAAGTAATCGGATGGAAATGACCGCACTAGCGTTGCCTCCGTGGATCCGGAGTCGGCTTGCGATTCGGAGCTCCGAAGCTCCTCCAATGGCGGATCTAGCTCCTCTTCCTCTTGCCTTAGCTCTTCTTTCTCCAAGGGTTTGGAGAGATGAAAAGGTAAGAAAAATGATGGATTTCAAAGTCAACTCCCGGGTATATCCTCTCAGGAACAACCCCAGCCATTGGATCTTCAATCAAGGAAACGAACGGCTTTGATTCGGGGCTGAAATGCCCAATCTGGACCGAACACGGCCTGGCACATGCCCGTGTCCAGGGCCGTGTGCCGCATTCGCCGTCAAAATCGAATCTCCTGGACACGCACACGGGTATCGAACACGCCCGTGTTCGAGCTGACACGCCCGTGTTCCAGCTGACACGGCCGTGTAGCCGGCCGTGTACCCCATGATTTTCTCCCGTTTTCAACCCGAGCACTGCACGGGTTCTAGGACACGCCCGTGTCCTTGCCCGTGTCACCTTGACACGCCTGGGCCCCAGGCCGTGTACACGGACATTTCGTCGAGGGAAGATCGACGACTCGATGACACGGCCTTGGACACGCCCGTGTCCTAGGCCGTGTGCCTTGACTCGACAATCGTCGAGTGAATCTCGACGATTTCACTTGATGATCGTCGACACGGGTCGACACGCCCTGCGACACGCCCGTGTCGCAGGCCGTGTGCAATCTCGACGAATCGTCGAGTATAACTCGACGATTTCACGGCTAAGTGTCGACACGGGTCGACACGCCCTGCGACACGCCCGTGTCGCAGGCCGTGTGCCCATTCTCGACGAATCATCGAGAATAAACTCGACGACTTCGCGGCTAAGTGTCGACACACGCTTGACACGCCCTGGGACACGCCCGTGTCCCAGGCCGTGTGCCTTCAGCCAGAAACCAAAACTGGCCCAAAACGTCCCCCTTTGCTCCTTTGAGTTTCGCGGCGTTACAACTCTCCCCCTCTTAAAGAATTTCGCCCACGAAATTACATAAAGGAAAGATATACAAAACAACATTTGTACCTGAGCGGAACAACTCCGGATACTCGTCAAGCATAGTCTGCTCTCGCTCCCAAGAGAGCTCCTCACGACCGCAATTGTCCACCGGACTTTGACCATCCTGATCTCTTTATTGCGTAGCCGCTTGACCTCCGAGTCCTCAATCCGCACGGGCTTGACCTTTGTCGTTAGCCCACTATCCACCGCACTTGATCGACCGCGATCACTTGCGTAGCTCTTGCACCGCCTTCCGAAGCACCGAAATGTGGAACACATCGTGTAAACCACTTAGCTCCACTGAAAGCTTCACCTATAGGCCGCTTCTCCCAACTCGCTCCAGACCTCAAACGGTCCAAGGTACCTCGGGCTTAGCTTTTTCAACCGTCGCACCCGCGAGACACCCTTGAACGGCTTGATCTTTAAGGTACACATAATCACCCACAGCGAACTCCACGTTCCTGTGCTTGGCATTATAGTACTTTGCTTGCCGGTCCTGAGCGATGATAACCTCTCCCGAATGGTTCTCACCAAAGAAGTAGCATCATCCACTTCCGATCGCTTATACAACTTCGACTCGCCCGTTTCTAACCAAGACAACGGCGTGCGACATCTTCTACCATATAGGCCTCGAAAGGCGCCATCTGAATACTTGCTTGGTAGCTATTGTTGTATGCGAACTCCACCAAATAAAGTGGTCCTCCCATTGCTTTCCAAAGTCCAAGACACACATGCGAAGCATGTCTTCCATGGTTCTATTGACTCTCTCGTCTGTCTGCCCATCCGTTTGCGGATGGAAGGCTGTGCTAAACTTCAGCTTTGTTCCCAACATTTGCTGCACCAGCCTCCAATCATTGGACGTGAACCGCCCATCCCGGTCACTCACGATGCTGCGGGGCACACCATGAAGCCGTACTATGTTATCCACATATAGCTTTGCCAGCTTCTCCACCGGATCGTCCTTCCTATGCGGAATAAAATGCGACACCTTCGTTAATCGATCCACGACCACCCAGATGGCGTCGTTCCCCTTTGCGACCTTGGCAAACCGTGCACAAAGTCCATAGAGATGTCGTCAAATTTCCACTCCGGAATAGGCAAGGACTTAAGAAATCCTCCCGGCTTTTGGCACTCCGCCGCTTACTAAGGCGCAGGTTTGGCACTTCGCTACATATAGCGCCACATCCTTTTTCAAACCCGGCCACCAAATAGCTTCTTGACGTCGCGGTACACATTCGTGCTCCCCGGTGAATCGAGTACTTGGTATGTGTGTGCCTCGTACAACAACTCCACCCGTAAATTGCCCACGCTTGGGACGCAAAGACGACCGTCTCCCACAGCAATCCGTCCTCCACGACGAATTGGGAATTTGACCCATCCAGAGCCTCTATCATGAACTGCTTCATATGAGCATCCATATCCAAAGCCTGCCGAATCCGATCAGCCAGGTCATATTGGACTTCAGTCCAATTCAGCACTGCTTCAGCACTAGATTGTCTATCCACACAAACAATCTCCAACGCCTCCAGCTCCTGCACCAACCGCTCATCATGCACTGATAGCCAATTAGCTTGAGCTGGGGCTCGGCGACTCAACGCGTCCGCAACCGCATTCCCTTTGCCAGGCACGTAGTGGATCTTGAAAGTATAGTCCCCCAGGAACTCCATCCACCTACGCTGCCGCATATTCAGATCTTTCTGATCAATCAGGTACTTTAGGCTCTTGTGATCGGTGTAGATATCAATCTTCACACCGTACAAATAGTGTCTCCACAGCTTCAAGGCAAAAATCACGGCCGCTAACTCCAAGTCATGGACCGGATAATTCCTCTCGTGCACTTTTAGCTGTCTCGAGCCATAAGCTATCACGCTGCCGTGCTGCAGTAGCACACAACCCAAACCGCTGCCCGAAGCATCGCTATATATCTCATAGCCTTCGGTTCCACGTGCGAACTCAGCACAGGCGCCGTGGTCAACCGACACTTCAGTTCCTCAAAAGCTCGCGCGCACTCCGGCGTCCAAACGAACTTATGCTCCTTCCTCGTCAAAGTAGTGAGAGGTAGCGCTATCCGCGAGAAGTTCTCTACGAAGCGCCTATAATAGCCGGCAAGCCCCAAAAAGCTCCGGACTTCTGCTACCGTAGCAAGCTCAGGCCACTCCCGTATCGCAACAATCTTCGCCGGATCCACAGCAATACCCTCTCCACTCACTATATGCCCGAGGAACGCCACTGAGGATAGCCAAAACTCGCACTTCGAGAACTTGGCATACAACTGGTTTCTCCTTAGCGTCTCCAACACCAAATGAGATGCTTGAAGTGATCTTCCTCACTTTGCGAGTACACCAAAATATCGTCGATGAAGACGATCACGAAATGGTCCAGGTACTCCCTAAACGTCCTGTTCATCAAATCCATGAATACTGACGGCGCATTAGTCAGCCCAAACGGCATGACCGTAAACTCATAATGCCCGTATCTCGTACTAAACGCTGTCTTCGGATATCACTCTCCCTTATCCGCAGCTGATAGTACCCAGACTTGAGATCTAACTTCGAGTACACCGTCGACCCGACTAACTGATCAAAGAGATCATCAATCCGGGGGATCGGGTACTTGTTCTTCTCAGTCAGCTTGTTCAGCTCCCGATAATCAATACATAACCTCAAGCTTCCGTCCTTCTTCTTAACAAAGAGGACCGGTGCGCTCCAAGGCGAAGAACTCGGGCGCACATACCCTTGCTCCAACAACTCTTGCAGTTGAACTTTCAGCTCCGCCATTTCCTTAGGCGCTAGCCGATACGGAGATCGTGACACAGGCTTTGCACCTGGCACTAGCTCGATCGTAAAATCTATCTCCCGTTGAGGCGGGGCTCCAGGAAGATCTGCGGGGACACATCAGGGTATTCCGATACCACTGAAATACAATCCAAAGCGGGCTTCGGCTTTGCAACCTCCACTAGTGTAAAGAACAGTTCTGCTCCAGCACGAACCGCCTTCACCACCTGAAGAGCAGACATCAACGTCTTGCTCGACCCCTTTAAGCCCGTAAAAGTCGTCTCACGACTCGCTCCCAGCTTTACTTCCTTGCTACCGCAATCTATATGGGCCTGCTGCTCCGAGAGCCAGTCCATGCCAAATATGACGTCGAACTCCACTAACGGAAGTAAAGACGCCCGCAGGTCGAACTCCTGCTCTCCAATACGAATCTTAACATCGCAGATCCTAACCGCTCGCATCGAACACCCATTGGGCAACAACACATCCAACTTATCCTTCGCCATCGAAGAAGGGACTCCGATGCGTGATATAAATCCTTCCTTCGGACAAGAAGGAGTGTGAAGCTCCCGTATCGAAGAGTGCTCGTGCCGGATTTTCACAAATCAATACAAATCCTAAACAAGCAGTGGTAAGGTAACATATACATAACAAGCATATAAAGAAATTGACTTGCTATAAATTAAACCGTACCTGTCACCACATCAGCTTGTTTAATGGCCTCCTGTTGGCCAAGATTGTAGACCCTTGGTTGGGCCGGAGCATAGTGGGATGCGGTCGACTCCACCGCCTTTCCCCCTTCTCTTCGTAAGGCTCCTGGCCTCCTCTCGGACTTAGGACGTCCGCTCCAACAATCACGGGCGAAATGCCCCGTCTTTCCACACGTAAGCACGCACCCGGGTCCGACCCGTAGTCGCCCCAGAAGCGCCAGAAGGAGCTGGACCCGAAGTCCTATGCTTCTTGAAAGACTTCCGATAGCCGGACTTTGAAGTAGTCGGCACTCTGAACTCAGATTTCTTTATCAGCCAAGCCTTTCTTCGCTTGTACATTCTTCATGTCCTTCTCCAAGGACCGGGCAGTATTGACCAAGGTTAAGAAACCCTGCGTCATCGGCCCCGACAGTAATAATCTCAGCTCATCCCTCAGGCCTTCATAAAAACGATTAGTCTTGCGCTCCTCATCCATGATGGTGGAGCTAGCATAACGACTCAACCGCGTAAACTCGTGGAGATATTCATCCACGCTCTCTCACCCTGCACCAACTTCAGGAACTCATTCTCCATTGAAATCCTCTGAGTAGAAGGGAGGTATCTTGCCAAGAACAATCCCGAGAACTCTTCCATCGGAACGTCTATCAGTTGTCTACCTCTCAGTGATGCAGCTCCAAACCTTCCCACCACATCCTCGCTTCACCGTCCAGCAGGAACGTAGCAATGGTGGTCATCTGCCACTCCTCCGTCTCCGTCGCTGTCATGACTCTCTTCACCCTAGAGAGCCAGTCTTCAGCCTGAGATGGGGTTCCCAACCCCGAGAATAACGGAGGGTTAAAGCTCATTACATGCTTCAACTGCCTCTCAGTTGCCCTCCTTGGCACTATTGGTTCTACAACCACTTGCTCCATCCTCCTCGGCTCAGCCTCTTGCAGAGGTTCTTGCTCCATCACAGGAGCGGGCTGCTGCGCTTTGCTTCCAGGCTGCGCATTAATCACGGCCAACACCGCTTCAGCCACCAATCGTATATTTTCAGCCGACAGAGGTGTTGCGGAGCAACATCCGGTGCACTACTAGCCTCAGAAACTCGGCGTTCTGACGGCCCACCACCACATCGGGTCACCTATAGTGGTACAAAACACCGTTAAGCGACCACAAACATTGCAAACAGCAATTATAGGAACACGCAGGTTCCTCAAACACGAGTATTTTCATTCCTAAGTGGACATTCATGGGTTCTTTTTACTGTTATTACGATGACGCACACAATGTGCTCACCACCCCTTAAAAAGAATTCGCCCACGAATTCATTTCAGCCCGACCAAAACCAGTAGTCTGATACCAATTATAACACCCCCTATCCGTCGCATAGCATATAGCAGTAGGTCCGGCCGGGCCCGACGCCATATACCACAGACAGACCGGGTGGTTACTTATGGAAACCATCCAACCAATCTCAACGTCCTACACAGAGCATTCTAGCGGAAGCAGTTTAAATAAGTTGTAAACAAGAACCCAGCATAAGAGCACGAATGTCCACTAATACAACATTTAGGAATGTATACAAAATACCCAAAATCGGCCTTAAGGCCTTACAAAATGTTTCGCTTGTCTGTTACATGATTTACCAACCTCGGCACTGCAGGCCGGCCATACATGAATAAAATAGAAACATTTCACTTGGGCCTTCGAGGGCCAGCTTCGCAAAAAGGGCTTTAGCCCGCTATTGACCGCTTGGTCCAGCTGCACCTGCAAGCAACACACCACCGCACGGTGGCAAACAAGGCAACGGTCAGCAATGCTGACCAAATTATAACGATCCCGCCCCCAACGCGGGGCGGCGATGCTCCTTCCCTGCATTTCATTAGCACAAGCGAGCAATGCATATAACCATAGCCATTTCAACACAGACGTGGCTCGTACGGCCACACGTCCCGTGCACTCAGGGCACATTCTCGGTGAACCGGTCGATGTTACGTCAATTAAAGCCATTACATTCCGGACTCACCACCGCCACTTAGACGGCCATTCCTATGAGCAATTCGTCTTCCTGGTATTGGTCACGTCAATTTAAGCCATTGACCACCGAAGACCCCCATCTATGCCAACGGCGAGTGCCATGTAACTTTAGGTCTCTCTAACCCGAACGACATAGAGCGGGTACGGTTCCATCTAACCCGTGCTCACATCGCAATGACAATTTAAGCCATATGCGCGGGTCAAACTTTCACCGAATCCCATTCTACCGCAAATCACATAACCCCGTTATGTTCAAGTTGGCTCTCAGGCCACCAAGTTGGCAAGATCTCGTATCCGCCCAGTTTTCCGGGTGCACCTTTGGGTTAGTCCCCAAGGTTCCCTGCTGCAATCTACCGCGTAGAAAACCCGAAAAACACCCCATAGCACGGAATCTTCTCCGGCCTTATGCAATGCAACATCACCGATCCGGACTAACACGTCCGGGTAGGCTTCAACCAAAATGCCTATGTCCGTTCTCGCATACGGACTCTAAACAATGGGACTTTACATATCTACCCGAAGGAACGCCTCCAACTCTCCGCAAACTCGCGAGAGGGGGCTTCCTATGCTAAGAAAAGGAGCGATTCAAGCTCAAGATGAGGATCGTTACCCTTGCGTTCCTCTTTGGCGCCATCAGAAAGTAATCGGATGGAAATGACCGCACTAGCGTTGCCTCTGCGGATCCGGAGTCGGCTTGCGATTCGGAGCTCCGAAGCTCCTCCAATGGCGGATCTAGCTCCTCTTCCTCTTGCCTTAGCTCTTATTTCTCCAAGGGTTTGGAGAGATGAAAAGGTAAGAAAAATGATGGATTTCAAGTCAACTCCCGGGTATATCCTCCCAGGAACAACCCCAGCCATTGGATCTTCAATCAAGGAAACAAACGGCTTTGATTCGGGGCTGAAATGCCCAATCTGGACCGAACACGGCCTGGAACACGCCCGTGTCCAGGGCCGTGTGCCGCATTCGCCGTCAAAATCGAATCTCCTGGACACGCACACGGGTATCGAACACGCCCGTGTTCGAGCTGATACGCCCGTGTTCCAGCTGACACGGCCGTGTAGCCGGCCGTGTACCCCATGATTTTCTCCCGTTTTTCAACCCGAGCACTGCACGGGTTCGAGGACACGCCTGTGTCCTTGCCCGTGTCACCTTGATACGCCTGGGCCCCCAGGCCGTGTACACGGGACATTTCGTCGAGGGAAGATCGACGACTCGATGACACGGCCTTGGACACGCCCGTGTCCTAGGCCGTGTGCCTTGACTCGACAATCGTCGAGTGAATCTCGACGATTTCACCTTGACGATCGTCGACACGGGTCGACACGCCCGTGTCGCAGGCCGTGTGCCAATTCTCGACGAATCGTCGAGTATAACTCGACGATTTCACGGCTAAGTGTCGACACGGGTCGACACGCCCTGCGACACGCCCGTGTCGCAGGCCGTGTGCCCATTCTCGACGAATCGTCGAGAATAACTCGACGACTTCGCGGCTAAGTGTCGACACATGCTTGACACGCCCTGGGACACGCCCGTGTCCCAGGCCGTGTGCCTTCAGCCAGAAACCAAAACTGGCCCAAAACGTCCCCCTTTGCTCCTTTGAGTTTCGGGGCGTTACACCCAGGAGGTTGCTCCATGTATACATCTTCTTGAAGATCACCATAGAGAAAATATTCTTGACATCCAGCTATGAAATGGGCCAATCCCTGTTAACAACCACAAAGATAAGGACCTGAATGGTGCTGAGACGAGCAACAAGAGAGAAGGTGTCAAAGTAATCAACACCATAAGTCTGAGTGAAGCCTTTGGCGACCAGGCGGGCCTTGTATCGATCCACGCTGTCGTATTTATGGAACTTTACAACAAATACCAGCGACAACCAACTACATCAGTGCCCAAAGGGGGAGGAACAAGGGTCCAAGTACCCCTTTCAGTGAGGGTAGAAATTTCCTCATCCATGACAGCCTTCCAATGAGGAACAACAAGAGCTCCTGGTAGGTGCGAGGAGTGGAAGTTGTAGAGATAGCCAATGCAAACGTCCTGCGAGAAGGTGTGAGACAATCATAGGAAACAACACAGCCAGAGGGTGCTGGGTACACTACCGCACCCCTTTGCAAAGAGCAATGGGAAGATCCAAGTTGACGTGGTCCTCAGTAACCGGAGCATCTGTAGCGGGGAGAGCTGGCCTGGGAGATGGGAGAGATGGCCGTGGAGAGGAGGGAGATAGCAGCGGTGGAGAGGGAGAGAGAGAAGGAGGAGATAATGGAGACGACAGTGGAGAAAGCTTGATTGGAGTAGATATGGTGGTGGGGACAGTAGGAGGAGCAAAAATATCTGGAAAGGGAGAGGATCAGAAGAGAAATAGGATGCATTCTCGAAGGTCACATCTGCGGATACATATTGTTTACGAAGAACGGGGTCAAAGCAACAATAGCCTTTCTGAGTAGTAGAGTAACCCAAAAAGACACACTTGGTGACACGTGGGGCGAGTTTGTCATTAGTGGCGGAAGGACCGTGCACAAAATTCGTGCACCCAAAGATACGCAGAGGGAGAGGAAGCAAATCCTAGCCCGGATAGAGAATGGAGAATGGGGTTTGACCATGGAGAACCGTGGAAGGAATTCGATTAAGGAGATAGCAGGAGATGAGGATGGCGTAGCCCCAATAGGAGCGAGGAACCTGCATCTGTGTTATCAGAGTGCGAGCGACATCGAGGAGGTGATAGTTTTTACATTCCGCTACCACATTTTGTTGTGAGGTATATGCACGGCTAGTTTGATGAATAATATCATGTTGCAGACAAAAAGAAGAGAAATCATTACTAAGATATTCCTTAGCATTGTCAGAGCGAAATATTTTAATAGATTGATCAAACTAATTCTTAATCATATTATAGAACGATGTCCATACATAAAATAGTTCGGAGCGATCCTTTAAGATACACCCACTTATATTGAGAGAAATCGTCAATAAAAGTTACAAAATATGAACTACCCCAACCTATGGTGAGGGTAGGAGCAGGACTGCAGATGTTGGAGTGCACTAGATCAAACGGTCTAGAAGCTGCATGACTTGCTTCGGTGGGAAGAAGGATCGGTGATGCTTGCCAAGCTAACATGCGTCATAGTTTAGAGGACTCTGTGAAGGAAGGTGAGGCAGAAGCTGACGAAGAAGTCTTGGAGGAGCATGACCAAGAAGAAAGTGTCATTGGAGAAGATCAGTAGAAGAGGAGGAGAAGACAGACAGTGCGGAAACGTTGTCGAGGAAGTAGAGGCCGTCGCTCTCAGTCCCAGTAGTAATCGTCCGTTTGGAGTCCGGATCCTAAAAAGAACAAGTAGTAGAAGTGAATGTGACAGAGTACTGTAGTTGCTTGCAAAGAGAAGTAACATATAAAAAATTGCAAGGGAAAGTCGGCACGTAGAGGGTGTCCGGCAAGCGAAGAGACGGAGTGACCTGAACCACTTCTATTCCATTGACCGGTGAGGGAAAATTGCAAGGGAATATGGACCAGGGGCAACCGATCATGCTGTTCAAGGAGAGAAAAACATTGCGGATTACCGGTCATATGATTAGTATCACCAAAGTCGATCAACCATTTACCTTGAGTAGTGATGTGGGTACTACCTGAAAACATGACCATGGAGGCAGACGGCTTTGAGGAAGAAGTTTCCATAGAATAGAGCAGAGAGAAGAACAAGTTATGGGTTGTAAAGGAGGGCGCGGCGACTAAGCACATGGCACAGCAAGAAGAGCAGGACACGGTGACTAAGCACAGATTGCAGCAATAAGAACAGGTTGCGGCGAATTAACAACAGGTTGCAGCGACTTAAGAAGAAGAGTACTAGAAAAAGGAGGGCACAACGACAAAGCACAGTCCGCGGCAAGAAGAACAGGTCGTGACGACTTAAGAATAGGTCGCGATGAGAAGAAAGGGGAATCAGAGAGGGCGTGCACACCAAGGGCAATGACAAGGAGAGAAAGAAGCTGCATGAACAGTGCTCAAATAGGTGAACAGATAGGTCGTGGAGACTTAATAACAGGTCGCGGCGAGAAGAAAGAGGAATCAAAGAGCCCGCACACACATAGGGCAACAACAAGGAGCGTAAGAAACTGCGCGAACAGGGCAAAAGCCGGCGGAAGAAAACAAGTCGCGAAGACATGTCACGGGAAGAAGAATCAAGCCGTGCGGGCAAAGAGGGCTCACAGAATCAGGAGGAAAAGATCGAGTCCTCTGATACCATGTGAGAATAGAAAATAGTAAACCGAAAAATAGGAGTAACAAAATTTTATTATCCAAAAAAGGTGTCTATTACAAAGGTATGACCTCCCTTTTATAGAATGGAGGAGAGAAGAGAGATTACAATTAAGCAATGTGAGACTAATAATTACAGGAACAAACACCTATACAAGCCCAGAAGCCGCACGGTTAGACTACCCGCACGACAACTACAATGTGCAGAAGACAACCGAAAAATATCGACAAGTCGCCATAGATAAGCCGCTAGACCGCCAGACACCAATCAGCAGTAGCTCGGCTACCAAGCCGCTGGGATAAGCCGCCAGACTGCCAGACACCAATCAATAACAACCCGTTTACCAAGCTACTGGGAGAAGCCGCCAGACCGCCAGACAAACCGCCAGACCGCCCGGTCTCCATGCTGTAACACTCAGGAAGAATGAGACTTGGGACCTTGTGCCCAAGGTCGATGGCATTACTCCTGTAACATGCAAGTGGGTCTACAGTATGAAGAAGAAGGCAGATGAGAGCATCGAGAGGTACAAGGCTCGCCTTGTAGCTCGAGGTTTTTCTCAACAGTATGGAGAAGACTAACATTCAGTCCTGTGACGAAGATGACTTCAGTTCGGGTGGTGATGGCTTTGGCGGCTTGCCAGGGCTGGAAGATGTGACAGCTAGATGTAAAGAATGTCTTTCTTTATGGGGAGATCGATAAAAACATCTTCATAGTTCAGCCTCCTGGATACGTGTCTGAAGATCATCCAGGACATGTCTGCAAACTCTGGAAGGCCCTTTATGGTTTAAAGCAGGCTCCGAGGGCAAGGTATGAGAAGATCGCAGAGTATCTCCAGTTCTGCAGATATTCTACCACGAATTTAGACTCGAGCTTGTTCATCAAGAAAAGGAGGAGCTTAATGTCTTAGTGTTATCATACGTGGACGACATGATTGTCACGGGAAACTCCGAGGAGGTGGCTAGGCTCAGGGTAGAGCTAGCCATTCGGTTCGAGATGAAGGACTTGAGTGAGCTCCACCACTTCCTTGGACTCGAGGTGGATAGGAAAGAGAGAGGCATACTTGTTTCCCAAAAGGGTTATGTGGATCAGATCGTTCAACGATTCGGAATGCGGGAATGGAAGAGTTGATCTACTCCTCTTGAAGTTGGCATAAAGCTTCGACGAGATGAGGGGAGGATGCTTCCTGATCCTCTAGTGTTCCGTGCTCTGGTGGGGAGCCTTATCTATTTGATGATTGTGCGGCCAGACATTGCATATATTGTAGGCCGAGTAAGTCGGTACATGACAGAATCTAGGGAGACTCATCTAATGGCGACAAGGAACATTCTGAAGTATGTGAAGTCTACTTCTGACATGGGTCTCCTTTATGGGAGAGACACAGGCTTCAACTTGCACGGCTATACATATGCTGATTATGGGTGAGATTCAGACGATCAGAATTCAACATCTAGTTATGTCTTCACATGTAGATCAGCATGGATCTCTTGGTGCAGTAAGAAGCAGGATTTTGTGTTTGTCTCTACTACGAAATCGGAGTACAAGGCTTCTGCCTTGGCAGCTCGGGACGCTATCTGGCTTAGGAGACTAGTAGAGGACGTCGATGAAAAAGGGTGAGGTCATACTCTGCTATGCGGTGACAATGAGAATGCCCTGAAACTGGTTAATAATCTAGTTTGTCATGCGTGGAGCAAGCACATTGAGATTGAGCACCATTTCATACGAGAGAAGGTGTTAGAGGGGTCTCTTATGGTTGGACACGTGCGGAGCGAGGACAACATCATAGACATCTTTGCGAAGCCGCTGTCAAATATGCCATTTACTCATTTACGAGGGTTGCTATGGCTGGTCTCCACTTCTCACTTCAAGGGGGAATGTTGAAATTATTAAAGTGAAAGTGACATCTTGGGCGGGCTGTTCGGGCGGCTGTTCAGACAGTCTTGGCGGACTCAGTGGTCAGACCGGGCGGTCTGTGCGGACTGAGCTAGCGACTAGCTAGGTTAGTCAGTGTTCTGCTTGTTCTGGAGTTTGCCGATCTTATGCGGATTGCTCTCTGTATTCGTTGATGTTGTGTTCGCATCAGGTATGTTTGGTGGTGTGGACTTGGTCTGGTTTTGGACCAAGTCAAGGTCAGCTTGTCCGGAAAGTCGTGCGGTCTTGCGCGGTTGATTCCTTATCCGCCGAGCTCGGCAAAAGTTTATATTATGCAACTTGGCTGCGAGTTCACTTATTGCGTACTGGAGATGTCCGCAAGTGTAACATCCCGACTTTTATTGGGCCACCAGAGCCCTAGTGGGCCCAATAAAAGTGGCCTGAACCCTACCCATGACCCGGTGGTAGAAAACCCTAGGCAGGAAATAGAGCTAGAGAACTCTGAATTGAGTTCTGTCAGTTCCTATGACTTATATAGTCGATACGAGTGCATCAGAACTCATTCAGTTGAACCCCAAGGTCATATAGTGGATGTGACCATTCCTCGTAAAACACAACGAGAGCGAGATTTTGGACATCGAGCTAGTGAACTCCGAATTGGGTTCTGTTGATTCTTGTGACCTTGTATAACCTAGACGGGTACATCGGGACCCGTTGCGTCACAATTTGAGATCTAACGACAGATTTAGGCTCTGTTTGGGACAGCTCTGGCGGATTGAAAAGCTGCTGTCCGGATAGAGCTGTTTTGAAATAGATTTCTGGGGAGCAGTTTTGAAAAGCTGCAGAGTGTTTGGGTGTTATGTGCAGAAGTGCGCTTTGAAGAGCGATTTTCTCTTTTTTTCTGTTTGGAGAAACAGCTTTTGGAAGCTGTTCTTTAAAAAACGAAAATACATAAATATTTAGAAACAACTGATAACATGCGTCTTTTACATAGTTATAGCAAATAGGAAAAAAAAGATCTTGCAACATCCGGCGACTCCTTTTTTTCAATCATTTCGATCACCTGTTCAAAAATAAATTGATATGAATCAAACTTTTGATATTTTTAAACCTTTCAATTTTTAGTAAGCGTTGGATCGAATTTTTACCTGCGCGCGCTGTATATCTCTTCGGCAATGTGATCTCGTACTGTAGACATATGTTGTTCTCCATCAGCATCACGCATATCGCTTTCAATTTCATCATCTGTCGCAGGTTCCTCAGCCTCTAAGGGA
Organism: Platanthera guangdongensis; assembly: GCA_039583875.1. NCBI lineage: Eukaryota > Viridiplantae > Streptophyta > Magnoliopsida > Asparagales > Orchidaceae > Platanthera > Platanthera guangdongensis. The sequence goes on from CM077155.1 coordinate 137,294,158, forward strand.
ACGAAAGAAGACTCATCAGCATCACAAGCATTAAACTCAGGGTCCCAGCGAGAAGGATGTCTCCGAATGAAGTTATGTAGTGTCATTGTCGCTAGCACAATGGAACGTTGTTTTTTGAAGTTGTACTGTGGCATTTTGCTCAAAATGTGCCACTTCTTTTTCCACACTCCAAACGTTCGCTCGATCACACTGCGAAGAGATGAATGCGCCTTATTGAAATGTTCTTGCCTTCCTTGTACTGGCCGACTCCCACGGGCAAAGTCAGCCAAGTGATATCTTGTTTCTGGATACGGCTTCAGATAACCCTTTTTTAACGGGTAACCGGCATCCACTAAATAATATTTACCTGCATTTATTTGGTTTGTTAAGCAGGTAAACAATATGAAATACAAACAATTAGAATGAATGCAAACATATTGATTATGATACCTTGTGGGGGATGCGGAAAGTGCAATCTATCGTCGGACAATGCCCGTGCAAAGATGCGACTGTCATGAGCAGATCCTTCCCATCCAGCGAGAGCAAATGTAAAGCACATGTTAAAATCACAGACTGCCATGACATTTTGGGTCGTCGTGCCATGACGTCCTATGTACCGTACTTGATCTTCTACGGGTATCCTCGCATCAACATGTGTACCGTCAATCGCACCAACGCAATCCTTGAAAAATGGCATGTAACGAGGATCATACCTTATCTCACCCGGAATCTCTCTGAATTGACAGTCAGTAGGCTTTATAGCATCAATAGACAGTAACAGTAGAGATCTAAGCCCTTTTGAAAAATATCTACTTATTGTTTCGGTCGAGTGCTGGAACCGTTCTTTCGTCAATCTAACGGAACCTCCTTGTGCTAAGATATACAATGTAATCCCTAGGATTTCTCTTGAAGACATCCGCTGTGATCCTTGAAGTTCAGCATCTACTTCTAGTTTATGGAGTAAATCTATGAAAATTCGTTTAGACATCCTAAATGCGTCATGTATTCTATCTGGATGTCCTTCTAGTAACTCTTTGATCCATTTCGAACCAGTTTGGGTAGATGTCGTGCATGGACGGGTATCTCGAACATGATAATTCATCCTCTCGATCGATGACATAACTACACTGCAGTATTCTATATACTGTCTCCGCTCTGGCGAAAGACTGGTTGAATCACCAGAATCTTCAGAGGAGGAGTCATGTGCTTCCATTATTAATTCCTGCATTCGAAGCATAATAAAACATAAACATTTTATATATGCGAAGATGATAACAAAAAAACTATTACAGAATTGCGCTAGTAGTACTCAAAATAGATAAACGACATTGAAAATTAAACATAAACATTATAGTGTTTGACATGCAACACACAAAAGCCCAAAGGTAAACTCGTATCACTGAGCCCTCTTCTCGTACGCCTTCATAATCCACCAAACCCTCATATCTTCTGGGATACTCATGAAGATCTCCCTAGTGGTCTTGTCTCTGATGTGCTCGAGAGCAAAGTAATATAGATCCAGGTTTGCCCGTAGCTCTGGGCTGCTGGAAATCAACTCCACAACCTCTTTGACCGTGACAACTGGCGGCGGCTTCAATGCTAGAGTGGATTGATGTAAATCTGACATCAGAGAAAATGCCACTCCTTTATTCCTCCCTATCTTCCTTTTTTTACTTGCCGAAGAGGACGCATTCCCAGGAGGTGTTGTAGCTCCCCCGTACTCTTCAGGTCCACCTTGATTGTTCTCAATGTTATCTGCCACATCATCGTCGTCCAACTGTATCCTCCCCACATCAGGTGGCAAACTCCCAATTGAAGGAGCCCAAGAGTCTTCTCCAGTTGCGACTACCTGGCTGAACATAGTATTCAATTTCTCCTCCAACTCCGGTGCAATACCTCCACACCGAAATTTTTTCGCCGCTGGAACAACCTGTTGCAATCAATGTATTAATGTTAAAATATGGAAAAATATGAACTCATTTCCTGAAATGAAACTTGAATTTGATCGGACCTTAATCTTCTCTGCCCACCATTCCTCTGAGGCAGCAATAGTTCTCTTCTCTGGATCCCAGCCTAAACCAGTCTCACCATGTTTTAGTTCCTTCCATAACTTCCAATCCTTTTTCAGATGATCCCATTTATTTTTCATCTGCATTCGATCGTAGCTTTTCCCCGTGCGTTCTTTAAACCCTGTAATCAGATTTTTCCACCCTTCTTTGCTGAAGTGGGTGGTTGGCCGATTCCCCAAACCAATCTCTTTGATGCAGAGATCACAAAATAAAGTCACTTCACCTGACTCCCAACTCGCTACGATTCCGCCTTCCTTTGGTTTTACCATTGTACTATAAACTAATCAAATTAAAGTAAGAACTACTAATCAAAAAAAAAACACAAACACACACACACAACCAAACAACACAAACACATACACACTCATAATACACATACAAACACATACAACACAAACACATACACACTCATAATACACACACAAACACATACATATACAAACTCATATACACACATACCCAAACCCAAACACAAACACATACAACACACATACCCAAACCCGACAAAAAAAACACCACACACACTCATATACACACACACATACATACAAACACACACAAACACACACATACAAACACATACAACACAAACACATACACACTCATAATACACACACAAACACATACATATACAAACTCATATACACACATACCCAAACCCAAACACTCATATACACACACACACTCATATACACACACACATACATACAAACACACACAAACACAAACACATACAAACACATACAACACAAACACATACACACTCATAATACACTCAAAACACACACAAGTGAACATACACACATAAGTGAACATACACACGCAACACATACACACAGCACATACACACATTACATACACAGACACACACACACAACACATACACACAACACATACACACACAACACAACACATACACAGTACACTCAAAACACACTTAATACACACAAAACACACATTACAAACACTTTACAGCACACACGCAGCACATAAACACAAATTCTACATCCTTGTTGTACCAATACACACACACACATTGCATACATGCACAAACACACACACAAATTCCACTTCCTTGCTGTACAAATACACACACACACACACACACACACACACACACACACACACACACACACACACACTGCGCATTATCATTCACACAATCGATTTTCAAACAATCCATCAAAATCACCAAAAAAATCTGAAGGGGAGGGGAAGGTATACCTGCTGGTGTTGAGTGCTGCAGAACAGGGGCACACAGAGAACATGAAGGAGATCTGGAGTTCTGCACAAAACGGGTGGGGGAGAGGGAGAGGTGAGATATCTGGCAACAAAACGGGTGGGGGGAGTTCTGCACAATGCATGAAGAAGGCTACAAAGAAGAGTACCTGTGCTGGAGAAGCCAAGCCCGGCACCGGAGAAGACGAGCCCTGGGCCGTCGGATAAGAAGATCACACAGCCGGAGAAAAACAACCCTGCGCCAGAGAAGATGGGGCGGGATCGATTCGCGCTCGCGGCGACGGAGAAACAGCGGAAGTGATACCTGCCCTAGCGCTTCTCCTCCGAAACGCGATATATGTTCCTTACTGCGCTCGACTGGGGATGAGTCGCCGCGGGATCGTGAGTCGCGGCGGGATCGGGGAGTCGCCGCGGCGGCGTCTGCGAAGAGAGATCGGGATCGGGAGTCGTCGCCGCGGGATCGGGATCGGGAAGAACGGGAAGAGATGGATCGCGAATGCACAGACGCGGTTTTTCGGGAAAATGAAACGCAGGGGGTGGACGGCTTCCTAAAAATAGCTCCCAGAGCTGTTTTTTGAAAAGTGATTTTACTAGGGAGCTGTCCCAAACAGATCCACTACCTGCTCTGGCGGCTGGAAAAGAGCTTCTCCAGCCGCCAGAGCTGTCCCAAACAGACCCTTAGACACTTCGACCGTTTTAGCGCGCTGCAGCACACAAATTTTGGACTTTTACCAAACAGACTCTGATTCAACCCCAGTTAGTGGCGTTGGACTTGTGTGGTCAATACAAAGTCAATGAAAGTCGTCCCAGCCAATTTCGACAATAATTGGTCAACTCGTGGTCAAATCAGGCATAGTCGTGCACTGAAAAGCGCGCGCACACCAATTACGACACAACACCCGAACTTTGACCCGACCCCGATGGCTTGGACCCACTTTTACTTTGACCAGCAAGGGGGACTCACCATAGGGTTGACTTGGTAAAACCCCCCTAAAAACCCATTTTTGGATTTTTCTCCAAGTAGGGGCCCACCTCCTCTCCAAGGGAGGATAGCCATTGCCCCCCTCACTCTTCTTTGGGCCCCAACCAGCAAACACCCACTAGGTGTGGAGGCCCATTCCCAACACACACACACACACTCTCTCTCTTTCCCACCCTAAAGCCCAAGCCCATAAGGGCTTAGCCCTTTTTCCCCTCATGGGGGAAAAGTATGGGGCCTCCAGCTGTCCTTGGATAGCTGGAGGGTGGGGATTAATCCCTCCCGAAGGTGCGATTAATCCCACCTTGGATAGGGGAGGAGAGCCCCTCCTCCCCAAACCTATAAAAGCCCCCCTCCCCCTCTTCCCCCTCAAGCTTTCTGAGTCACCCTTCCCCACTCCTGCCCCCCGTACCGGAGCCCAGGTGGCCATAAAAGGCAAGTCGAGGCCCCTCCCCCTCTCCACCACCGCCATCTTGGCATGGCCTACTAGGCCGTCCCCTCCCGAGCCCACTAGACCCAGGTGGAACCTCTCTCCCTCCCCCTTCCCCAATCTGGACGTGTTGCATGGCGCTCTTGGCGACTGAATCGCCGGCGCCACCCGAGCCATGTTCCAGGACGGATGGTTCCCAGGGAGGAAAGATCCTCCCCCAGCATCGGTGGTGGCACTGGGGAGTGCTAGACAGCTGGGGGAGGCGACCCCCTTCGGCGGAGAGTGGCGGTGCCGCCGGAAAACGCGGTTCTGGCGGAACCCGCTAAAACAGAGCAGGCTCTGTTTAGTGCTGGTGGCGGCAACCAGCGACATTTGGCCACCGGGCCACCACCGGCGAGAAGCCCGACCCTCGGTGCGCCGACCAAGGGTGGACTGGTAGGTGGCCAACTGCCCGAGGAGTGAGGGTGGCGCGGTGGCGCCCGGAGCAGGGCCACCGCCACCCCATGCTCTCAGGTTGAGATTTTCGGCGGCGGCCGCTGGACCACCGCCCAGAGAGTCGTCGGCCCCCAACGAGTTGATCGGGGCCGGTGATGGCGGTTGGCGGAGGCTGGCCGGTGGTGGTGGAGGCTGCCACCCTCCATACCATCGGGAAGCAGCAGCAGCCGTCCGATCTCAAGATGAGATCGAACGACCCTGATTATATTAATCCCCCCCCCCGCCTCAGCATCAACGCCCCCCACAGTGGATCCGCTGCCGATCCTCTGTGGGACAAAAGGACAAAACACATCCTGTGGGTCAATGTCAGCCGCAGGATCATGCTAATCTGCTATAGGCAGACCAAATCAAGGGGCAGAAATTTTGGAATTTGTTTGGGCCAAATTTGTGCCTCTAGGAGAAAAGTGACCAACATGGAAAATGTTCCCCATGATGAGGGCTATGATGAGTACGATTATGATAGGCTTTTTACTATCATAATTGTAATCATGTCTACTATTTCCTACCCCTTTTTGTGGTGATTTCACGATAATAGTAAAGAAATTGTCGTATCATAGATAGAAGAGCGCATTTAGAAGTCTTTGGCATTCCTTGTAATAAACTATTTATTGATTCTTTCATTTTTCTATTACAGGTAATGCCAACCAATGGACCTAAAAGTCTTGGAGCAACCAGAGGAGTTCACGGAGTCAACATGGCTGATGACAGGACGAAACTTTGGCGCACATGGCCAAACACACGGCCGTGTGCCTACCCGTGTTCTATGCACCCTGGAGCTGAATAAATTGGATACAGGAGACAGAGACTCACACGGGTATGGCACACGCCCGTGTGCCTACCCGTGTCATATTTGAACACGATTGCCGACCAACCGTGTCTAAAGAACACGACCTAACACACGGCCGTGTCCATACCCGTGTCATCTGACACGACCCACTACCAGACATGCCTGCTCGTGGGGGAACCTCCTAGGAACCGTCCACATGGCCTGACACACGGCCGTGTTGGAACCCGTGTCCGAGCTGTTTGCAAAGGGACTATATATTTCCTGTAGAAACATTTGTGGAGAACTTTTGGATCATTCTGGGATTGGAGAACTGCTGAAGGCCGAAGTGGAGCATCCAAGAGAAGGAGGATTGAAGGGTATTTGTTTATGTATTTTATCTATTCATTAATTCCTTTCAATCTCTCTTTTCTCTTGGTGATTCATCTTCAATTATCTTTTAATTTTGCATGAACTTATAGTTGAACATTCTAGTAATCATGTATCGCTTTGTTTATGTTAAATTTGTGGTATTTTATTCGTGTTTAGGCTTGCAAACAAAGAGTTTAATCTTCATTATGAATTGCTTCTTTGCTTTGCATAATTTGCAAATTGCTAGATTGAGAAATTGGTTCTTTGTAATGATATTTATATATTCATATTGTGGTGTTAACTCTTTTTGTGAATCAAACTTTATGATCGAGAGATATGTTGTTTGAAAAATTAGAACACGAGTAAAATGATTCATGATAATTTAGAGATAAAATTCATGAATTTATGTAGTAATAAAGGTACTTTACTTAATGCGAACTTGAGTGTTGTAAATTGTTCGAGAGAAAATTTACTATCTTAGGTTTAGATTTGGAATTGCTCGAGAGAGAATTCGATGAATATTTAACCTTTACATTACAACGAATTTAATAGTCTTTTCATTTCATGATCACTTAGAATTGAACTAATAAATGAGTTCGTTCATGTAATCGCTTAAAAGCTTCATGCCTTTTATCATTTTTACTTCTCTAATGCTGAATCATCCAAATGGTCATAGTTAGGTTAATGTAGTTTAGATATCACTTTTACTTATAGGTACGATAATAGAGTGAGGATGAGTAAGAATACTTGAAAGGGCCCTGTGGAATACGACACGAGATGGAGATTTCTCCTGTACTATGATTGATAGGTGCACTTGCATGAATGTTAATTCAATTTAGCTTATACCCATCTACATAATTATACTAGAATGTAGAATGAAATTGCATTGAGTTATTACTTGTTAGCAAAGCAGTCATCAGGCTACCTCCACAAAAAGTTTGAGAATTTTTGGAGTTGTTTTAGTATTTGTAAAAGCTAAAATAAAATTTGATTGACTAAATTAAAAGCTCAAAATACCATGGAAAATTATAAAAAAAATTACTAGGCTCATTTTAGGCCCTCCTAAGAGTTGTATCAAAATTTGGGGTCATGGGGATAAGTTTTGATATTTTTCCTAAAATATTGGAAGCCTAGGGTCGCGCATGGATCTTTATTCCGCTCGTTTTCCCTAAAAGTTGGAGATTGGAGCGCGCGACCACGCTTTATAGTCAAATAAGTTTTTCAGACTATTTTATCAACGAGAGCAGCCGAGGCAAGTGACTAAGCCCCAAGATTTCCGAGATTTCAAAAAAACGTCGAGCGCCTCGACTCTCGGGTGAGTTGGGCACACTCAGAAGGTGAGAGTACGAGTGATGACTTAGGAGTTGTTCCCGACGACTAATAAGAATATAACTCCTAACCAAACCTTGATCCAATTAAGTCATAATAAATATGACGCAACCAAATTAATTGAATCCTAATAATTGATGTAACCTAATGAAATCTCATTTAAAACTTAGATGAAACTGAAGCCTCCTAGATGGAGTGATTGGACTACTAATCATTTATTTATGTTTTCTCCAGTCTCGTATGGTCAAGCGTTTTTCAATACATTCTATTCAGTACTACTCCAGTCACGTACTGGTCAAGCTTTTCTCAGTACTTCTATCCAGTACTACTCCAGTCTCGTACTGGTCAAGCTTATTTCAGTACTTTCTATTAAGCGCTGCTCCAGTCTCGTACTAGTCAAGCTTTTCTCAGTACTTTCTATTCAGTACTACTCCAGTCTCATACTGGTCAAGCTTTCTCAGTACTTTTTATTCAGTACAACTCCAGTCTCGTACTGGTCACATTTCATTCCAGCACTTTAAATAAGCAGCTTAATCACCACTCTTGTCCTCATTGCATTTTACTATTATAATCCTGGGTCCTGCTCTGACGAGCAGTCGTTGTTTAAGTTGAGCCTTAGTTGGGGAATAACTAGAGTTAAAGTAGTCCTCCAAGTCTAGCCCAAATAATGTGCTCCCTCGCTCCTTGTTGAAAGTAGATCTAAGTGTCAACGCCTGAAGTCTAAAGCCTAGTAGGGCAGGCCGGCATAAACCTGATGTATTTTTTTTGTTTGCTTTTTTGTTTGATTGTTTGTAAATTGCTTGCGATGAAATAGTGGCGGGTCAGTCCCTCTCGCAGACCGTTCATGCCGGTGCGGGAAGGTCGACGGCTCAAGACGTCAGGGAGATGAGTACCACGGGTGACCGACCATTATATTATTCCCCGTCGGGTTTTCCTCCGCTGGTCGGCCAAAACGATTCGCCGGATGTCGCTCACATCCAAGAGTACACAAGGTTGTACGTTAGGGCCTGGGGTTGTGCAGTACGATTACCCCCAGAAGTGGCAGGACTGGCCACTGTCACTGACGACCACATCGGTGAGGCCTGCAGGGCTCGCTACCCTGCTAGACAGAAGCGGTCCAAACTATGCTGATATAGGATTTGTGTGTGCAGCTATGAATGCCTGTGGTATGTGCGCGGCTGTGAATGCCTGTGTTAGAATTCAGGAGGTGAAAACCTGATGTGTTGATGAGGTAGTGGAGCCTTGTTATAACTGATTTATACTGTTGTTATTTCCAATTATACAATCCTGCACTCTTTTATAGTTGTTCCTAGCTATACATATATAAAATGTTGTGCTAACCCTCTCTTGCTTCGAATATTTACTTTTGTTGGGTGGGTGGGTGCTCGTACCCAGGATATGGATCTGGGGAGGAGTTTTGTTTCCTCTTAGTTCTGTGACTTACAATTATCTAAATAACCATTCACAGGAAATGAAGCACCATAGTGACCCGTCGTCGCAGGAGATTACGCCAGCGGCTAGGACTACTCGAGCAGATGCACCCCCACCGTCCCCAGAGTTTAGAGATGTGAGTACCGCCGAGCAGCATAGAGAGTCAGAGTGTGAGGGTTATATGTAGTACATGTATAGCCCACGGGCTTATATGAAAGCTTAGGCTTCGGCCCTAGAACCTCTATATTAATTTGATGTGATATATATATCTTCAGTGGTTTCATGTAATGCTTCTGCTATACTTTGATGGGTTGTGAATGTTATGGTTCGAGCCGAGCAAGGCGGCCATCTAGTGCTTAGATATGGTAGATCTTTCCCCTAAGAGCACTGAGTGGACATCTTGGGCCAGTAGTACCCCTCCGGCCCGACCCGGGCAACGGTTGGGGGGGGGTATCACAATGGATTAGAGCCACCATGATTCGTACTTATTGAGCAGTCTCAGGATCCCTCCGTCCCTCGCTTCGTTCTGGGTTCGGGATGAACCTTGCAGTGGAAGCTGGTAGACCCTAGTGTAGAGGCTTAGGGATTCTAGACTGTACGATAGTATGCCTATACACCGTTGTTTCTGCTTTGTTTGTCGTTTTTGCAAATTACCCTACTTTTGCAAAATATTGACATTTTTTCCTGTTACTTCTCCAGATACCGGAGTACAGTAACGGTGGATCCTCGTCCAAAGAATATGTTCCAGCTACCCCACCTCCATACCCAGTCACTCCCGCGGCCGTACCGTTTACCGAGATAGATATGGGGCTGATACTGACGGCTATTCTAGCGACTTTCCAGCTGCCATGGCTCAGCTACCGCGGGAGATGACAACACCCACCGATCTGCTATCGACTTTCCAGGGACTGAGGCCTCCCCCTTACAGAGGTACGGAGACAGCCATCCAGATGGAAGAGTGGGTGGAGCGGGTGGAGGAGCTATTAGTGGGAATGATGTGCCCAATTGTGGCTGCAGTCTCTTTAGTGGTGACCCTTTTGGAGGGATATGCGAGGGATTGGTGGAGAGCGGCTTGTCGCTCTAATTTTCTAGGTCGGCCGTTAAGCGCGATTCTTTAGGGAGAGTTCTCCGAGGCTCTACTAGAGTTCTACATCACGGATGCAGACCAAGTCACGCTGCAGGAGAGTTTCTTACTCATTCGACAGGGCAACCGCACAGTGGCAGAGTACGAGAGAGAGTTTATACACCTGACACACTTCGTCGGGAACCTGGCTGCCTCCGACAGGTATTGAGCTTCTCAGTTCTATCGAGGACTACAAGATGACATGAGTTAGGCCTTGATCATACTCTCTCAGGCCGCCTTTCACACCACAGCCACCCATGCAGCAACATTAGAGTTGGACCAGCGAACAGTGGCTCAGTAGCATAGGGGCCAGGTAGAGATTCCTCGATACTAGAGGCGAGACAGAGGAGTCGCTCCCCACAGACAGGATAAAGAGCCAGACAGCGATGTCGCAGGCATCCCTTTAGGCGCCAACCAGTACCCCCAGCACCCCCAGCTGCGCAGCAAGACATCAGACTAGCTCCAGCACCACAGCCTGCACCAGTGGACCGATGAGATGTTCCCTTCGCGGGGAACTGCTTTGTATGTCAGAAGCCGGGACATATGAGAGCTTTTCTCCCACAGGCGACATGGAGACAAGGATTAGGAGCAGTTCATGGTGGACAGCCGGCACAGGGATAGGGTCAGAGAGGCCGCAGAGGCAAAGCTGACAGGAGAGGCCAGCAGGGCCGAGCAGCGCCCCTGGAGGCCTACGCACTTGATTTGCAGCACGGACCGGCCCCTGACGTAGTTATAGGTATATACTTTAGGCAATAGGGAGATATAGAATCTTACTACTAATGTTATATATTACTTATATATATGTGCTTACATCTTCTGTATTAGTTAGATGATATATATGTATATATTTCTCATATCGTCAGGAATCTTGTTGGTAGAAAGTCACCCTGCCAAAACCCTTTTTGACACAGGAGCAACACATTCTTTCGTCTCCCACGAATTCATCGCAACAAAATGAAATGTTATTCGTTCAACCGGACTGTCTATACAAATCCGTTTATCGGACGGGTCGGATATGACATCTACGGAAAAGTGCTCGTTCCAGGCTGTGCTGGGAGAAGTAGAATTTGAGATCTACGTAACCATCCTAGCAATAACTGGATTTGACATAATTCTGGGGATGGACTGGCTGGCCAAGCACCAAGCACAGATAAACTATTCCACGCGAGAAGTCTGGCTACCGAACCCAAATGGCCAGAGCATCATGTTGACAGGTGTGCCCTCTGTCTCGCGTATTATTCTAACTTCTATGCAGAATGTGAAATCAGTCCGGCAGAAGGATGAAGTATACCTTATCTATTTCGAGATGGAAGACAAAACCCAGGTGCTCGCCAAAGTTCCAATAGTGCGCGACTTTCCAGATATTTTCCCTGACTCCCTCCCAGGATTGCCACCCTACCGAGAGGTTGACTTTCAAATTGAGCTCGTGTCCGGAGCGCGGCCAGTATCACAAGCCCCCTACCGGATGGCCCCAAGAGAGCCGACTGAACTAAAAATCCAACTACAGGAACTAATAGATGCTGGATTCGTCCGTCCTAGTTCTTCGCCCTGGGGAGCCCCGGTGCTTTTCGTCAAGAAGAAAGACGGGACTCTGCGATTGTACATCGACTACATGGAACTAAATAAGCTTACTATACGCAACAGATACCCCCTCCCTAGGATCGATGAACTGTTCGATCAGTTGCAAGGTGCATCCGCGTTCTCCAAGATAGACCTGAGATCCGGCTATTATCAGCTTCGAATCCGAGAGGAAGATATTCCCAAGACTGCCTTCAGCTTCCAATACGGTTTAAGTGAGTTCCTAGTGATGCCCTTCGGGCTCACCAATGTGCTCTCCGCCTTCATGGCCCTGATGAATAAAGTCTTTGAACCCTTCTTGGATCACTTTGTCATCGTCTTCATAGACGACATCTTAATCTCCTCAAAGACCAAGACGGACCATACCCGGCACCTGCAGATGGTGCTATTAAAACTCCAGGAGCACTCTCTCTTCGCCAAATTCAGTAAGTATGAGGTTTGGAAAGAAGTTGGATTCTTGGGCCACACGATAAACAAGGAAGGAGTGGCAGTAGACCAAGCCAAGATACAGGCAGTACAAAATTGGCCGCCACTCAGGACGGCTGCGGACATCCGGAGTTTTCTCGGTCTTGCCGGATACTACATGAAGTTCGTTGAGGGTTTTTCCAAGATTGCCCTACCCCTAACTGCTCTCACCAAGAAATACGTCGCATTCCGATAGACACCGGAGTGCGAGGCTGTGTTCGTAAAACTGAAGAAGTGGCTGACTTCTGCGCCAATCCTTACAATTCCCACAGGGACCGAGGGATTCCAAATCTACATTGATGCCTCCCTTAAGTGATTGGGAGCTGTTCTAATGCAACATGGCAAGGTAGTGGCCTACGCATCTCGACAATTAAAGCCGCACGAATTAAATTACGCAGCACACGATTTAGAGTTGGGCGTCGTCGTCTTTGCCCTTAAAATTTGGAGGCTTTATCTGTACGGAGTAAGATGCGAGATCTTCTCCGACCACAAGAGCCTCAAGTACATCTTCACATAGAAAGAGCTGAATCTCCGGCAGCGCCGATGGCTAGAATTCCTATGCTATTATGACTTCGCTCTCCAATATCACCCCTGGAAGGCTAACAGAGTCGCTGACGCCTTGAGCTGCCAGCCTGCGATAGCCGGGAGTTGGATGGAGCAGATCCCTAAGGAATTATTCTAGTCCTTGATAGACTTGGAAATTACCCTGGTTGCCCGAAGAGATTCGTAAGAGTACTATTCTCAGCTGTATTGGATGGAGATCCAATACGACATCCGAGATCGGATACGTGAAGCCCAGAAGATCGACCCAGAGGTAATGCCGATCATCCGCTCTCTACAAGGAGGGGCACAAGAGGATTATAATCTGCAAGACGGGATTCTACAATTCAAGCATCGCATATTCGTTCCCGCTATCGGAGGAATTCGTGAAGAAATTCTGCAAGAGGCACATCAATCCAGGTACTCGATTCACCCTGGCGTAGGTTCAAGATGTACGTGGACCGCGCAGGACATTAATTATGCCTGCAATGAAAAGAGATGTCACCAACTTCGTGGCCCGGTGTCAGACCTATCGGAAGGTTAAAACTGAATACCACAATCTAGGAGGCCTATTATAGCCCCTGCCGATACCAGAATGGAAGTTCAAAGATATCTCCATGGACTTCGTCCATGGTCTACCTCGATCCCGCACTGGGAATGACTCGATTTGGGTGTCGTAGATCGACTCACCAAGGTAGTGCGGTTCATTCCAAATCGACGGGGTGACAAAGTGGATATCCTGGCAAAATGTTCCTTGAGCAAGTGGTCTGATTTCACGGAGTACCAAAGTCCATCGTATCAGATCGTGACATGCATTTCACATCTAAGGAGTGGAGGCGGGTACAGGCGTACTTGGGAACCAAATTGTCCTTTAGCACCGCCTTCCACCGGCAGACAGACAGATAGACGGAGAGGACGAACCGGACAATGGAGGATCTTCTTCGATTGTGCATAGTGGAACACAATGAGCCGTGGGAGCAGCTGCTGCCACTAGTAGAATTCTCTTATAATAACAGTTACCACACTAGCATTAAGATGGCTTCGTACGAAGCATTGTATGAAAGACGTTGCCGAACCCCGTTGACTTGGGCTCAGGAAGAAGACCGAGAAGCCTTGGGAGAGGCTTACATTGATGACACTACGGCAATGATATGACTGATCCAGGAGCGAATGCGGGAAGCAAAGAGCCGACAGGACAAGTACTATGATGCGCGACACAGACTGGTGGAGTTCAGCATGGGGTAGATGGTGTTTTTGAAAATAAAGCCCATGCATGGTTTCTCCCGGTTGAGAAAGCAGAAAAAGTTAGATCCCCTCTACTGGGCCCCTATCCGGTGATAGAGTGTGTTGTCCCCGTCGCCTATCGTTTAGCCTTGCCCCCAGAATTGGGGAATCTTCACGATGTGTTCCATGTCTCTTTCTTGAGACGAGTCCTCCAGCAAACAGAACAGCACCTTCCTACCCCACTGGTGCAACTATAATCAGATAGACCCGTCCAGCTTGAACCCGTCAAGATAGTAGATTACAAGGTCAAGACACTATGCAACAAGACCATTCTGATGGTTAAGATACTATGGTCAAACTGCGGACGAGAGGAGTTCATGTGGGAACCTGAAGCACTCCTCCGAGAGAAGCACCCAGAACTCTTTCCCCAGGTATGTTACTTTTTCCCCGTACTTCAAGCAAATTTTCGAGGATGAAATAATTTTATTTTTATTGGATTGTAACATCCCAACTTTTATTGGGCCACCAGAGCCCTAGTGGGCCCAATAAAAGTGGCCTGAACCCTACCCATGACCCGGTGGGAGAAAACCCTAGGCAAGAAATAGAGCTAGAGAACTCCGAATTGAGTTCTGTCAGTTCCTGTGACCTCGTATAGTCAATATGAGTGCATCAGAACTCGTTCAGTTGGACCCCGAGGTCATATAGTGGATGTGACCAATCCTCGTAAAATGCAACGAGAGCAAGATTTTGGATATCGAGCTAGAGAACTTCAAATTGGGTTCTGTCGATTCCCGTGACCTTGTATAACCTATACGGGTGTATCAGGACCCGTCGCATCACAATCCGAGATCTAATGACAGATTTAGACACTTGACCATTTTAGTCGCTGCGACGCACAAATTTTGGACTTTCGCCAAACAGAGTCCGATTCAACCCCAGTTAGTGACGTTGGACTCGTATGGTCAATACGAAGCCAACGGAAGTTATCCCAGTCAATTTCGATGATAATTGGTCAACTCGTGGTCAAATCAGGCATAGTCGTGCACCGAAAAGCGTGCGCACACCAATTATGAGACGACACCCGAACTTTGACCCAACCCCGATAACTTGGACCCACTTTGACTTTGACCAGCAAGGGGGACCGACCCTAGGGTTGATTTGGTCAAACCACCCCTAAAAACCCATTTTTGGATTTTTCTCCAAGTAGGGGCTCACCTCCTCGCCAAGGGAGGATAGCCCTTGCCCCCCTCACTCTTCTTTGGACCCCAACCAACAAACACCCACTAAGAGTGGAGGCCCTTTCCCAACTCTCTCTCTCTCTCTCTCATTCCCACGCTAAGGCCCAAGCCCATAAGGGCTTAGCCCTTTTTCCCCTCATGGGGGAAAAGTAGGGGGCCTCCAGCTGTCCTTGGATAGCTGGAGGGTGGGGATTAATACCTCCCTAAGGAGGGATTAATCCCACCTTTGTTAGGGGAGGAGAGCCCCTCCTTCCCAAACCTATAAAAGGCCCCCTCCCCCTCTTTCCCCCTCAAGCTTTCTGAGCCACCCTTCCCCACTCCTGCCCCCCTTCCGAAGCCTAGTGGTCGGAAAAGGCAAGCCGAGGCCCCTCCCTCTCTCCACCATCGCCATCTTGGCATGGCCGACCAGGCCGGCCCCTCCCGAGCCCATCAAACCCAGGTGGAACCTCTCTCCCTCCACCTCCCCCAATCTAGACATGTTGCATGGCTCTCCTGGCGGCCGGAGCGTCGCCGACGCCACCCGAGACATGTTCCAGGTTAGGTGGTTCCCATGGAGGAAAGATCCTCCACCAATGACGGTGGTGGTGCTGGGGGAGTGCTAGACCGATGGGGGCAGCGACCCCCAGCGGTAGAGAGCAGCGGTGCCGCCCGGAAAACACGGTTCCGGCGACACCGCACAAAAATAGAGCAGGCTCTGTTTAGTGCTAGCGGTGACGGCCGGTGGCATATGGCCGTCGGGCCACCGCTGATGAGAAGCCCGACACCAGGCACGCAGGCCGGGGGTGGACTGGTAGGTGTCCAACTACCCGAGCAGCCTGGGTGGCGCGGCGGCGCCGGGAGCAGGGACACCAGCACCCCATGCTCTCGGGTTGAGATTTCCGGCAGCGTCTGGTGGCGCCAGGCCGCCAGACCACTACCCAGAGAGTCGCCGGCCCCCGGCGAGTTGATTGGGGCTGGCGATGGCGGGTGGCGGAGGCTAGCCGATGGTGGTGGAGGCTGCCAGCCTCCACCGCGAGAAGCAGCAGCGACCGTCCGATCTCAAGATGAGATCGGACAGCCCTGATTATATTAATCCCCGCCACCGCCTCAGCATCAATGCCCCCCCCCACCACAGTGGATCCACTGCCGATCCACTGTGGGGACAGAAGGAGAAAGCGCGTCCTGCGACTCAATTTCAGCCGCAGGATCAGGTTAATCTACTATAGGCAGACCTGTAATTTGTTTGGGCCAAATCTATTCCTCTAGGAGAAAAGTAACCAACATGAAAAATGTTCCCCATGATGAGGGCTACCTCCAGAACAATTTTGAGAATTTTTGGAATTGTTTTAGTATTTTTAAAAGCCAAAATAAAATTTGATTGGCTAAACTAAAAGCCCAAAATATCTTGGAAAATTATAAAAAAATTCCTAGGCTCATTTTAGGCCCACCTAAGGGTTGTATCAAAATTTGGGGTCATGGGGATAAGTTTTGATATTTTTCCTAAAATATTGGAAGTCTAGGGTCGCGCACGGATCTTTATTCCGCTCGTTTTCCCTAAAAGGTGGAGATTAGAGCGCGCGACAACCCCTTTATAATCAAATAAGTTATTCAAACTATTTTGTCAACGAGATTGGCAGAGGAAAGTGACTAAGCCCCAGGATTTCCGTGATTTCAAAAAAACATCGAGCGCCTCGACTCTCGGGTGAGTTGGGCACGCTCAGAAGATGAGAGTACGAGTGATGACTTAGGAGTTGTTCCCGATGACTAATAAGAATGTAACTCCTAACCAACTCTTGATCCAATTAAGTCATAATAAATATGGCGCAGCCAAATTAATTGAATCCTAATAATTGATGTAACCTAATGAAATCTCCTTTAAAACTGAGATGAAACTGAAGCCTCCTGGATGGAGTGATTGGACTACTGACCATTTTATTTGTGTTTTCTCCAGTCTCGTACTGGTCAAGCTTTTTTTAGTACTTTCTATTCAGTACTACTCCAGTCTCGTACTGGTCAAGCTTTTCTTAGTACTTTCTATCCAGTACTACTCCAGTCTCGTACTGGTCAAGCTTATTTCAGTACTTTCTATTCAGCACTACTCTAGTCTCGTACGGGTCAAGCTTTTCTCAATACTTTCTATTCATTACAACTCCAGTCTCGTACTGGTCAAGCTTTCTCAGTACTTTTTATTCAGTACACCTCCAGTCTCGTACTGGTCACATTTTATTCCAGCACTTTAAATAAGCAGCTTAATCACCGCACTTGTCCTCATTGCATTTTACTATTATAATCCCGGGTCCTGCTCTGACGAGCAGTTATTGTTAAAGTTGAGCCTTAGTTGGGGAATAACTAGAGTTGAAGTAGTCCTACAAGTCTAGCCCCAAATAATGCACTCCCTCGCTCCTTATTGAAAGTAGAGCTAAGTGCCGACACCCAAAGTCTAAAGCCTAGCAGGGCAGGCCGACATAGACCCGGTGTATTTTTATTGTTTACATTTTTGTTTGATTGTTTGTAAATTGCTTGCGGTGAAATAGTGGCGGGTCAGTCCCTCTCGCAGACCGTTCGTACCGGTGTGGGAAGGTCGACGACTCAAGGCGTCAGGGAGATAAGTACCACGGGTGACCGACCGTTATATTATTCCCCGTCGGGTTTTCCTCCGCTGGTCGGCCAAAACGACTCGTCGGATGTCACTCACATCTAAGAGTACACAAGATTGTACGTTATGGCCTGGGGTTGTGCAGTACGATCACCCCCAGAAGTGGCAGGACTGTCCACTATCACTGACGACCACATCGGTGAGGCCCGCGGGGCTCGCTACCATGCTAGAACAGAAGCGGTCCAAACTATGTCTGTAACGCCCCCAAAATTGTATTTGAGTCGGTCGCGTAAAAAGGGACTTTTGGTGCCTGTATAGGGGTACACGACCTAGGACACGGGCGTGTCCAAGGTCGTGTCTGGCTGGTGATTTTTGGTCGTTTTTCATCCCGAGATAGGACACGCCAGGAACACGGCTGCATGACACGGGCGTGTCATTTGACACGGGCGTGTGCCTAACCATGTCAGTACCCGTGTTCAGTTGGGTCGTGTCGGTTTGGCGTGGCGGTTATGGGTGACACGCCCCCGGACACGTCCGTGTCGAGAGACCTGACACGGGCGTGTCAGGTGGGACACGGGCTTGTCTGAGCCTCGGTGTGAGACTCTAAGTTCGACGATCATATCTGGATCGAGGCACACGGCCGGGGACACGGTCGTGTGCCAAGCGTGTTCGGCCCAGGGTTTGGAGATTTTTGAGCGGATATGAGTCGTTCGTTTCTTTAAATAAGATCCAAAGGCCTAGATGGTTTCCTGCTCTGTTTAAGGCCGGGAATAGGGGAGTTAATCCTTCATTTTCTCTCCAACCATTCTCTCTCTCAAGGAGTTGGAAAGAGGAGGAAAAGAAGGAAGGGATTCCGGCCGCTGGCGGAGCATCGGAGCACCGTTTTGAGATCTGAGAGCGGATCCGTGGAGGAAAGGTCGTTGCGGAATAAGACTTCTATCCGTGTAGTTTTTCCATGGCGCCAAAGTGGACTACAAGGGTTCGATTCTCTACTTGAGCATATGAAGCTCTTCCTTTCTGCATAGGGAATCCGCTCCCCGGGGGGAGTGCGCGGTTGAGTGTGTTTGGTGTTCTTGGGATTGATGTGAATAGTCCCCCTTGTGTTGCATATAGAGTCCGAAATCGAAAGTAGTGAGCATAGGCATTGTGTGTGAAGCCTACCCAGACGTGTATTGTCTGGATCGGTGATGTTGCATTTGATATGTTTTGCCGGAGAAGACTCCGTGCTTTGGCTTTTCAGGTTTCTACGCGGTAGATTGCAGCAGAGATCCTTGGAGGTTAGCTCCAAGGCGCACCCGGAAAACAGAGTGGAATCGTTGTTCTGCTAACTTGGCGGTCAGGGAACTGACCTTGAACATAACTGGGTTATGTGATTGTTTGGAAAATTTTGGGATCCGAGAGAAGCTTGGCTCGTGCGTACGTCTTATGGTGACTACGTGGTGTGAGCAACGGGAAAGTGGAATTGGACCTAGACTATGTGGTTTGGTGCGAGAGACCCGAAAAGGGGACTGGCCTTTGGCATAGTTGGGAGCCTTAGACGGTGGTCAGAAAGGCTAAATGCTCACGTGGTTGCCATCTTTGGGATGGTGGTGAAGACGCTTAAGTGTCAGGATTCACCGTTAATGTGCCCTGAGTGCACGGGGTGTTTGGTCGTGCGAGCCTACACCTATGGCGTAGTATAATTGCGCTTTATTGTTTTACTGGACTAATGTTATGCAGCGAAAGAGCAGCGTCGTCTCGAGTAAGGGGCGGGGTCGTTATAATTTGGTTGGCTTTTGGCTGACCG
Source organism: Platanthera guangdongensis (assembly GCA_039583875.1). Classification (NCBI taxonomy): domain Eukaryota; kingdom Viridiplantae; phylum Streptophyta; class Magnoliopsida; order Asparagales; family Orchidaceae; genus Platanthera; species Platanthera guangdongensis. The sequence continues at coordinate 137,313,773 of CM077155.1, forward strand.
TTTCTTTGTTTGCCACCGTGCGGTGGGATTGTGCTTGCAGGTGCTGCGGTGCCGAGTACCAAATAGCGGGCTGGAGCCCATGTTGCTATGCTGGCCCTTGAAGGCCAAAGCGAATAGTTGTACTTTACTTTTGTCATGTGTGGCCGGCCTGCGAGTCGATGTATGGAAAACACTATTTATTAAGTGAACTATTGTAAGACCATAAGGCCATGTACCCTTTCAGTGTATTTAGTTTTCATTCCAGTAGTGTGGTTGTGGACATTCATGTTTAATGGATTTAAGTTTTGGGTTCTTTCAACTTTAAAAGCTTCCGCTAGAATGCTCTGTGTAGGACGAGTAGTCTTGATTGAATAGTTTGAATATTCTTATGTAACCCTTCTGACTGTCTGTGGTATATGGCGTCGGGTTCCAGCTGGACCTTCTGTTATATGTCATGCGACGGATGGGGGTGTTATTTATTTGGTATCAGAATTCTGGTTTACGGTCAGACTTAAATGAATTTGTGGGCGAATTCTTTTAAGGGGTGGTGAGCACATGTGTGCATCATCGTTATAACATCAAAAAGAACCCATGAATGTCCACTTAGGAATAAAAAATACACTTTTTTGTGGAATCTGAGTGTTCCAATGATTGCTTTTAGCAATTTGTTTGTTGTCTAATCGTGTGTCTTTGCTACTGTAGGCAGCTAGGAGCGGTGTTGGTCAGTCAGAGCGTCCACAATCGGCGGAAAGTAGTGCACCGAGAGACATGCCTACTACTCCTCCTTCAGCGGAAACCATCAGGATGGTGGCTGAAGCCGTATTTGCGATGATAAATGCCAACTGCAGGGCAAATGCATCGCGCACCTCCTACGAATGAGCAAGAACTGGTTAGGGCGGCAGAGCCGAGAGTGGTGGAGCACGCAGTAGTTGATATGGTAGAGCCGAGGAGAGCTACGGAGAAGCAGCTAAAGCATGTAATGGGCTTTAATCCTTCGAGGTTCGATGGGGTTGGAACGCCAGCTTAAGCTGAAGACTGGCTCTCTTCGATAAAGAGGGTGTTGACAGCCACGTTAATTGAGGAGTGGCAGAAGACCACCATAGCGACTTTTCTTTTGGTGGGTGAAGCGAGGCTGTGGTGGGATGAATTGGAGTTTCATCTCTTAGTGGGTAGGCAGCTTGCTGATGTGCCTATGGAGGAATTTTTAAGATTGTTCCCAGCCAGATTTGTACCCTCTGCTCAGAAGCTTGAGATGGAGAACCAATTTCTTGGGTTGACTCAGGGAGCCAGAAGCATGGACGAGTATCTCCATGAGTTCATACGGTTGGGTCGTTATGTTGGTGCTACGTTTATGGAAGAAGAGAGGAAGACCAACTGATTCTATGAGGGTCTACGTGGCGACCTACAGTTATTACTTACTAGGCCTAAGGCGCAAGGCTTCCTAGCCTTGGTCAATTCAGCACGTTCATTAGAGAAGGTCGTTAAGAAAGTTTAAGAGAAGAAGGACCCAGGAGAAAAGAAGTCTGAGTTCAAGGTGCCAAATGCCAAGTCAAGTTTCCGCAGGTGGAACAAGAAACAGAGGACTTCGAACTCAGTCCCTCAGTCTGGTGTGTCGGGGGCAACTTCAAGTCGAGTCCCAGGAGCTTGCTACAACTGCGAGAAGACGGGGCATTTTGCTCATGAGTGTTGGAGCGGACGTGCAAAGTCCGAGAGGAAGCCTGGAGCGTCTTATGAGGAGAAGGGAAGGCGGTGGAGTCAACCGCATCCCACCATTCTACAGCCCAGCCTAGAGTCTACAAGCTTGGCCTGCAAGAGGCCATAAAGTAAGTGGACGTGGTGACAGGTATGAGTTAAATTACAGTGGTTTGACTTTTATAGTTGTTACCTTCGTATTTGTTAGCTTACTTTTGTTGGTACTAAGCTTTATGTTGATCTTTGAGTTTCCGGCGAGAGCCCTGTTTGATACGGGAGCATCACACTCCTTCTTGTCCGAAAAATTCATATCGCGCATCAGGGTTCCGTGCTCGATGAAAAAAGACAAATTGGATGTGTTGTTGCCCAATGGGTGCTCAATGCGCGCGGTAGGATCTGCGTAGTGAAGATTCGTATTGGAGACCAGGAGTTTGATTTGCGAGCGTTGCTTTTGCCGTTGGCAGAGTACGACGTAATCTTCGGTATGGATTGGATCTCGGAGCAGGGTGTATGCATTGATTGCAACCATAAGGAAGTTAAGTTGGGTCTGAACACTGATCGGGAGACTACTTTTGCGGGCATGAAGGGGTAAGATTTTAATGTCAACCCTTCAGGTGTTTAAGGCAGTTCGGTCTGGGGTAAAACTATTTGTCACTCTAATGTAGACTTCGATGCCTAGGCCAAGTATTGATAGTATTCCAGTCGTGTCCGAGTATCCTGATGTGTTCCCAGATGATCTCCCTGGAGCCCCTCCTTAGCGGGAGATTGATTTTACCATTGAGCTAGTACCAGGTGCCAAACCGGTGTCACGCTCTCCATATCGGATAGCGCCAAGAGAGATGGTGGAATTGAAAGTGCAACTGCAGGAGTTGTTGGAGCAAGGTTATGTGCGTCCAAGTTCGTCGCCTTGGAGCGCACCAGTTCTCTTTGTTAAGAAGAAAGATGGGAGCTTGCGGCTTTGTATCGACTATCGGGAATTGAACAAGCTTACGAAAAAGAACAAATATCCAATCCCCAGGATTGGCGATCTATTTGATCATTTGGTTGGGTCAACGGTATATTCGAAGCTAGATCTGAAATCCGGTTACTACCAGTTGAGGATAAGGGAGAGCGACATCCCAAAGACAGCTTTCAATACGTGGTTTGGGCATTACGAGTTCACAGTCATGTCGTTTGGTTTGACCAATGCGCCATCCGTATTTATGGATCTGATGAACAGGACGTTCAGAGAGTACCTGGATCACTTCGTGATAGTATTTATCGACGATATCTTGGTATACTCGCGGTGTGAGGAGGACCATTACAAACATCTACACATGGTGTTGGAGACGTTAAGGAAGAATCAATTGTATGCTAAGTTCTCCAAGTGTGAATTCAGGTTATCCTCGATAGAGTTCCTTGGTCATGTTGTTAGTGGAGAAGGGATAATGGTGGATCCGGCGAAGATAGTGGCAATACGGGAGTGGCCTACTTTGACTATGGCGGCGGAAGTCTGGAGCTTTCTGGGGCTTGCCGGCTACTATAGGCGCTTCGTAGAGAAATTTTCACGGATAGCACTTCCACTCACGATGTTGACAAGGAAGGATCAAAAGTTTGTGTGGTCCCCGGGGTGCGAACAGGCTTTTGAAGAATTGAAGAGGCGGTTAACCCCGGCGCCTATTTTATGTTCGTCGAGTGGAACCGAAGGATTTGAAATCTATAGTGATGCTTCGGGCAGTGGTTTGGGCTGTGTTCTGCTACAGCATGGGAGAGTGATAGCCTATGGTTCACGACAACTGAAGGTTCATGAGAGGAATTATCTGGTTCATGATTTAGAATTAGCGGCCATGATATTTGCCCTAAAGATTTGGAGGCACTATTTGTACGGTGTGAAGGTCGACATTTACACCGATCATAAGAGCTTGAAGTACCTGTTGGATCAAAAGGATCTGAACATGAGGCAGCGGAGGTGGATGGAGTTCTTAGGGGACTACACCTTCAAGATACATTATGTGCCTGGGAAGGGAAATGCAGTGGCGGATGCGTTGTGTCGCAGGACTCCGGCGCAGGACAACTGGTTATCGGTACATGATGAGAGATTGGTCCATGAGTTGGAGGCTTTGGAGATATCTTGCGTCGACAAGCAGTCTAGTGCTGAGGCAAAACTGTTTTGGACAGAGGTGCAGTGTGACCTAGCTGATAGAGTTCGGCGGGCTTTGGTTCAGGATAACAGCATGAAGCAGATCTTGGATGAATCTTTGAATGGGTCAAATTCCCAGTTTGTTGTTGAAGATGGGTTGTTAAGGAAGGACGGCCGCCTATGCGTTCCTAGTGCGGATAATCTTTGGGAGGAATTGATGTATGAGGCTCATCATACCAAGTACTCAATCCACCAGGGAAGCACGAAGATGTACAGAGACTTGAAGAAATTATTCTGTTGGCCTGGATTGAAGAAGGACGTAGCACTTTATGTGGCCAAGTGCCGTACATGTGCATTGGTGAAGGCGGAATGCCAGAAATCCGGAGGTTTCTTGAAGTCCTACCTATCCCAGAATGGAAATTCGACGACATATCTATGGATTTTGTGCATGGTTTGCCGAAGTCGCAGAAGGGGAAACGACCCATTTGGGTGGTCGTGGATAGGTTGACAAAGGTGTCACACTTTATTCCGGTCAGGAAGGAAGATCCGGTGGAAAAGTTAGCCAAACTCTATGTGGAGAATATTGTACGATTACATGGTGTGCCCGGCAGTATTGTTAGTGACCGAGATGGACGGTTTACGTCGAAGGATTGGAGGTTGGTGCATAGTCTGTTGGGTACTAAGCTAAAGTTTAGCACAGCCTTTCACCCATAGACGGATGGTCAGACCGAGAGGGTCAACAGGACTATGGAGGACATGCTTCACATGTGCGTCCTAGATTTCAAAAAGCATTGGGAGGATCACCTGTATATGGTGGAATATGAGTAGAACAACATCTTTCAGGCGAGTATTGGAATGGCGCCTTTCGAGGCCTTGTACGGGAGGAAGTGTCGTATGTTGTTGTCTTGGTTGGAGGCAGGCGGATCGAAGTTGTATAAACGTTAAGTGGTGGAAGACGCCACTTTAGTGATACGGACAATTCAGGAAAGTTTGAAGGTCGCTCAGGACAGGCAGTCAAAGTACTATAATGCCAAACATAGGAATATGGAATTCAATGTTGACGACTGGGTGTACTTAAAAATTAAGCCGTTCAAGGGTGTCTCGCGGGTTCGACGCTTGAAGAAGTTGAGTCCGAGACACCGTGGACCATTTGAAATCCTGGAGCGTGTTGGCGAGGCAGCGTATATATTGAAGCTGTTGGCGGAATTGAGTGGGCTACATGACGTGTTCCACATGTTAGTGTTGCGTAAGGCAGTGCAAGAGCCTTCGCAGATCATTGCGGACAAACAAGTACCAGTTGATTATAAGTTAACAACAAGGGTCAAGCCAGTACGTATTGAAGATGTTGTAGTCAAACGACTCCGCAACAAGGAGGTCCGAATGGTTAAAGTCTGTTGGGATAATTGCGGACGTGAGGAGCTTTCATGGGAGCGAGAGCAAACTATGTTGCAAGAATATCCCGAGTTATTCCACTCAGGTAACTTTTAGATTTGTGTACCTTTACTTAATTTTGGGACGAAATTCCTCAAGTGGGGGAGATTTGTAACGCCCCGAAAATTGTATTTGAGTCGGTCGCGTAAAAGGGACTTTTGGTGCCTGTATAGGGGTACATGGCCTAGGACACGGGCGTGTCCAAGACCGTGTCTGGATGGTGATTTTTGGTCATTTTCATCCTGAGAAGGACACGACCAGGAACACGGCTGCATGACACGGGCGTATCATTTGACACGGGAGTGTGCCTACCCGTGTTAGTACCCGTGTTTAGTTGGGTTGTGTCGGTTGGCGTGGCGGTTATGCATGACATGCCCCCGGACATGGGCATGTCGAGAGACCTAACACGGGCGTGTCAAGTGGGACACGGGCGTGTCTGAGCCCGTGTGAGACTCTGAGTTCGACGATCATGCCTGGATCGAGGTACATGGACAGGGACACGGCCGTAAGCCGTGTTCGGCCCAAGTTTGGAGATTTTTGAGCGGATCTGAGTCGTTCGTTTTCTTTAAATAAGATCCAATGGCACAGATGGTTTCCTGCTCTGTTAAGGCCGGGAATAGGGGAGTTAATCCTTCATTTCTCTCCAACCATTCTCTCTCTCAAGGAGTTGGAAAGAGGAGGAAGAAGGAAGGGATTCTGGCCGCCGGCGTAGCATCGGAGCACCGTTTTGAGATCTGAGAGCGGATCCGTGGAGGAAAGGTCGTTGCGAAGACTTCTATCCGTGTAGTTTTTCCATGGCGCCAAAGTGGACTACAAGGGTAACGATCTCTACTTGAGCATGTGAAGCTCTTCCTTTCTACATAGGGAATCCCGCTCCCGGGAGTGTGCAGTGAGTGCGTGGTGTTCCTTGGGTTGATGTGAATAGTCCCCCTTGTGTTGCATATAGAGTCCGGAATCGAAGTACGGGCATAGGCATTGTGTGTGAAGCCTACCCGGACGTGTATTGTCTGGATCGGTGATGTTGCATTTGATATGTTTTGCCGGAGAAGACTCCGTGCTTTGGGTTTTCGGGTTTCTACGCGTTAGATTACAGCAGGGATCCTTGGAGGTTAGCTCCAAGGCGCACGGAGGAAAACTGAGCGGAATCGTTGTTCTGCTACTTGGCGGTCAGGGAACCGGCCTTGAACATAACTGGGTTATGTGATTGTTTGGAAAATTTTGGGATTCGAGAGAAGCTTGGCTCATGCGTACGTCTTAAGGTGACTATGTGGTGTGAGCAACGGGCAAGTGGAATTGGACCTAGGCTATGTGATTCGGTGTGAGAGACCCGAAAAGGGGACTGGCCGTTGGCATAGTTGGGAGCCTTAGACGGTGGTCAGAAAGGCTAAATGCTCACGTGGTTGCCATCTTTGGGATGGTGGTGAAGATGCTGAAGTGTCAGGATTCACCGTTAATGTGCCCTGAGTGCACGGGGTGTTTGGCCCTGCGAGCCTACACCTGTGGCGTAGTATAATTGCGCTTTATTGTTTTAATGGACTAATGTTATGTAGGGAAAGAGCACCGCCATCCCGAGTAAGGGGCGGGGTCGTTATTATTTGGTCGGCTTTTGGCTGATCGTTGCTTTGTTTTCCACCGTGCGGTGGGATTGTGCTTGCAGGTGCTGCGGAGCCGAGTACCAAATAGCGGGCTGGAGCCCATGTTGTTGTGCTGGGCCTTGAAGGCCAAAGCGAATATTTGTACTTTACTTTTGTCATGTGTAGCCGACCTGCTAGCCGATGAATGGAAAACACTATTTATTAAGTGAACTATTGTAAGGCCATAAGGCCATGTACCCTTTCAGTGTATTTGGTTTTCATTCCAGTAGTATGGTTGTGGACATTCATGTTTAATGGATTTAAGTTTTGGGGTCTTTCAACTTTAAAAGCTTCCACTAGAATGCTCTGTGTAGGACGAGTAGTCTTGATTGGATAGTTTGAATATTCTTATGTAACCCTTCCGACTGTCTGTGGTATATGGCGTCGGGTTCCAGCTAGACCTTCTGTTATATGCCATACGACGGATGGGGGTGTTACAATGTCGACATAGGATTTGTGTGCGCGGCTATGAATGTCAATGGTATGTGCGCGGCTGTGAATGCCTGCGTTAGAATTCAGGAGGTTAAAACCTGATGTGCTGATGATCTAGTGGAGCCTTGTTATAACTGATTTATACTGCTGTTATTTCCAGTTATACTATCCTGCACTCTTTTATAGGTGCTCCTAGCTATACATATATAAAATGTTGTGCTAACCCTCTCTTGCTTCGACTATTTACTTTTGTTGGGTGGGTGTGTGTTCGTCCCTAGGATATGGATCCGTGGAGTAGATTTGTTTCCTCTTAGTTCTGTGACTAAAGGTTATCTAAATCACCATTTACAGGAAATGGAGCACCATAGTGACCTGTTGCCGTAGGAGATTACTCTAGCGGCTAAGACTACTCGAGCAGATGCACCCCCACCGTCTCTAGAGTTTAGAGACGTGAGTACCACCGAGCAGTATAGAGAGTCAGAGTGTGAGGGTTATATGTAGTACATGTATAGCCCACAAGCTTATATGAAATCTTAGGCTTCGGCCTTAGAACCTCTGTATTAATTTGATGTGATATATATATCTGCAGTGGTTTCTTGTTAATGCTTCCGCTATACTTTGATGGGTTGTGAATGTTACGATTCGAGCCGTGCAAGGCGGCCATCTAGTGCTTAGATGGGGTGGATCTTTTCCCCTAAGAGCACTATGTGATGTAGACGACGGCCCTCAACATGTTGAAGACGATGACGGCGTGCTTACGGAAGATATTTCTCCGCCTCCAGATAAAGACTTGCGGCGCCGTGACGACCATGTGGAGCGACGCCAAAATATCCGCCCGCGGCGCAAACCAATATAATAATAATTAATAATAATTAATAATAAATTATTATTAATTATTAAGTCACTTTTTATGTTTTGTTTTATTATTATTTTATTTTGCAATGTTATTTAATTTCATGTATGATGTGTGCCTATCACCATCAATTGCTATCTTTATTTAATGTCATTAATATTGATTTTGTTATTACATGATGGGTGTCATTAGCCATCATGAGTGGTTTAATATTGTATGATGGAGATTGAGTGGTGTAGCCTATATATATAGGCCTTTTCATGAAGGATTGAGTAGAGAATGAGAAATTGAAAACCAAGGATTCAAAATTTGAATTTCCCCTCCTCACTCTTCCCCTCTTGGAAAATTCGTTTCGTCCTCCTCCTCTCCACTCTTCCTCTCCAAAATTTCGGCCTCCCCCTTTCTTTCCCCCCTCTCTACCTCCTCCTTTCAAATATTCGACCAAAGCCTTCAATACCTCTCCCAAAATCGGCACCTTCATCAACCACACCAAGGACAGCTATCCTCCTCAATACAAACCTGACCACCACCTTCCCCCTCACCAAAAAAAAAACGATCAACCCCTTCCTTGAAGAAATTCGGCCAAGGCCAAAGGCTTGCTGTTGTGTATTCTTAAACCCCGGCGTGAAGCGACGAAGGAGGACAAGTTCCTCTCCATCCGACGTGACTCCATTGGAGTCGTTGAAGGTCGAACCAAGTAGAGAGTAATCGGAATAATCTATTCTGGTTGGGTAACGAATATATCTTCTACTTTGTGATTTTCCCTCTTGATAGATCTTGTGGCATATGCCTGTTGCGTGGCTTGTGAAACACTTGACTTTTCGTGGTTAATTTCTTCATAAATCTTGTTGGTGTTTTCTTTTTCCGTTTAAGTTCGCGAGGCATGGCGGCCCTCGTTTTATTTTGTTGGGAGAGAACCACCCTTGTTCGAATCTTTTGTTTTCGGTGGATTCTCTTTTGGTACAACAACGCTCGACCGAATCGTGTGGGTTCCTTTCGCTTGAGAGGACCTTGGCATATCGCCTTGGTATTATCTTGAAGGGTTTTGCGAACTCTCCGTAATCTCTGAATATTGAAAACACAAAATGTGTCGTTGCTGCGTTTAAGGCTTGAGCGTGGCGTGAGGGTTATCGAAGAGCGTTGCGTTAGTTACGTCGATAACCAAAACGCCCAAAAGGACTAGCCTGCATCAATTTGGTATCAGAGGGAGGTTCACGTCAATTTTTTAATTGGCACCCTCCCCCTTTTATTTACACGTCGGCACGTACATTTCTAGTTCGTTTATTTGAAAATTTAACAAAAACAAATTTTGTGGTCTGCCAATAGCGGTGTAAATTTCTTATTTTTCAGTCAAATTTGAAGATTTTTTTTTTTAATAAACCTCATATTTTTCGAGCAAGAAAATCTATTTTATATAATTATAATCTTAGTGGCTAAGCGGGAACAATTTTATCTTTCCTAGAATTAGTTGTTCAGGTACCCTTTCTTTGCATTCGCACAAAATCCGGATCGTGTGTCTTCTCCGGTTCACACTGAAATGGCTTTCGACGTTAACGCTTCCAATCATCCCCTGACTTATCTACACACTAATATTTTTACCTATGATGGTTATGGGGATCCCAAGTATTTTAGATACTGGCTTGAGGGGGTAGAAACCTATTTTGAATATAACCAATTGGGCGAATACCTAAAGGTTAGTGCAGTCCGAGAGCGGTTAAGAGGTCGAGCCCGCGAGTTTTGCCTGAACGAAGAGAAAGAGTGCGGTGCTAGTAGCTATCCCTATGCTTGGCCGCACATGCGAAGAATTCTCTCAGTGAAATTTGATTCCCTTACCGCCTTAGTACTAACCCGACACCCGATAGCCAGTATTGTTATGGCACTAGAACCAAGCCGGATCATATGAGTGGTATATTATCCCAAGATAGGTCCTTTCCCCAGGTTGGTAGAGCTACCATTAGCATACCTGCACCCACCTATAGAGGAAGGGAAACAGTGAGGTCCCCTATCCCGAGTTCTGTACATGTGACTGCTAGGACTGCCATGAGCCCGCGTGGTGAGAGTAGTCCTTCCCGTAAAGGTAGGCAAATGATTACGACATATCTGTCAAGTGGAGCCCCTGATCTTGGCTCTATTGAGAATCCTACACCGATTACGCCCTTAGGCCCTATTAAGTCTCTCCCCGAGTTGCCTGAATTAGTCGTTGACTCTCCTATTGAGTCTGAGGCGGTGTCTAGGACTGTGCCCATCACTGAGGAAGAGGCTGAATACGCTGGCGATTTGAGTGACGATGAGTAGATTGGTTACTCTAGTGACATGGACGAGGATTTTGTTTGAGTTACCATGGTGATCTGGAAGTGGTCAAACATGTAATCTCACTGCCAACGCGATATGAGCCTGCAGGGTCGCACATAAGAGGTGTGGATAAGTTGGATGATTGACTGTGTTGGTAAAGGTTACCAATCACCGACCTGAATGGGGTTTTGGGCAAATCTTGCCTTAAAGAGTTCGACGAGAATCGTCGAGAGTCGTCGACCGCGGCTCGACGATCGACGAGAATCGTCGAGAGTGTCGTCGACCGCGGCTCGACGATCGACGAGTATCGTCGAGAGTCGTCGACCGCGGCTCGACGATCGACGAGAATCGTCGAGAGTCGTCGACCGCGGCTCGATGATCGACGAGAATCGTCGAGAGTTGTCGACCGCGGCTCGACGATCGACGAGAATCGCCGAGAGTCATCGACCGCGGCTCGACGATCGACGAGAATCGTCGAGAGTCGTCGACAACGGCTCGACGATCGACAAGAATCGTCGAGTATTGTACTCTGATTCTCGCCGATCGTCGCCGATTCTCGCCGATTGATACTCACCGATTCTGGAACCCTAAATTTCTGGGTGGTCTGCGGATAGCGATATTCCTAAGTCTATTTATGCCTTTGGTATAAATAGACACTTAGGGTTTTCGGGTATAATCTCTCTGGCAGCTGATCGAACCGAATCCCGCGACGGAAGCGTTCCGCCTTTCCGTTCGTTCCGCCGATCCCGAATCCCGCCGCCGACGGAAGTGTTCCGCCGCCGCCGTGTTCGCTCCGTCGACTTCCTTCTCTCCGGCGATAGTCGCTGGTGTTGCAATCCCTGGCGCGGACCTAGCAGTCCGTGGGAAAGCAAGGTGTGGTCTTTCTCCTTCCCGATTTTCCGTGCGATGGTGAGATCGGTGTTCTCCCGCTCGTGTGGATTTCTGCAGAGACGTGGACATTATTCCACGTAGAACTCACCACCAGCAGGAATACAAAACTTGGAGCATCTCCGTTGAGTTGTGACTCAACGCCACCGAGGTAATTTTGCATAGTTGTGTGTTAACTTCTTGATTCAATTACCATGGCCCGATCACATCTCTTTTGGGTTTTCTTGATGTTTTATTCTTCCGCTGCGTGCACAAGCGTTGTGCCATCCTCACAGAGAAATCAAACAGTGGTATCAAAGCGAGGTTCGGCCATGATTGTTGTATTGGAAGTTTTGTTATTCCAGTGCGTGTAAACCTAGGGATTTAGAAGTGTTCTAAATGTCTAGATTTAGTCTTGGTACCCCGCTAAGACGTCTGGAATTTCGTGGAAATTTCTAATTGTTAGAAATTGTAGTCTCCTTAGCAGTAACCATCCCTCGATTTTGTTTTGGATTTTGAATCCAACATAGAGAGATGAGCTTGTCTACTGCTTTAAGTTGAGTTGTCTGTCTTTGTCCAATGCATGTAAATCTGAGGATTTGGAAGTTTCCGGATGTTCAGATTTATCCCGTCCTTCTATCAAATGTTGATGGTGTCAGGTTGTGCACATAAGGGATGCATGTGGTTTTAGAAATATTGTTTTTCTTTGGATGTGCACATTGATCAAATGTTGATCATGGTTAATTGTTAACCTATAATTAAAATCCCTTCATCAAATATTAAGTGTTTGGATGCCTTCCGATGGATGACACTCTTCCTGCCTCGATCGATGAAGTGTGGGCTTGCCAAAGCAAGGTGCATTAATCTATCTTGGTAAGGGTGCGAGCGGATAATTGTGATATCCCACTGTCGACATCGGGTCCAGCTTAACTAGGTGACCTCAAAGGTTGAGTGCCTAGAGGCATAGGGTTGGCATGCACCATATAATGGATGCGAGTAAGGAGTTATTCACCAACCAAACAAGAATTGCATGAGGATGCAATTGGCAAGCGTTGCCTACCTAAATAACCGCATCGTGAGAGGAAAGCCAAAGCTGACTCATTGTGTTGGTGAAATACGGATCTTGTCCACTAAGAGAGTAGCTCGCATGAACTCTCCGAATTGTTAGTGAGGGCTATCATTTCGAATAAAATAGTGGGAGTGTTTAATTGAAGTCCAAATTAAAATAAATTGTATTTGAAATTTTGGTACTGATTTTATTCTGCATAAATTCTTGTAGAATTCCATGGCAAGTGTTTCACACTCCACTTTGTCTCTGAGAGCCATCCTTGAGAAGGATAAGCTCAGTGGGACAAATTACATGGACTGGTATAGGAACCTGAGAATTGTTCTCAGGCAAGAGCGAAAGCTCTATGTCTTGGAAGAAGAATCCCCCGAGGTGCCGACCGGGAACTCTTCCCGTGCTGAGAAGGATACTTATAAGAAGTATACTGATGATGCTTTAGATGTCGAATGCCTTATGCTTGCCACTATGAACTCTGAGCTTCAGAAGCAACATGAGAGCATGGGGTGCAAGGAGATTGACGAGCATCTCAAGAAAATATTTCAAGGGCAGGCTCGTCAAGAGAGGTTCGATGTCACAAAAGCGTTGTTTTAGTGCAAGATGGGAGTTCGAGACTCAGTAGGGACTCATGTACTCAAGATGATTGGGTATATAGAGAACCTTGAAAGGCTGGGTTTTCCTCTTGGTCAAGAGTTGGCCACAGATCTGATCCTACAATCGTTGCCGGACAGTTATGAGCAGTTCGTCTTGAACTACAACATGAATGAAATAGACAAGACACTGCCTGAACTCCTAGGCATGTTGAGAACTGCTGAAATCAATATGAAGAAGGCCAAGCCTGCCAGCCCCATACTGATGGTGCATAAGGGCAAGGGCAAGGCCAAGGGCTCTAAGAAGACGAAGGTGGGACCTAAGTCATATCTTGAGCCCAAGTCTTCTGCACTGATGAAGAAGAAAAGCACGACGAAGGAAGGGAAATGCCACCACTGTGGCAAGGCTGGTCATTGGAGGAGGAACTGTCCTTCGTACATTGAAGGTCTGCAGAAATTGAAGGGAGGTATGACTTCCGCTTCAAATGTCTACGTTATAGAGATAAACCTTTCTGCTCCTTCATCTTGGGTATTGGATACCGGATGTGGTTCTCACATTTGTACAAATGTGCAGGAACTGGGAAGGAGAAGATTGCTGAGTAAAGGGGAGGTGGACCTCCGCGTCGGCAATGGAGCAAGAGTTGCTGCTATAGCCGTAGGGGTTTACCGTCTTTCTTTGCCCAGTGGGCTTGTAATAGAACTAGATAATTGTTATTTTGTTCCGTCCATAACTAGAAACATTATATCTATTTCATGTTTGGACATGATTGGATTTTCTTTTATAATTAAGAACAACTGTTGTTCTATATTTAAGAATGATGTTTGTTATGCTGTAGCCCAATTGTTTAATGATCTTTATGTTTTGAACTTGGACCATCTGATCTGTAATGTAGAAAATAATAAAATACTAAGAACAAATGACTCGAACCCTACATTTCTCTGGCATTGTCGTTTGGGCCATATCAACGAGAAGCGCATATCCAAGCTCCATAGAGATGGAAATTTGGACTCATTTGATTATGAATCATTTGAGCGATGCGAATCTTGTTTGTTAGGCAAGATGACTAAAGCTCCTTTCACTGGTTATACTGAGAGCGCTGAGGATCTCTTGGGTGTTGTACATAGTGATGTATGTGGACCCATGAGTTCCATGGCTAGAGGTGGGTATTTCTACTTTGTTACATTTACTGATGATTTCAGTAGATACGGATATGTGTATCTTATGAAGTGCAAATCCGAGACCTTTGAAAAGTTCAAAGAGTTCAAGAATGAAGTAGAAAACCAGTTGGGTAAAAGGGTTAAAGCACTCCGATCTGATCGAGGTGGCGAATACCTGAGTCATGAGTTCCGTGATCATCTGAAAGAGTGTGGTATTGTATCACAGCTCACTCCACCTAGAACACCACAACATAATGGTGTTTCTGAGAGGAGAAATCGTACTCTGTTAGACATGGTACGTTCGATGATGAGTTATGCAGACTTGTCTGTTTCCTTTTGGGGTTTTGCTTTAGAGACTGCTGCAATGACATTGAATCGCGCTCCAACGAAAACGGTTCTGAAGACACCATATGAGATATGGACTGGGAAGCGTCCTAGTATGTCGTTCATTAAAATTTGGGGCTGTGAGGCATACGTGAGACGTCAAATGCCTGACAAGCTGGAACCCAAATCGGATAAATGTTATCTGGTGGGATATCCTAAGGAAACGAAATGGTATTACTTTTACCTACCGTCTGAGGGCAAAGTGTTTGTCGCAAGGACTGGTGTCTTCTTGGAGAAAGAGTTCTTATCAAGAAAGACTGAAAAGGTAGAGCTTGAAGAAATTCAAGAACCACATGTAGTGAATGAACCGGAATTGGATTCTGAGACAGGACTACAAGATGTTGTAGCTAGAGAACCTGCTCAGGGAACACAAGTCCTACATAGATCTGGTAGACCGAGATTTGAGCCGGAGAGATATGGATTTCTCGTGTCTCAAATAGGTAATGTGTTGCTTATGGATCATGATGATGAACCAGCAACCTACCAAGAGGCTATGAATGGACCGGACTCCGACAAATGGCTTGAGTCTATGAAATCCGAAATGGACTCCATGTATGCAAACCAAGTTTGGAACTTGGTGGAACCACCTGAAGGGGTACGACCCATAGGGTGCAAGTGGGTCTTCAAGAAGAAGACCGACATGGATGGGAATGTACAGGCATTCAAAGGGCGACTGGTGGCTAAGGGTTTCAAGCAAATTCATGGTATTGACTATGATGAGACATTTTCCCTTGTTGCCATGGTAAAGTCCACAAGGATATTGCTTGCTGTTGCTGCGTATTATGACTACGAGATCTAGCAGATGGATGTCAAAATGACTTTCCTTAATGGAAACCTCCTTGAGGAAGTGTATATGACACAACCCGAGGGTTTTGTATCCCCAGATGAAGCCACTAAAATATGCAAGCTGAATAAGTCCATCTATGGACTGAAACAGGCCTCTCGAAGTTGGAATCTTCGTTTTGATGAGAAAATCAAAGAGTTTGGTTTCATCAAGAATGAAGATGAGCCTTGTGTTTACAAGCGAATCAGTGGGAGCATTGTTGTCTTCCTGATATTGTATGTAGATGACATACTGTTGATTGGGAATGACATTCCTACCCTGAAAGTTGTTAAGAACAACCTAGGGAACTGCTTTTCAATGAAGGATTTGGGTGAAGCGACTTACATACTCGGTATTAAGATCTATAGAGATAGATCGAAGAAGTTGCTGGGTTTGACCCAGAGTACGTACATCAAAAAGGTGTTGAAGCGGTTCAACATGCTTGAGTCCAAGAAAGGATTTTTGCCCATGTCTCATGGTGTGAATCTCTCTAAGGACCAGTGTCCGAAGTCTTGTGAAGATAAGGACCGCATGAAGTTGATTCCATATGCTTCGGCAATTGGATCAATCATGTACGCAATGTTATGTACTCGACCTGACGTCTCCTTTGCTTTGAGCATGACTAGCAGGTATCAGTCAGACCCCGGTGAGTGTCACTGGATTGCAGTCAAGAATGTCCTGAAGTACTTGAGAAGGACTAAGGATGTGTTCTTGGTGTATGGTGGAGAGGAAGAGCTCGTTGTAAGTGGTTACACGGATGCTAGCTTCCAAACTAATATGGACGACTCCAAGTCTCAGTCAGGTTTTGTGTTTTGCCTGAATGGAGGAGCTGTGAGCTGGAAGAGTTCCAAGCAAGAGACAGTTGTTGATTCTACAACAGAGGCCGAGTATATCGCCGCAGCTAATGCGGCGAAGGAGGCTGTATGGATTAGGAAATTCATCGGCGAGCTTGATGTAGTTCCTAGCATTGTTGGTCCCGTAGTTCTCTACTGTGATAACATTGGTGCAATTGCACAATCTAAGGAACCTAGATCCCATCAGCGCTCCAAGCATATACTTCGGCGGTTTCATCTTATTCGTGAGATTGTCGAACGAGGAGATGTGAACATTTGCAGAGTGCCGACTGAGGAGAATATTGCGGATCCACTGACAAAGCCTCTCGCGCAGAGAAAGCATGATGGTCATACTAGATCGATGGGTATACGATACCTAAACGATCAACTCTAGTGAGAATCTTGTGGATTGCATGTAAACATGTATTTTGTTAGCCATTTGTTCATATGATGAACAGTGTACCTAGTTTTTCTCTTATAATTAATGGAAGTTCTTTTATTATGAGTTTTTCTATATGATAGTTAAATGTTAACATAATAGATACCCTTAGAATGTTCGCTTCCATGGGACATCAAGTACGTGACTTGAATGTGAGAGCCTATGATTTATTTGAAGTTTCATTCTTAAAAGGTCCATGGTCGAGTATCATCATAGAAGCTAAGGGTGATGATGGTACTTGTAGACTAGCACGTGCGTTGACTGATGACAGGTTCTCACAGGTCATGATATTGTGATATCAAGTCATCACGTGGGTACTTGTTAGTGAACAAGTTGTACTGGACAGACCCAACCTAAGACTACTCTGTGGATTGTCATCCAATCATGTCACGAGTAGGTCTCAATTGACAATGGTGTTGTGGTCCTTTGACCTGAAGTCATAGCATTCATCAAGTGAGGAAGAGCGTGCTTTGATGCCATCTAAAGTCTTCCTTGAGAAAGGTTGATGATAAGGGTGGTTGTTGGGCATGTTACGAATCATTTGGGTGTTTGTGTGTGAGCAGATATGGTATTTGTCCTCCTGTATGACAGGAGTTGCATCCATGGGCCCCTTGATGGAACTGGACTGAGAAATGCATGGCCATGCTTGGTTGAGTCAATATGTGATATTGGACTCACCATTCTCTGGAAGTCCGTCCTGGATCAAGAAACTTGGATTGAGCTATTACGAGGGTGACACGGTCCATGCCTCTAGTTCTTTCCGGATGTAAGGGACAAAGGGACAAAGACAACGCTGATACATTGGTCATAAAGGCTTATGAGTTATAAACTCTTATTGCTTGGGGAGCAATGATGCATTGCTAGATGCCGCTCATTGTTTGTGAGGTTTTTGGTTTGATACTTTCAAGATCAAGTGGGAGTCTGTTGGAGTTACCATGGTGATCTGGAAGTGGTCAAACATGTAATCTCACTGCCAACGCGATATGAGCCTGCAGGATCGCACATAAGAGGTGTGGATAAGTTGGATGATTGACTGTGTTGGTAAAGGTTACCAATCACCGACCTGAATGGGGTTTTGGGCAAATCTTGCCTTAAAGAGTTCGACGAGAATCGTCGAGATTCGTCGACCGCGGCTCGACGATCGACGAGAATCGTCGAGAGTGTCGTCGACCGCGGCTCGACCATCGACGAGTATCGTCGAGAGTCGTCGACCGCGGCTCGACGATCGACGAGAATCGTCGAGAGTCGTCGATCGCGGCTCGATGATTGACGAGAATCGTCGAGAGTCGTCGACCGCGGCTCGACGATCGACGAGAATCGCCGAGAGTCGTCGACCGCGGCTCGACGATCGACGAGAATCGTCGACAGCGGCTCGACGATCGACGAGAATCGTCGAGTATTGTACTCTGATTCTCGCCGATCGTCGTCGATTCTCGCCGATTGATACTCACCGATTCTGGAACCCTAAATTTCTGGGTGGTCTGCGGATAGCGATATTCCTAAGTCTATTTATGCCTTTGGTATAAATAGACACTTAGGGTTTTCGGGTATAATCTCTCTGGCAGCTGATCGAACTGAATCCCGCGACGGAAGCGTTCCCCCTTTCCGTTCGTTCCCCCGGTCCCGAATCCCGCCGCCGACGGAAGTGTTCCGCCACCGCCGTGCTCGCTCCGTCGACTTCCTTCTCTCCGGCGATAGTCGCTGGTGTTGCAATCCCTGGCGCGGACCTAGCAGTCCGTGGGAAAGCAAGGTGTGGTCTTTCTCCTTCCCGATTTTCCGTGTGACGGTGAGATCGGTGTTCTCCCGCTCGTGTGGATTTCTGCAGAGACGTGGACATTATTCCACGTAGAACTCGCCACCAGCAGGAATACAAAACTTGGAGCATCTCCGTTGAGTTGTGACTCAACGCCACCGAGGTAATTTTGCATAGTTGTGTGTTAACTTCTTGATTCAATTACCATAGCCCGATCACATCTCTTTTGGGTTTTCTTGATGTTTTATTCTTCCGCTGCGTGCACAAGCGTTGTGCCATCCTCATAGAGAAACCCAACAGATTTCTCCTCTGAGGAATCGTCTCCTCTTCCTTTCGGCGATGTTTCTGAGGCGTCTCCCTTGATAGTTATGGAGTCTTCTGATGACCCTAAGTCAGAAGACATTCCGGCTGAGTCACCCTATGTTGAGAGCTTACCTGTTACTGATTTAGGTGATGACCTGCTAGAACACGAGCTAGTTCCTTCTAGCCCGGGACATATTGAGGTGCCCATTTATTTAGCTTCCTCGTTAGATCAATCCAGTCGGATAAGTGCGAGTGAGGATCACAATATTATAATGATTGATCCAGGATTGGTAGATGTTTCAACGGTGTTGGAAGAGTCACCTTGGGATGGATGTTTATCTTGGGATAATCTTAGTGGTGCACATCCGGGAGATAGTTCATTGATATTATCATCGTTGCTTGAGGGTCATACTAATTTAGATTCACCCCAGGATTCGATTTGCCCAACCCTCCATCATGATTTAGACAATGTACCTACTTCGTGGGAAGATTTGGCTAGCGAAGGATGTGACGTTTTGGAAGATTTACCCTGTGTGGGAAGGTTATTTGTGGATGACGGTAGCACTGAGGACCCGATAGACATTTCTTTGATGTTAGCTCCTTCGCCAGAAGCCCAAAATGGATTAGAAATTTTGTCGAGTACGATTTTGCCTACTTTTCAGACCAATACTGATTCTGATTGGACGAATTATCTAGTGGGTTGGAAGACATGTCGGCTGAGTTGGTAGAGTTACCTCGTGATGAATGTTTATCTGATAATGAGTTAGATGATGACGATCCGGCTGAGTTTTCAGTAAGGACGAATCTACTATTTGATTTATCCTTTGATTTTGATGGCTTGCACCCGGAGGATTTTTCTTGGACGTTAAATCCGTGTTTTGACGGTGAGTATGATTTAGTTCCTCCTCCGGAATCGACCGTGTCGACTCCTCCGGTTAACTTGACTCGATTAGATGACTTGTTAGGGAACGAGCTTGTCATTTCTAGCCCGAGATATCTGGAGATGTTTATTTATCCAGCTCCCCCATTATACTTACCCAGACGGATGTGTGTGAGCGATTTGTTAGTTGTCACGTTTGGTCTTTCCACTACTTTTCATAGATCTGACTATGTTGTTCCTAGGGTGGACCGTTCATCTGACCGCTTGGCATGGGGTAAGGCTTCGTTTTGGACTACTAGTGATTCCATGGCGATGGTACGTTTTGATGTGTGTCCCCTAGACACAATTATTTGTCAAGCCCGGTCGCTTACATTTATCCTCCGCCTTTTGATGATCCGTTCATGCACACTTTAGTGAACGTAGTTGGGTATGTTGAGTTGTGTCTCCCGCACTACCTTTCAACTCCGGGAGCATCCATTTCTATAGTTGGTGATGAGCGTTTTCCGCAGGCATTTCTTTGTGAAATTTTTAAATCAAAATTTAAATTTAAATTTAAAACTACGACGTTGGACTCCACGGAAATCGTTAATGAATTTAAAACACTCGTGCCACCAGACTTAGTCCCATTATTTTCTACTGTTAACTCAAGTCATGTTGCACATGGGTTCACCCCTCACAGTTTTAATTTAAATAGGCACATTCTTAACATCTTAGTTTATCAAAATACATCCTTTAAATTACTTGCTAGTTTGTATCGGAGAGTCTCCCACTGTTATGTGGATGATTTGGTTTTGGCTTGTATCACCCATGAACGGATGCCCCTGGGCACCTTAAAAATATTAACGAATCGGCAAGTCCATCCTTTGTGAATCTTAAGGGAGTTTGGAAACATGATATTTCTTTTAGAATTTTCCACTGATTGGGGCATAGCTTCTATTTTCATCGTTTCATATTTTACGCTTCATGCTTCTATGCCACTTGAAATATCTACCTTTCCGTATATATTTTCCACTTTGTTTTCTTTGGGTCGGGGTAGTGAGTTTGTGCTTGGATCGCTATCTTCATCGGTCTTAACTGGAGGTACGTTGGTTGTTGATGATGAATTTTGTTTTCCTTTATTGCTTAATGTGTTGCCAAGGTTCCCTAGGAACATATTTTTGCATGACAGGATACTCCAGGTTGTTGTGCCCTCCTCTCCTAGTGGTGATGTGTGCTGCTTCGTAGTTCTAATGGATGATGCTTTCCCACACCTGTACAATCAGATCTACTCATCGGTGATGAGTACTTTTGAGCGGGGGAGGATTGATGGAGACGACGACCCTCAACATGTTGAAGACGATGACGGTGTGCTTATAGAAGATATTTCTCCGCCTCCAGATAAAGACTTGTGGTGTCGTGACGACCATGTGGAGCGACGCCAAAATATCCGCCCGCGGCGCAAACCAATATATTAATAATTAATAATAATTATTAATAAATTATTATTAATTATTAAGTCACTTTTTATGTTTTGTTTTATTATTATTTTATTTTGCAATGTTATTTAATTTCATGTATGATGGGTGCCTATAACCATCAATTGCTATCTTTATTTAATGTCATTAATTATTGTTTTGTTATGACATGATGGGTTCCATTAGCCATCATGAGTGGTTTAATATTGTATGGTGGAGATTGAGTGTTGTAGCCTATATATATGCCTTTTCATGAAGGATTGAGTAAAGAATGAAAAATTGAAAACCAAGGATTCAAATTTTGAATTTCCCCCCTCCTCACTCTTCCCCTCTTGGAAAATTCGTTTCCTCCTCTTCCTCTCCTCTCCTCCTCTCCAAAATTTCGGCCTCCCCCTTTCTTTCCCCCCTCTCTACCTCCTCCTTTCAAATATTCGACCAAAGCCTTCAATACCTCTCCCAAAATCGGCACCTTCATCAACCACAGCAAGTACGACTATCCTCCTCAATACAAACCCGACCACCACCTTCCCCCTCACAAAAAAAATCATCAACCCCTTCCTTGAATAAATTCGGCCGAGGCCAAAGGCTTGCTGTTGTGGATTCTTAAACCCCAGCGTGAAGCGACGAAGGAGGACAAGTTCCTCTCCATCCGGCGTGACTCCGGTGGAGCCGTTGAAGGTCGAACCAAGTAGAGAGTAATCGGAATCATCCATTCCAGTTGGATAACGAATATATCTTCTACTCTGTGATTTTCCCTCTTGATATATCTTCTGGCATATGCCTATTGCGTGGCTTGTGAAACGCTTGACTTTTCGTGGTTAATTTCTTCATAGATCTTGTTGGTGTTTTCTTTTTCCGTTTAAGTTCGTGAGGCGTGGCGGCCCTCGTTTTATTTTGTTGGGAGAGAACCACCCTTGTCCGAATCTTTTGTTTTCGGTGGATTCTCTTTTGGTACAACAACGCTCGACCGAACTGTGTGGGTTCCTTTCGCTTGAGAGGACCTTGGCCTATTGCCTTGGTATTATCTTGAAGGGTTTTGCGAACTCTTCGTAATCTCTTAATATTGAAAACACAAAATGTGTCGTTGCTGCGTTTAAGGCTTGAGTGTGGCGTGAGGGTTTTCAGAGAGCATTGCATTAGTTACGTCGATCACCAAAACGCCGAAAAGGACTAACCTGCATCACTAGGTGGACATCTTGGGCCAGTAGTACCCCTCTGGCCCGACCCGGGCAAAGTTTGGGGAGGGGGTATCACAAATGGATCAGAGCCATCACGATTCGTCCTAATGGAGCAGTCTCAGGATCCCTCCGCCCCTCGCTTCGTTCTGGGTTCGGGACGAACCTTGGAGTGGAAGTCTGGTGGACCCTAGTATAGAGGATTAGGGATTCTAGACTGTACAATAGTATGCCCATACAACGTTATTTTTGCTTTGTTTGTCATTTTTGCAAATTGCCCTACTTTTGCAAAATATTGACACTTTTTCCTGTTACTTCTCCCGATACCGGAGTACAGTAATGGGAGATCCTCGTCCAAAGAATATGTTCCATCTACCCCACCTCCAGACCCGGTCGGTCCCGCGGTCGTACCGTTTGCCGAGATAGATATAGGGCAGACACTGATGGCTATTCTAGCGACTTTCCAGGCTGCCATGGCTCAGCCACCGCGAGATATGACAGCACCCACCGATCTGCTATCGACTTTCCGAGGACTAAGGCCTCCCCCTTTCAGAAGTACGGAGACAGCCATCCAGATGGAGGAGTGGGTGGAGCGGGTGGAGGAGCTATTAGTGGGAATGATGTGCCCAGCTGTGGCTACAGTCTCTTTAGTGGTGACCCTTTTGGAGGGATACGCGAGGGATTGGTGGAGAGCGGCTAGTCGCTTTACTTTTTGAGGTCGGCCATTGAGCGCGATTCTTTGGGGAGAGTTCTCCGAGGATCTACTAGAGTTCTTCATCACAGATATAGATCGAGCAGCGCTGCAGGAGAGGTTCTTGCTCATTCGACAAGGCAACTGCACAGTGGTAGAGTATGAGAGAGAGTTTATAGACCTAGCACACTTCACCGGGAACCTGGCTACCTCCGACATGGATAGAGCTTCTCAGTTCTACCGAGGACTACGAGACGACCTAAGGCAGGCCTTGATCATGCTCTCTCAGGCCACCTTTGACACCATAGCCACCCATGCGACACCATTAGAGTTGGACCAGCGGACAGTGGCTCAGCAGCGCAGGGGCCAGGTAGAGATTCCTCGAGACTAGATGCGAGACAGAGGAGTCGCTCCCCACAGACATGATAAAGAGCGCAGACAGCGACGCCGCAGGCAGCCCTATAGGCGCCCACCAGTACCCCCAACACCCCCAACTGCGCAGCCAGATATTAGACCAGCTCTAGCACCACAGACCGCACTAGTGGCCCGACGAGATGTTTCCTTCGCGGGGAACTCCTTCTATGTCAGTAGCCGGGACATAAGAGAGCTTTTTGCCCACAGGCGACAGGGAGACCAGGATTAGGAGCAGTTCATGGTAGACAGCCGGCACGGGGACAGGGCCAGAGTGGCCGCAGAGGTAGAGCTGGCAGGAGAGGCCAGTAGGGCCGAGCAGCGCCCCTGGAGGCCTACGCACTGGATTTGCAGTACGGACCGGCCCCTGACGTAGTCATAGGTATATACTTTAAGCGATAGGGAGATATCAGATCTTATTACTGATGTTATATATTACTTATATATATATGTGCTTACATCTTATGTATTAGTTAGATGATATATATGTATATATTTCCCATGTCGTCAGGAATCTTGTTGGTAGAAGGACACCCTGCCAAAACCCTTTTCGACACTGGAGCGACACATTATTTCGTCTCCCACGAATTCATCGCAACAAAAGGAAACATTATTTGTTCAACTGGACTGTCTATACGAATCCGTTTACCGGACGGGTCGGATATGACATCTACGTATAAGTGTTCGTTCCAGGCTGTGCTGGGAGAAGTAGAATTTGAGATCTACGCAACCATCCTAACAATAACTGGATTTGACATAATTCTGTGGATGGACTGGCTGGCCGAGCACCAAGCACAGATAAATTGTTCCATGCGAGAAGTCCGACTACAGAACTGATAGTACGGTTTGCAGTCAATTTTATTAGGGTATTTTCAGGGTTTTAAAACAAATCATGTCTTGTATAGTGCTTATTTTGATTCCCCTTTGTATATATTTTTGTCGCTAATGCGTTTTTCTGCTTTTTGCAGGATTTCACGGCTTCCAGCCTGTTGAAGTATTAGACCGGGCGGCTTAGCGGTCTGATCCAGCGGTTTGTTGACCGGGCGGCTTAGCGGTCAGATCCAGCGGTTTGTTGACCGAGCGGTCTGGCGATCTCACTCTGAAGCCTGGAGACCGGGCGGTCTATCGGTCTACCATTGCGGCTTGTTCTATCCTGCTGGAGTTGCCAAGCGGTTAACCCATCTGTCTAACCGCGCGACCTGTGCGGTCACCTTTGTTCTAGCCGCTCAGTATTGTAAATGTTTAGTCCCACATTGTTTGTATACTCTCTTTCTTATCTCCTCCATTCTATATAAGGGAGGTCATACCTTTGTAAATGATATCTTTTTTGGATAATAAAATTTCAATTATTCAAAAGTTTATCCGCTTGTTCTCTCTTTTTCGCTACTTTCTAACATGGTATCAGAGGACACGGTCATTTCCTCCTGATTCTGTGCGCTCTCTGTTGTTCGCGACTTGTTTTCCGCTTTCTACGACCTGTCTCGCGACTTGCCTTCTCTTCTGTCCGCTACCCTGTTCGCGCGGCTTGTTTCTCTCCGCTGCCCTGTTCGCGCGGCTTGCTTCTTCTTGTTTCTCTTCTCCTACTGCTATTCATCGCAGCGACCTGTTTCCTTGTCGCCGCGCTCCTTGTTCTTTCTTGCCTCTCTGACTTCCTAGTCGTTGCGGCCTTGTCTCTACCCACTGCGAACTTCTTCTCCCTGTCCGCTTCTGCTTTCCCCATTTCCGCTTGTCTATACTCGCGGTTTGCTGTGATCTGCCTGACCGTGCGGGTTGTTCCTATCTCACCTGCATCTTGGTCGCGGTCACCTGCTCTTCTCCTCTCTTCTGTTCGCTCGGCCTTTTCAGTCCGCGCGACCTCTTCCCCGCTGTGCCTTTGACCTCTTTCTAGCCGCTACTGTTCGCGTGGCTTCTTCTATTTTCTAACCGCTTCTGTTCGCGCGGCTTCTTCTGCTTGCCGGGTTCTATGACTACCTCCGGTCTCACCACTACTCCTGCTGCTCCTTCTCGGTCGTCTGCCTCTGTGGCCACGACATCAGGTAGTGCCCACGTCGTTACCCAAGGTAAATGGCTGATTAACTCCGGTGCCACAAATCATATGACGGGCAACCCTCATTGCTTCTCCCGTCTTGAGACCCATGACCGCTTACCCCCGGTTCGTGTGGCGGATGGTTCCCCGTCCCCGGTTCATGGGACGGGCATGGTTCAACTCACCTCATCGCTTTGCTTGGAGGATACCCTCTATGTCCCGAAGTTCCCGTGCAATTTGTTATCAGTTACTACTTTATGCCGGCAACTTCAGTGCTCCGTCTTATTCACTCTCACTACTTGTTCTTTTCAGGACCCGAGGACCCAGCGGACGATTGCTACTGGGACTGAGAGCGGCGGCTTCTACTTCCTCGACGATGTTTCCGCTCTATCTGCCTACTCCTCCTCCACCGATCTCCTTCAGTGGTATCTTCGTCTTGGACATCCTCCTCCTCGGCTTATTTGCCAGCTTCTACCCCACTTACCTCCTACCAGTTCTCCGCTCAACTGTGATGCGTGTCAGCTTGGCAAACATCATCGCTCCTCCTTCCCACCGAAGCAACGCCGTGGCTCCTCTCGCATATTTGATCTTATTCATTCTGATGTATGGGGTCCTGCTCCTACCCTCACAGTTGGTCGGGGCAGTTCCTATTTTGTCACTTTTATCGATGATTTTTCTCGATGTACCTGGGTGTATCTGTTAAAAGATCGCTCTGAACTGTTTTCTGTTTGGCAATCATTTTACTTTATGATTAAGACTCAATTTGCTACTTATATTAAAGTCTTACGTTCTGATAATGCCAAAGAATATCTGACTCATGAGTTCTCCGCATTCTTTCACCAACATGGCCTCCTTCATCAAACGACTTGTGTTTACACCTCCCAGCAGAATGGGGTGGCGGAGCGTAAAAACCGTCACCTGCTTGATGTTGCGCGTACTCTCATGACGCAGATGCACGTCCCTCGCTCCTACTGGGGCTACGCTGTGCTCCTCGCCTGCTATCTCATCAATCGCCTTCCCTCCGCGGTTCTCCACGGCCAGACTCCCTTCTCCCTTCTCTATCCCCACCAGGAACCTTTTCCTCTTCCTCTCCGTGTCTTTGGCTGTACGGCCTTTGTTCACGCTCCCTCCGCTACCCGCGACAAGCTTTCCCCCCGATCCACCAAGTGTGTCTTTTTGGGGTACTCTACCACTCAAAAAGGCTATTGCTGCTTTGACCCCCTTCTCCGCAAGCAGTTTGTCTCCGCGGATGTGACTTTTTTCGAAAATGCTTCCTATTTCTCTCCTTCCTCTTCTCTTCCTTCTGATATCTCCGTTCCTTCAACACCTCTCCACGTTTTCCCACCTTCGTCTCCTCCTCCACCCACTCCTTCCCAGTCCGTCTCCCCTCCCACCCCTCCACCCTCCTCTCCAATGTCGTCTCTCTCTAGTCCCGGGCCAGCCTTCTCCGCCATGGACGCTCCGGTCGCTGACGCTCCCGTCGCCGACGCTCCCGTTGACCTGGATGTTCCCATTGCCCTTCGCAAAGGGGTGCGGGCATGTACTCAACACCCGCTCACAGCTGTTGTTTCCTATGATCAGCTTTCTCCTTCTCGCAGGTGTTTTGCCTTGGCTATCTCTGCTACTTCTACTCCCCGTACCTACCAGGAGGCTCTTGCTCTCCCTCATTGGAAGTCTGCCATGGATGAGGAGATGGCTACTCTTATTGAACGGGGTACCTGGACCCTGGTTCCTCCTCCCGTGGGCACTGATGTGGTTGGCTGTCGCTGGGTCTTCGTTGTGAAGTTTCGCCCCGATGGCAATGTGGATCGCTACAAAGCCCGGCTGGTGGCCAAGGGCTTCACTCAGACTTACGGCGTTGATTACTTTGATACCTTCTCTCCGGTTGCTCGCCTCAGCACCATCCGGGTTCTCTTTTCTGTGGCTGTTAACCGGGCTTGGGCCATTTCCCAGCTTGATGTGAAGAATGCCTTTCTCTATGGCGATCTTCAGGAGGACGTCTATATGGAGCAACTCCTGGGTATGTTGCTCAGGGGGAGACACGTGTATGTCATTTGAAGAAGGCCATTTATGGCCTAAAGCAGAGCCCTCGGGCATGGTTTGACAAATTCAGTGGTATTGTGGCTACCATCGGCTTTCAAAGGAGTTCGGCCGATCACTCCTTATTCATTCGCAAAATGGCCTCGGGACTGGTGGTTTTGGTCGTATATGTGGATGATATTCTCCTTACTGGCGATGACCGAGATGGGGTGAACTTGACGAAGAAGCACCTCCGTCAGCACTTGGTCATGAAGGATATGGGCTCCCCAAAATACTTTTTGGGGATAGAAATCTCTCGGAAACTTGACTCCTTGGTTCTCTCTCAACGGAAGTATGCCCTTGATCTTCTACGAGAAGCAGGATTGACAGGTGCCAAACCAGCTCGTTTTCCCATGGCTGTTGGAGAAGACAAAATGTGGACGGATGACTCGCCTCTTCTATCTGATGTCACAAGGTACAGATGTTTGGTAGGCAAACTCATCTATCTCACGGTGACTAGATCCGACATCGCCTATGCTGTAGGCAAGGTCAGTCAGTTTATGCAAGCTCCCAGGGAGTGCCATCTTCAGTCCGCCCTGAAGATTTTGGAGTATATCAAAGCAGCACCGGGCAGAGGGTTACTCTTTCAGAAGAATGATCATCTGAGGGTTGAGGCCTACTCAGATTCAAGTTACGCGGATGACAAAGGCGATCGTAAATCCACATCAGGTTTTTGTACCTTTGTTGGAGGTAATCTCGTGAGTTGGAAGAGCAAGAAACAGTCTGTTGTCTCCAGATCCAGTGCTGAAGTCGAATACCGGAGTATAGCGTCAACCATGTGTGAGTTAAAGTGGTTGCGGGCTCTCATGCTTGACCTGGGCGAGGTATATGACTGTCCTCTCCCTATGTTCTGTGACAACAAGGCCGCTATACACATATCCAGAAATCCGGTCTTCCATGAGAGAACAAAGCATATAGAGGTTGACTGTCACTTCATTCGGGAAGAGATTTTGAAGAAACAGATTTGTACTCCTTTTGTCACCTCTGACAAGGAATTGGCAGATATCTTCACCAAGCCGGTTTCTACTTCCTTCTTCCGCATTTGTGACAAGCTGGGCATGATTGATATCTATGCTCCAGCTTGAGGGGGAGTGTTGAAGTATTAGACCGGGCGGCTTAGCGGTCTGATCCAGCGGTTTGTTGACCGGGCGGCTTAGCGGTCTGATCCAGCGGTTTGTTGACCGAGCGGTCTGGCGATCTCACTCTGAAGCCTAGAGACCGGGCGGTCTATCGGTCTACCATTGCGGCCTGTTCTATCCTGCTGGAGTTGCCAAGCGGTTAACCCATCTGTCTAACCGCGCGGCCTGTGCGGTCACCTTTGTTCTAGCCGCTCAGTATTGTAAATGTTTAGTCCCACATTGTTTGTATACTCTCTTTCTTATCTCCTCCATTCTATATAAGGGAGGCCATACCTTTGTAAATGATATCTTTTTTGGATAATAAAATTTCAATTATTCAAAAGTTTATCCGCTTGTTCTCTCTTTTTCGCTACTTTCTTTACACAGCCGAATTTTTCTGTGACACGCCCCAAGGTCACGCCCTACCCGGGCGTGTACCTAGGGCGTGTAACCCAGAGGAATGAAGCAATTGGTCCGAAACTGCATTCCATGGAAACTTAGTGTACATGCCCTCTGTCACGCCCGTGTCACATCCGACACGGGCGTGGTCCAGAGGCGTGTCACCAGGTTTCGAGGAATCGCCGTAACGCGCTCTTTTTTCCCGCTCCACCGTCGCACCGAAAGTGTCACGCCCCCGGGTCACGCCCACCCCGTGCGTGACATATGGGCGTGTACTTCAACAACCACGCCCGCCAACTCCAGCAGAAGGAAAAGTCACACCGAATGTGTCACGCCCCCGGGTCACGCCCGCCCCAAGCGTGATATGTGGGCGTGTACTTCAACAACCACGCCGGTCAACTCTAGCAATTAATTTCAGCATGAAAAGTCGCACTGACTGTGTCACGACCCGGGTACACGCCCGACCAGGGTGTGTCAGGGGGGCGTGACCCAGACCGAAAATTTCTATAAATTCAGCCCTTTGCCAAGGGTTCAGCAGGCAGTTCTGGAGTGAGAGAGGAGGTCCTTCCCCTTAGTTTACTTGTATTTCTTGTAATTTTCCATGTTTCCACTCTCCTTCCTAATTTCGAGCTTTGTAATCTAGCTTAGTTACTCTTATTTTGCATTAGTTGTTGTAATTGCTTAGTAGCTAAGGGTAATGTTTGCATAAATTTTCATTTCCCACACCCATAATCTTTCATTTTCAAGTTGTAGTTCTCTTTCAGTGCTAATAAAAAGTTTGTCGTTTCCTCGCTTTCTCAACGCATTTCTACTCATCTCTCTTTCCCCATTAAACCATAATTAACTAATCTTACTTGTACTCGATCTTGATGATCTAAGGTTCGAGTTGATTATGTTATGATGCTCTAGTTTTCTTTTTTTGTAAGGCTTATACCTTGATTTACTCTTGATTTACCTTTGCTTGGAGATATATTATTGATATATTTTCCATCATTAGCTTTCATTCTTGGCTAGCCGAGAGGACGATGGTTTGAAGTAAGCACTCGAGAGTGAAGAGAGTTGCACGCAACGATCGAGAGAGGTGGGCGTTAAATCTCCTGGATTGGAGTGGAATCCAATAACGGGGTTCACAACATAAAGCGGGTTTTGGGCTTCCGATTCGGACGAGAGTTCGGTCAGACCTTCCTAAACTCAGATGGGCATGACTTCGAGAGAAGCATATTCTTGCTTTTAGAACCTCCGCGGTCAAGGTCTCTTGCCTTATTAATTTAAAAAGTTCATTATTGCATCTTTTGATCAACTTAAGCCGAGGTGATTCTCGATCGAGTACTATCGCTTAATTATCATTTAGCTTTTCTCTAATTTGCAAGTAAAACATTCTCACTTCTCTAATTTAGTATGCAACCCCAAAATAACTTTTATTTGATAAGATAATAGTAACTCCTTGAAGTAGAAGTACTCAAATCGCCCCGGGTAATGTAACCTTGATATGAAATTTAATATACTATACTATATGCGATAAGGTACACTTGTCTTCATCGAATATAGAATCGGAGAACGTCTCACAATCACACATTCACCTTCTCCCTCCTTAACTTTGTCTTCTCCACGTATAACCCCTTCTCCGAAATTTATATCAAGTTTTTGGAGCCGTTGCCGGGGAAGAATGTTTGATATTTTGAAAAAAGGATAGCTATTAATTTTATCGTTTTCCTTTTTTTCCTTCTCTCGCTCTCGTATCGGTTTTATCTCTCTATCTCTCCCCCAACTTTCTCTCTTTTTAAGTGTATGACCCGAGAAAGCTCTTCGATTATTCCTTTTGATCCTGAGATAGAGCGCACCGCTTTGCGTCGCCTCCGTTCTCGTGACCAGGTATCGCATTTAGGCATCGAAGAGTCGATCAGGGACACTGCCACAGAAACGATGGATCTTAATCCTCCCAACCCAAATGAGGTCCAACAAAGGACTATGTCCTATTATGCGTGGCCGAACCTGGAGGGTACGCAATCAAGTATTGTTCGCCCCACAGTGGCGAACAATAACTTTGAGATCAAGTCCAGCATCATCCAAATGGTGTTGCAGTCGGTAACCTTCGATGGTCTCCCAGACGGGGATCCAAATTGTCACATTGCGAATTTTCTCGAAATCTATGATACTTTTAAAATCAATGGAGTCTCAGATGATGCCATTTGATTATGTCTCCTCCCTTTCTCTTTGCGGTCAAAGGCCAAGCAGTGGCTGAGCTCTCTTCCTAGAGGGTCCATCACCACGTGGGCCGAGATGGCAGGGAAATTTCTTACCATGTATTTCCCACCTGCAAAGACCGCCAAATTGCGCACGGATATTGCATACTTCATGCAAATAGACTCGGAGACTCTCTACGAAACATGGGAGCGCTTCAAGGAGCTATTGCGAAGGTGCCCACACCACGCGCTTCCAAATTGGCAACAAGTGCAAATATTTTATAACGGCTTAAATTCCTTAACAAGGCAAATGATTGACGCGACTGCTGGGGGAACACTAAATAACAAAACCCCAGAGGCCGCTTAGGAACTTTTTGAGGAATGACCATGAATTCGTATCAATGGAATGCACCCCGCGTGCGGGCTAACAAACCAGCAGGAGTCTTTGAAATTGACGCTACTTCGAATCTTGCCCTCCAAGTTGAGCGGTTAACAAAGAAGGTGGCGGAGATGACTGCTTCCTCCGCCACTCCTCCTTGGTTTAATAATTATAATAACTCTGCTTTTACAGAAGAGCATGTCGACTTCATGGGAAATGCTCCTCGGCCCTCCTATAACCCGAACAACGCACCGTACAATAACACTTACAATGCGGGTTATAGGAGCCATCCGAATTTCTCATGGAGCAACAAAGGAAATGCTCAACGCCCCCATAACCCCCCTCATAATCATAACCAAACATTTAATTTAGCTCCCCCCTTAAATTTAAATCCACCTGGTTTCCAACCACAACAGGCAAAGCCCTCTTCACTTGAAGAGGTCTTTGCCAAATACGTTGCTACAAATGAAACGAATATCAGGAATATAGTCGGGTCTATCAAAAACTTGTAAACCCAAGTGGGACATCTAGCCAAGATAATCTCCGATCGGCAATAAGGAGCTTTGCCAGGTAATACCGAGCAAAATCCAAGAGAAAGTGCAAACTCCATTACCCTCCGCAGTGGAAAAGAAGTTGCTATACCAAGCGAACCTATGGTACCTCTCCCTTCTCCTCTCTCTCCTCCTGCCATTTTAGCTTCAAATTTGCCTACTACGCCTACGCCACATACGTCTAATTCAAAATTACTGTATCCGTCTAAACTTAAAAATGAACGCGCCGAAGAAAGTTACAAAAAAATTTTAGAAATTCTAAAACAAATTCATATAAACGTGTCGTTCTGTGAGGCTATCTCTCAAATGTCGAAATACGCGAAATATCTCAAGGAGCCCCTATCAAATAAGAAAAAGCTCGAGGATATTTCGCATATTTACTTAAATGCAGAATGCTCCGCGGTTGTGCTCAACAAATTACCCCGCAAACTGAATGACCCGGGAAGGTTCTCCATCCCGTGCCTATTCGGTAATTCGTTGGTCAAATATGCGTTGGCGGACTTGGGAGCAAACATAAATCTCATGCCCTTTTCGCTTTTTAAGAAATTAGGTCTAGGATCTCCGAACCCCACTCGTATGAGCATTCAGCTAGCCGATCATTCTGTGAAATATCCGATAGGGATTGTGGAGGATGTCTTGGTCAAGGTGGACAAATTCATCTTTCCGGTGGATTTTGTCATCCTAGACATCGAAGAGGATGCCGATGTACCCCTGATACTCGGACGCCACTTCCTTGCCACCTCCCGCGCTATTATTGATGTTAGTGATGGAAAGCTCCTCCTTCGTGTTGGAGATGATGAAATCACTTTCAGCATTAATCCCTCCATGCGCAACACCCTAGAGCAAGATGATTCCTGCTTTTATCTAGAGGAATTCTTCGAAAATGAATTTTTTGTGCCTTTTGAATTGTTGAGATTATATTAGCCAGCATGACACGTGTGTGTGGGACCGCATGTTTGGGCTTTCCCCATCGCATTCCAGGTCTGGGTGTTGACCCCGGTGGGCCCCCTTGTGTGGCGGAATATCCCCGCGGTCATGTGGTTGGGGTTAATCCCACACCGCCTGCAGACTTCTCCCCTTGTGTTCATGTACCCCGCCACCCTTCATCTCAACACCTGGGTTTTGAGATGAACTAATGGGTTGGCGGGTTCTAACTTGGTATCAGAGGAGGTTGTCATGCTGCGGGGGTGTGTTGAGATTATATTAGCCAGCATGACACGTGTGTGTGGGACCGCATGTTTGGGCTTTCCCCATCGCGTTCCAGGTCTGGGTGTTGACCCCGGTGGGCCCCCTTGTGTGGCGGAATATCCCCGCGGTCATGTGGTTGGGGTTAATCCCACACCGCCTGCAGACTTCTCCCCTTTGTGTTCATGTACCCCGCCACCCTTCATCTCAACACCTGGGTTTTGAGATGAACTAATGGGTTGGCGGGTTCTAACTTGAATTAGTTGCTTCACCATATGATGAATCTCTTATCACTGAGCTCTTCTGCTTAGAGGAAGTCTCTCGCACTACCCTCCCCGAATCTCTTCCCATGGACACCATAATATTCAAAACCTCTTACGAGGAACCACCCATATTAGAGCATAAGAAACTCCCCCCTCATCTGCAGTATCTTTTCCTCGAAAATGACTCTAAGCTACCGGTTATTATCTCCTCGGATCTGAGAAACTCAGAAATTTCTGAATTGACTCTAGTTTTGCAAAATCACCGCCATGCAATTGCGTGGCAGTTATCCGATATTAAAGGGATTAGCCCATCATTCTGTACACACAAGATTTTCTTAGATAATAACTTTCATAGTACTATCCAGCCCCAACGACGTTTAAATCCAAACATGAAGGACGTCGTGAAGGCTGAGGTTATTAAACTTCTAAATGCAGGAATTATCTATCCCATCTTCGATAGTACTTGGGTAAGCCCAGTACAGGTCGTGCCAAAGAAAGGCGGGGTCACGGTAGTGGCCAATGAAAATAATGAATTAATTCCAACCTGTACTATTACGGGTTGGCGGATGTGCATTGATTACCATAAACTCAATGATGCCACCCAAAAAGACCACTTCCCGCTCCCCTTTATCGACCAAATTTTAGAACGACTTTCCGGTCACTCCTTCTACTGCTTTCTCGACGGTCTCTCGGGGTACTTCCAAATCCCTATTTCACCTGAAGACCAAGAGAAGACTACCTTTACCTGTCCCTTTGGCACCTTCGCTTACAGACGGATGCCATTTGGTTTATGTAATGCGTCGGCTACATTTAAGCAATGTATGCTGGCGATATTCGACGAGTTGGTAGAAGAAGTGATGGAGGTTTTCATGGGCGACTTCTCGGTGTTTGGTAGTTCTTTTGCGAATTGTTTAAAAAATCTCGAGAGCGTGTTGATTCGTTGTGAGGAAACTAACTTAGCCCTCAACTGGGAGAAATGTTATTTTATGGTCCGAGAGGGATTAGTCCTCAGCCATAAGATTTCAGGCAAGGGATCGAGGTTGCCCGGGCCAAGATCGAAATTATTGAAAAGCTCCCCCCTCCAACGAATATTAAAGCCATTCGTAGTTTTCTTGGGCACGCAGGATTTTATCGGCGTTTTATCCAAAATTTTTCCAAAATAACGAAGCCGATAACCCATCTTCTCGAGAAAGAGTCACCTTTCAATTTTAACAACGATTGTCTTCTTTCTTTCAATTTAATAAAAGAAAAATTAGTAAACTCTCAAATTCTAGTTGCTCTGGATTGGTCGCTCCCTTTCGAAATCATGTGCGATGTTAGTGATACTGTGGTGGGCGCGGTCTTAGGCCAACGAGTGGACAAATTCTTCCACCCGATTTATTATGCAAGCAAGACACTCACGTCTGCATAGACCAACTACACCACCACCGAGAAAGAGCTCCTAGCAATAGTTTTTGCCTCCGATAAGTTTAGGTCTTATATCACCCTCTCCAAAGTAATCGTCTTTACGGATCACTCAGCCCTTCATTTTTTATTTAGCAAAGCGGATGCAAAGGCCCGCCTTTTGTGATGGATCCTCCTCTTGCAGGAGTTTGATTTAGAAATTCGGGGACAAAAGAGGGGCCGGAAATTTGGCGGCCGACCATTTATCGCGTTTAGAAAACCCTGCCAGCGAAATATTAGTGGAAGCGGACATTAACGATAAATTCCCTGAAGAGCGCCTCTTTGCGCTCGAAAATTCAAAAGATAATCTCGTGTCCTGGTTCGCCGACTTTGCCAATTATTTAGTGGCTCGGGTCTTGCCAAAGGAATTCTCAAGTCAGAAAAAGAAGAAATTCTTTTCTGATTTAAAGAATTACTTTTGGGAAGACCCTTTCTTATTCAGAGTCTGTGCGGACCAGGTAGTGCGGTGTTGCGTTTCGAGTGAGGAAGGAGTGCAAATATTGGGGCATTGCCATGAAGGACCAACAGGTGGTCATTATCAAGCGAACCGCACCGCCAGAAAGGTGCTGGAGGCGGGTTTCTATTGGCCCACGCTATTCAAGGATGCTCACACCCTAGTAAGTACTTGCGATAGTTGCCAGCGGGCAGGCAATATCTCACGGCGGGATGAGATGCCTCAAAATATTTTCCTCGAATGTGAAATCTTCGATCTTTGGGGCATCGACTTCATTGGCCCCCTTCCTTCCTCTTATCAAAATAAATATATTCTCGTAGCTGTCGACTATGTATCAAGGTGGACGGAAGCACAAGCTCTCCCCACCAACGATGCACGAGTCGTTGTAAAATTTCTAAAAAAATTATTCTCTCGATTTGGCATGTCGCGAGTTATAATTAGTGATAGAGGAACTCATTTCTGCAATAGCCAGTTTGCCAAAATTTTGGCAAAATATGGAGTAACGCACAAACTTTCCACCTCCTATCACCCCCAGATGAGCGGTCAAGTCGAGGTTGTTAATCAAGAATTGAAATGTATTTTAGATAAAACCGTATCTTTAAACAGGAAGGATTGGGCACTAAAACTAGATGATGCCCTATGGGCCTATCGCATTGCATATAAGACAGTCATCGGCTGCACGCCGTATCGATTGGTTTATGGTAAGGCTTGCCACCTTCCAGTTGAGTTAGAGCACCATGCGTTTTGGGCCCTCAAAACATTAAATCTAGATTGCACCCTAACCGCCGAACACCGTAAATTTCAGCTCAATGAACTCGACGAATGGCAGGCAAACGCTTACGAGAGTAACCGGCTTTATAAAGAGCGAACAAAGTTCTACCATGACAAAAATATTAAATTTCCTAAATCCTTTTCGCCGGGCGATCTCGTCCTTCTTTATAACTCTCGGCTTCGCCTCTTTCCAGGTAAATTAAAATCGCGATGGTCCGGCCCCTTTATTGTTAAAGAGGCTTGGACGTATGGGACGGTTCTCATTTTGTACCCGGATAAGGGTTAATTCAAGGTAAATGGTCAGTGATTAAAACTCTATTTGCCTAACGATTTACTTCCTACTGCGACGGAACAATTAATGTTATCGAACTCATGAACTATTTCTTTTCTCCTTCATTTGGACTGTAATAATAATAATTTAAGCCTTCTTATTGTTGGACAATATTCTTTTGGTCGAGCTCAAACGACCTTTATAAACAAAGGGCGCTCTTGGGAGGCAACCCAAATCATTTTTTTATTTTCTTTATTTTACACTTTTTGTCCCGGACGGCTCCACAAGTTGAAGCTTCTACAATCACCGCCGCCAATACTGCTAAATCCATCACAAAGTCCGAAGAAGATATGTCAAAAAAGTGATCCAGAGCACGAGCATGGGGGAGCTACATCACTCAGCTTTCGCTGCAAAATAAAACCGGGGAAGTACCTGTTTTTCTATTCTGTCTTTCATTTATGTACTTTAATTTTCTCTCGATCTCTAACCTCCTTCTCCATTGAGGACAATGTAGATTTTAAGCTTGGGGAGGACTTCCTCCTTATTTTGCTTTTTGTAAATATCTTTTACTTTTTGTAAATATTCTTCAAAAATCCAATATATATATATATATATATATATATATATATATATATATATATATATATATATAAATATATATATATATATATATATATATAATATATATATATTTCAAAATATAATATATATATGCATTTTGGTATTTCAATAGTACCCCATGTTTGTGTTTTGTTTTTCTCAAAATTCTTTATAAACAACGTAGTTAATTATAATTTTTCTAATCATATTTTTTTAATTATATTTCATAAGTAAAATGTTGGTCATGCTGTGTTTCTAATTCACGATAGCATGTTAAGGTGAAATATTTCTCTAAAACGCGCATTTTTATTATGATTTTCCGTTCTTTATTTTCTTTATTTATATAAAATTCATCATCTACTATTTTTCTTTTCGTTATTAGATAATTTTTGTAAGGACAACTTTTGAATAACGTAGTAGATATGAATGGTCCAAGTCACCTATTATTTCTATTTTCAAGAGAATTTCATCAATATTATTTTATTATCTAAGACTTGTTCTTTGAAATTTTTCAAATCTATGTTTTAAATAAATTAAAAAAAGCGTGAAAATGATTTAGGCCATTTTTATTTACGTTTGAACTTTCCTACCAACCTAAAATCTTTTACCACTAGTTAGCCGCTTTTGAGCCCTTTTTCCCAATTTCGTTTGATAACTCCACATAACATTTCATTTTCACCAAAACCAAAATTCCTATCTATCTAATCACGCTAACTTTTTTTGAGTTTCATTCAAATATTTTCATAATCATGATTGGAAATTTTGGTTATCTTTGGAGAAATTGTTGAAAAAAAGTATACTCAAAAGAAATGTTTGATTTTATTTGGCCAATTCAAAATGAAAAAATAAAAATATTTATGGCCTTTGTTTTGTAAAAAGAAAAGAAAAGAAAAATATAAAATAATAATAAAGAAGAAAACGAAAGAAATATATATATATATATATATTATATATATATTATATATATATATATATATATATATGTTTTGTTTAAAATGAAAATTTTTGAAACTCTTTGTTTTGGTTTAGTGTGAATTTAAGCCTTCATGTTTATCTTTGAATTTCACTCTTATTCATGATCCTAAACCAAACGTTTCGGTCCTATTAAGTTCTTTTGATTCACGCCTTTTTTAAATCTTATTTAACAACTACGAAAAGAAGAAAAGTAAATCAGTTTTAGTTTTGGATTTAAACTTAGATTTTTGTTATTTAATTGATATAATTATAATGCGTTGCTTGGATCTAGTAACAACTCAATGCGTTCTTTTCATTTTCGTTGTCTTGCTTAAATCTATTTAAAGAATCTCATCAAAATTCTGGATGATTTATTTTCGTTAAGTAAAGATTATAAAAGTTAAAACATACCAAAATACTTGTTTTAGATTTACGTTTTACATTCTCCCTACCTGAAATTTCGCATAGTACTTGTGTAAGCATGATTAAAACTTTTTGAATTAGTCACTTTTTATGATTAGCTAGTTTTTATATCTTTTCTTGGGGACAAGCAAAACTTAAGCTTGGGGGAATTTGATAGTACGGTTTGCAGTCAATTTTATTAGGGTATTTTCAGGGTTTTAAAGCAAATCATGTCTTGTAGAGTGCTTATTTTGATTCCCCTTTGTATATATTTTTGTCGCAAATGCGTTTTTCTGCTTTTGTAAGATTTCACGGCTTTCAGCCGAATTTTGCTGTGACACGCCCCAAGGTCACGCCCTACCCGGGCGTGTACCTAGGGCGTGTAACCCAGAGGAATGAAGCAATTGGTCCAAAACTGCATTCTGTGGAAACTTTGTGTACACGCCCTCTGTCACGCCCGTGTCACATCCGACACAGGCGTGGTCCAGAGGCGTGTCCCCAGGTTCCGAGGAATCGCCGCAACGCGCCCTTTTTTCCCGCTCCACCGTCACACAAAAAGTGTCACGGCCCCGGGTCATGCCCGCCCCGGGCGTGACATATGGG
Organism: Platanthera guangdongensis; assembly: GCA_039583875.1. Lineage (NCBI taxonomy): Eukaryota > Viridiplantae > Streptophyta > Magnoliopsida > Asparagales > Orchidaceae > Platanthera > Platanthera guangdongensis. The sequence goes on from CM077155.1 coordinate 137,352,710, forward strand.
CGTGTACTTCAACAACCACGCCCGTCAACTCCAGCAGAAGGAAAAGTCGCACCGAATGTGTCACGCCCCCGGGTCACGCCCGCCCCGAGCATGATATGTGGGCGTGTACTTCAACAACCACGCCGGTCAACTCTAGCAATTAATTTCAGCACGAAAAGTCGCACCGACTATGTCACGCCCGGGTACATGCCCGACCAGGGCGTGTCAGGGGGGTGCGACCCAGCCCGAAAATTTCTATAAATTCAGCCCTTTGCCAAGGGTTCAGCAGGAAGTTCTAGAGTGAGAGGGGAGGTCCTTCCCCTTAGTTTACTTGTATTTCTTGTAATTTTCCATGTTTCCACTCTCCTTCCTCATTTTGAGCTTTGTAATCTAGCTTAGTTACTCTTATTTTGCATTAGTTGTTGTAACTGCTTAGTAGCTAAGGGCAATGTTCGCATAAATTTTCATTTCCCGCACCCGTAATCTTTCATTTTCAAGTTGTAGTTCTCTTTCAGTGCTAATAAAAAGTTTACCATTTCCTCGCTTTCTCAACGCATTTCTATTCATCTCTCTTTCCCCATTTCACCATGATTAACTAATCCTCCTTGTACTCGATCTTGATGATCTGAGGTTCGAGTTGATTATGTTATTATGCTCTAGTTTTCTTTTTTTTGTAAGTCTTATACCTTGATTTACTCTTGATTTACCTTTTCTTGGAGATATATTATCGATATATATTTTCCATCATTAGCTTTCATTCTTGGCTAGCCGAGAGGACGATGGTTTGGAGTGAGCACTCAAGAGTGAAGAGAGTTGCACGCACCCCTCAAGAGAGGTGGGCGTTAAATCTCCTGGATTGGAGTGTAATCCAATAACGGGGTTCACAGCATAAAGTGGGTTTTGGGCTTCCGATTCGGACGAGAGTTCGGTCAGACCTTCCTAAACTCAGATGGGCATGACTTCGAGAGAAGCATGTTCTTGCTTTTAGAACCTCCACAGTCAAGGTCTCTTTCCTTATTAATTTAAAAAGTTCATTATTGCATCTTTTGATCAACTTAAGCCGAGGTGATTCTCGATCGAGTACTATCGCTTAATTATCATTTACCTTTTCTCTAATTTGCAAGTAAAACATTCTCACTTCTCTAATTTAGTAAGCAACCCCAAAATAACTTTTATTTGATAAGATAATAGTAACTCCTTGAAGTAGAAGTACTCAAATCGCCCCGGGTAATACGACCTTGATATGAAATTTAATATCCTATACTATATGCGATAAGGTACACTTGCCTTCATTGAATATAGAATCGGAGAACGTCTCACAATCACATATTCACCTTCTCACTCCTTAACTTTGTCTTCTCCACGTATAACCCCTTCTCCGAAATTTATATCAAGAACCCAATTGGCCAGAACATCACATTGACAGGTGTTCCCTCTATATCGCGTATTATTCTGACTTCTACGCAAATTGTGAAATCAGTCCGGCAGAAGGACGAAGTATACCTTATCTATTTCGAGATGGAAGACAAAACTCAGGTGCTCGCCAAAGTTCTAGTAGTCCGTGAATTTCTAGATATTTTTCCTGACTCCCTCCCGGGATTGCCACCCCAGCGAGAGGTCGACTTTCAGATTGAGCTTGTGTCCGGAGCGCGGCCAGTATCACAAGCGCCCTACCGGATAGCCCCAAGAGAGCTGACTGAACTAAAATCCAACTACAGGAACTAATAGATGTTGGATTCGTCTGTCCTAGTTCCTCGCCCTGGGGAGCCCCAGTGCTTTTCGTTAAGGAGAAAGATGGGACTCTGCGACTGTGCATCGACTACATGGAACTAAATAAGCTTACTTTACGCAACACATACCCCCTCCCTAGGATCGACGAACTGTTCGATCAGTTGCAAGGTGCATCTGTGTTCTCCAATATGGACTTGAGATTCGGCTATTATCAGCTTCGAATCCGAGAGGAAGATATTCCCAAGACTGCCTTCAGCTCCCGATACGATTTATATGAGTTCCTAGTGATGCCCTTCGGGCTCACCACCGCGCCCTCCGCCTTTATGGACCTGATGAATAAAGTCTTTGAACCCTTCTTGGATCACTTTGTCATCGTCTTCATAGACGACATCTTAATCTACTCAAAGACCAAGACAGACCATACCCGGCACCTCCAGATGGTGCTATTAAAACTCCGGGAGCACTCTCTATTCGCCAAATTCAGTAAGTGCGAGTTTTGGCTAGAATAAGTTGGATTCTTGGGCTACACGATAAATAAGGAAGGAGTGGCAGCAGACCAAGCCAAGATCTAGGCAGTACAAAATTGGCCGCCACTCAGGACGGCAGCGGACATCCGGAGTTTTCTCAGTCTTGTCGGATACTACAGGAAGTTCGTCGAGGGTTTTTTGAAGATTTCCCTACCCCTAACTGCTCTCACCAAGAAAGACATCGCATTCCTATAAACACCGAAGTGCGAGGCTGCGTTCGTCAAACAAAGAAGCGGCTGACTTCTACGCCAATATGTACGATTCCCACAGGGACCGAGGTGCTATTAAAACACCGGAGTGCAACATGGCAAGGTAGTGGCCTACGCATCTCGGTAATTAAAGCCGCACGAATTAAATTACGCAGCACAAGATTTAGAGTTGGGCACCGTCGTCTTTGCCCTTAAAATTTGGAGGCATTATATGTACGGAGTAAGATGCGAGATCTTCTCCGACTACAAGAGCCTCAAGTACATCTTCACGCAGAAAGAGATGAATCTCCGGCAGCGCCGATGGCTAGAATTCCTATGTGATTACGACTTCGCTCTCCAATATCACCCCGGGAAGGCTAACAGAGTCCCTGACGCCTTGAGCCACCAGCCTACGATAGCCGGGAGTTGGATGGAGCAGATCCCTAAGGAACTATTCCAGTCCTTGATAGACTTGGAAATTACCCTGGTTTCCTGAAGAGATCCGGAAGAGTACTATTATCAACTGTATTGGATGGAGATCTAATGCGACATTCGAGACCGGATACGTGAAGCCCAGAAGATCGACCCAGAGGTAATGCCGATCATCCAATCTCTGCAAGGAGGGGCACAGGAGGATTATAATCTGCATGACGGGATTCTACAATTCAAGCATCGCATATTCATTCCCGCTACTAGAGGAATTCATGAAGAAAATCTGCAAGAGGACCATCAGTCCAGGTACTCGATTCGTCATGGCATAGTTAAGATGTACGTGGACCTGCGCAGGACCATTTATTGGCCTGGAATGAAAAGAGATGTCACCAACTTCGTGGCCCGGTGTCAGACCTATCAGAAGGTTAAAGCCGAATACCGCAGTCCAGGAGGCCTATTATAGCCCCTACCGATACCAGAATGGAAGTTCGAAGATATCTCCGTGTACTTCGTCCACGACCTACCTCGATCCCGTGCTGGGAATGACTCGATTTGGGTGGTCGTAGATTGACTCACCAAGGTAGCGCGGTTCATTCCAAATCGACAGGGTGACGGAGTGGATATACAGGCCAGAATCTTCCTAGAGCATGTGGTCCGATTTCACGGAGTACCAAAGTCCATCGTATCAGATCGTTGATGAGTCCGATTTATATACGGTTTTTCGGAATCATCAGGGCTTGTTTTCATGAACTTGCTTTTCACTTTTAGTATGTTATCATTGATATTTCATTTATACCATTTTTCATGCTAAGTGCACTGTTTTGGTCCATTGGTGTGCAATTGCGCATTCTATTTTGGGGATATGCACATGGTGCACTCCATGGCCCTTTCCGGCTATTTTCATTGCATTTCTGTGACGCTGGATGGTTATCTTTGGTTTTAATTATTTGTATACAGGTAGTGCATTTTCCCCAAGGCTGGAATGCAGGTTTGAGGAAAACGCACGGTCGTGCATTTTCTTGACACACGGTTCTTGGTGATCGTGCATTTTATTTGTGCGGGAGAAACGTCGAACTGAGCTCGATGAATTTCTTAACGCACGGTTTCTTCAGAACCGTGCGCGAAGGAAACACACGGGTTTCCTGTAGTGTCTTGGTTGTTTATTTTTGTGGCTAATCGTGTGTTTTGTTCACGCACGGGAGACAGCGCCCGTGCCTGAGTAAAACGCACGGTTCCCCTATTTTATCCTGAACTCCTGATTTATGTCGCTACCCGTGCGATTTCCTTCACGCACGGGCGGAATCGCCCGTGCGCGAAGTAAAACGCACGGGTCAACGCTTCATCTTCTGCAAGCTTGGCCTGCGAGTTAATAGCGCACGGTTAGCGCACGATCATGCGCCAAACCGTGTATGCCTTTTTTTCTGACCTGCTTCTATTTAAAGCGCGGATTTTCCTCCATAGAAAAGAGAGACTTTCTTGTCCGCCGTTTTCGGCCTCCAAGGAAGGGTTCCGCCATTTCCCCTCATATTCCACCTTAGGTAGGTGCTCCAGGCAAGCTTTCAATGCCATATTGAAGCCCAAGTTTCCTCTCGGCCTCCTCCTTCATCCTTGAGCTTCAAGAAGAGTTAGATCTAGCTTTCTCCATAAAGCTATGAGAAGTTTGTGTCATCCTCCACCGGATCGTGACACGAAGAAGACATGTCCATTGGGAGCGAGTGACAACCTCCTCTACCCCGGACGCAGTTGAGGACCGAGTTAGGACGCGGATTGACAACCCCGCGATTCCATCCGTGAATCCTCCGCAAGACTTCAGATCTGGTCGATTTCGCACACCTTTCTTCTCTTGTTGTTGATAGCGTAGCTTAATATCTTGTGTTTGATGATGTTTAGTTTGTAAAACATTTGTATACAATCATGTCTATGTGATTTTATATTTATGTTATTTGCTTGAGGTGTGCCTTTATTTCCATCCGCCGTCACATCCAGTTTTGTTGCACTAGAAATTGCTAGTGGCGTGCGTAGCGAAGAGGTGCTCTAGACCCTCATTCCTCCATTCTAACCACCTCATCCGCAAGCCTACTTGTCCATTCGCCTAGCGATTTGGTGCATAGTGGCCCGTGTAGTCTTCCATCCTGCCTGGCGAAGCATCGCATAGCGGCGTTGCATAGGAGTAGTTTGTTAGTGTTTTATTTTCTTTTTTCGCCACTATCAAAACCCCCCTTAGTTAACTCCTCCCTAAGGACTTCAATCTCAAGTCCTCCTCGAAATTAACTCTCCCCTTACCGTGTTCCTTGAAGAGATCGATACTTGGGGAAATTCACCCATTTTATATTACTTGTTCGACCGGTACACTTGTCGTCCAACGCATCAAGTTTTTGGCGTCGTTGCCGGGGAACACAGTTTTGTGAGTTTTTGGAGAGGGTGATAGTAGATCGAAGCCCTTTTCCATTTATATATTTCATGTTTCTTCTTTGCTTTAGTTGTTAGAATTTTTATTTTGCTCATTTCTTTTTGCCCTTTTCTATTTTTTTGGTTTAGATAGCAGATCCATGCTATTTTTATTCCAGCTATGTAGCTCTTTTCCGGCAATTATTTTTATTCGCGATGTATTTTGTTGCTGAGTGCTGTCTTTATGACGCTTTGTGCTGATGCATCGATGTCATAGTTGATATGAAAGCCGAACATTGCATTAGATGTTTGTTATGTCAAGGTTTAGGCCACATGGTAAAGGATTGCCCTCGCTTGTGCGAGCCTTCCCCCTCTGAGGGAGTGTGCGCAACAACCTCCCGTTCGCGGAAGATTGTTGTGGACAGGCCTACCAGGGTGTTGTCTGGCCCATACACTGAGATCGCGCACCTTGCTCGCTCTTTACCCGTTGAGATTACGGAAGAATCTCTCGCTGCATACAGATCCTTCATGGGTCTCTCGCTCCCTTTTTACGAGCTTCCCTTGAGTGATGATGATCACTCTTGTGCTAGCCAGCAAAAAGAGGATCAGGAATCCATGTGCGCTCCTGTATGGGACGAAGAGATTGTTCCGGTCGACGGGGTGTCGTCTATGAATGATTTTGCAATGGGGCATGCTCATTCAGTGCTTGATTTTGAGAGCAGCTTCGCCCCTCCGCAATTTTTGCCTGATGGTGCTACGCTATTTTTGTGTGAGTCAGTTTATGATGTTATGCCAGTTAGGGATTCAGAGCTTGAGGTTGTGCCAATATGGGATGAGGACGTTATTCTCTCTAATGGAGAGTTTGACACCTTGGAACATGATGACGCACCGAAGTGGGATGATGAGGAGATCCTTTCTGATGAGGAAGTTTTCACTTCCTTGTTGGATGAGGAGGTCCAAACCACCACCGAGGACCTCGAGCCTTCTGATTCCCCTTGCTATGACTCATATGATACTGACTGTGATCGCTGATTGGATCCTGCTGGGAGTGAGACCGGGACCGCTCCCCCTATTTTGTATTATTTTAATTCTTCTTCTCTTTTATTACTTGATCCCCCTTATTTATTGAGCCTGTGTAGGCTGAGTCTCCACGGGTACGCTGGGATGATGATGAGCCTAGTGTTCATGCCGTTCCCATCGCTTCCTACACATCTGTGGTTGATGATGCCTTGCTATGCGAGGATATGTTTTGTGATAAGATGGGCGAGGACCAACGCTCCTCCTCTTCTTATTTTCTATTTCCTCTACCTGTGTTGGGCAGGTATTTTTATTTAGGTAGAGGGGTAACTGTTTTATCTCCGTATAGGTATCTGTTGCAGCAACGGATAATGAACAGTTACCGGTGTACTTTTCTTTTCATAGACCCATTAGCTAGTACTTTTCATTTTTCGAATAAGTCGTGCTGGGATAACAAAAACCCCAGTACTTATCTTTCATTTACTGCATTTTTATTTTTTTTATATTTATCTTAGTTTTAGTATTTCTTTGTATTTAGTTTATTTTTCTTTTGTTTTTTTTGCGGAGCTCACCCTTGCAGGTATTCATGGCAAATCAAATTGGCGGTGTTGTGACTCTTCGTATGGTGGAGCTGCTTCTGTTTTTCACACGTCTTCTGGTATACTCGCTGGCTGAGCATTGGGTAACCTCTTCCCTTGTCTCTATTGGATTTAAATTTCTATATCATATGCTGTGTAGCTTAGTTTAAGTTTGGGGGAGAGCCAGTATGTGTTACCTTTTGCACGCGCACATTTCATGTGCATACTAGAAGCTTTTATTGATTTATTTTGATTAGTTCATTGCATCAAACTGGACGTGTTGCATGGCGCTCCCAGCGGCCGGAGCGCCGCCGATGCCACCCGAGCCATGTTCCAGGCCGGTTGGTGCCCAGGGAGGAAAGCTCTTCCCCCAGCACCGGTGGTGGCGCTGGGAGAGTGATAGACCGCTAGGGGCGGCGACCCCCAGTGGTGGAGAGCGGCGGTGCCGCTGGAAAATGCGGTTCTGGCAGCACCCGCAAAAACAGAGCAGGCTCTGTTTAGTGCTGGCGGCTGCGGCCGGCGGCGTATGGCCGCCGGGCCACTGCCAGCGAGAAGCCCGACCCCCGACGCACCAGCCGGGGGTGGACTGGTAGGCGGCCAACTGACCGAGGAGCGGGGGTGGTGCAGTGGCGCCGGGAGCAGGGCCACCGACACCCCAAGCTCTCGGGTTGAGATTTCCGGCTGTGTCCGGCGGCGCCAGGCCACCGGACCACCGCCCAGAGAGTCGCCGGCCCCGAGCGAGTTGATCGGGGCCATAATGTTGGCTGACGGAGGCTGGCCGGCGGTGGTGGAGGCGGCCACCCTCCACACCGCCGGGAAGTAGCAACGGCCGTCCGGTCTCAAGATGAGATCAGACGGACCTGATTATATTAATCCTTGCCCCCCGCCTCAGCATCAATGCCCCCCACAACATATTTGTTGCCGATCTAATGTGGGGACAGAAGGACAAAGCGCGTCATGCGGCTCAATTTCAGCCGCAGGATCATGTTAATCTGCTATAGGCAGACCAAATCAAGGGGCAGAAAGTTTGGATTTGTTTGGGCCAAATCTGGGCCTCTATGAGAAAAGTGACCAACATGAAAAATATTCCCCATGATGAGGGATAACTCCACAAAAATTTTGAGAATTTGTGGAGTTGTTTTATTATTTTTAAAAGCCAAAATAAACTTTGATTGGCTAAATTAAAAGCTCAAAATACCTTAGAAAATTATAAAAAATTTACTATGCTCATTTTAGGCCCTCCTAAGGGTTGTATCAAAATTTGGGGTCATGGGTATAAGTTTTGATATTTTTCCTAAAATATTGGAAGCCTAGGGTCGCACAAGGATCTTTATTCCACTCGTTTTCCCTAAAAGGTGGAGATTGGAGCGCGCGACCACCACTTTATAATCAAATAAGTTTTTCAAGCTATTTTATCAATGAGAGCGGCCGAGGCAAGTGACTAAGCCCCGGGATTTCTGAGATTTCAAAAAAAAACGTAGAGCGCCTCGACTCTCGACTGAGTTGGGCATGCTCGGAAGGTGAGAGTACGAGTGATGACTTAGGAGTTGTGCGCGCGGCTATGAATGCCTGCGGTATTTGCGTGGATGTGAATGTCTGTGTTAGAATTCAGGAGGTGAAAACCTGATATGCTGATGAGTTAGTGGAGCCTTGTTATAACTGATTTATACTGGTTGTATTTCCGGTTATACAATCCTGCACTCTTTTATAGTTGCTCCTAGCTATAAATATATAAAATGTTGTGCTAACCTCTCTTGCTTCAGCTATTTACTTTTGTTGGGTGCATGTGTGCTCGTCCACAGGATATGGATTCTGGGAGGAGATTTGTTTCCTCTTATTTCTGTGACTAACGGTTATCTAAATAACCATTCACAGGAAATGGAGCACTGTTATGACCTGTTGCCGCAGGAGATTACGCCAGCGGCTAGGACTACTCGAGCAGATACACCCCCACCGTCCCCAGAGTTTAGAGACATGAGTACCGCCAAGTAGCATAGAGAGTCAGAGTGTGTGGGTTATATGTAGTATATGTATAGCCCACGGGCTTATATGAATGCTTAGGCTTAGGCCCTAGAACCTTTGTATTAATTTGATGTGATATATATATCTGCAGTGGTTTCATGTTAATTCTTCCATTATACTTTGATGGGTTGTGAATGTTATGATTCGAGCCGAGCAAGGCGGTCATCTAGTGCTCAGATAGGGTGGATCTTTTCCCCTAAGAGCACTGGGTGGACATCTTGGGCTAGTAGTACCCCTCCGGCCCGACCCGGACAAAGTTTGTGGGGGTGGAGGGGGGATATCACAGCAAGTGTGTGCGAACTGGGTGTACTCGCTGAGTCCGCCTGTTAGTGATCTCTTGGAGGTCTCTCTCTTAGCTAAGCAGTAGCAGTCTGGTGTGTATCTGCAGCTTGTGCGGATACACTTGGTGCTCGGACTAGATAAGGCGGTTATCTTATCGTCTAGGGTGGTAATCACACTCCACTCCGTGCCTATAAATAGGACCCCCCCTGTCACATCATAATTAAAAACAGAATGAACGGTAAGTCTACTCGCAAAAAGTTGTTGCAGTTAGGATTTTTTATCCGCGTAGTTTGAAGAGGTTTGACCGGCTTATGCTGTGCAGGCTGTGCGGATAGCGCTGAAAAGCCAGGAACTTGGTCCTGACTCCAGTCAGGGATAGTGCGGACTCTGTAGGTTCAACCAGTGATTTACAGCAGGTCGCGGCTTGCGACTAAGTAGTTTCTCTTCTACAACCTCTTCCCAGTTTCAATAAGTTGTCCGCATTTGGGTGGCTTGTTCAGGTTGGTGGAAGCAGTCCGCGTGTTCTGGAGTCTAGGCAACCTCGCGGTCAGGCGACTTGCAGATCAGCGGCTAGAGTTCTTTTAGTACAGGAATAACGAGTAGTCCGCGCGGCTTGTTTGCGGTTTTGTGACCAGGCGGCTTCAGCGGACTCCTTTAGCTGTTAGAAGCAGAGCCGACTGTTACTTTTTGAGGCCGCACTGTTTGGTCTTTTGGGTTGTATTTTTTTGCATCTTTTGGATACATTGGCAATCATGTCTCGTCATGTATGCCTAGCTATGTACAAAATATTTTGATTAGTACAAGGTTCTTTCTCTCCTTAGTTGCTATTTGGTTGCTTGAGCTCATTATGGTTGAGTGTTCTTGCGCCCAATGTCCCGTTTTCCGCATTCACAAATTTTTACATCTCCTTCATTACAAGGGAAGGGTGTTTCAGCTAAAAGATGATGCCCTCCGGGCTAAAAAATATGGGAGCCACATACCAACGTACGATGTCAGGTCTTCAAGGGTCAGAGAGGGAGGAACTTGGAGGTCTATGTCGATGATCTCTTGGTGAAAATCAGGGATGTGGGTTCTCACTTGCTCTACATAGAAGAAACGTTTGACACCTTGCAAAAATTCAAGGTACGGCTAAACCCCCTTGAAGTGCGTCTTTGGGGCGAGCAGAGGAAAGTTCTTGGGCCATCTCATCACCCTAGCAGGGATAGAACTCAACCGCGACAGGGTAAAGGCCATAATAAAGTTGTAGTCACCACACTATTACATAATAGAGACCGAGCAGTCTGGCGGTCTGACTCTGGCGGATTGCAGTCCGGGCGGTCTGTCGGTTTCTCTCCAGTGATTTGGTAGCAGGACTATTGCTGTTGGTGCCCTGGCGGTCTGCCGATCTGTCCCTGGTGACTTGGAGACCGGGCGACCTGGCGGTCTCCCGTGGCGGCTTGTTCTCTCCCTCTGGTGGTTGCCGGGTGGTTTGAACATTCGTCAAACCGCGCAGCTTAGTCGACTTGTATTTAGGATAAATCGATTGTACATGTAATTTTTTAGTCCCACATTGTTTAATTATAATCTCTCTCATCTCCTCCATTCTATAAAAGGGAGGCTATACCATGTAATACACATCTTTTTGGATAATAAAGATTTCTGTTATTCCAATTTCCGGCTTCTCTTTTTCTGTTCGCACTTGGTATCAGAGCACGCGATCTTGTCCGCCTGATTTAGTGCCTTCTCCTGTCTGCGCGGCTTTATCTCCTTCTTGTCGTCTGTTCGCACGGTCTCTCCTCCATTCCCTCCTTTGTCGTTGCCCTTTGTTTGTGCAGCCTTCTTCTCACTCTCTCTTCGTAGCCTGTTTACGCAATTTCTCTGTCTCTTATTCGCGCGGCCTGCTATCTACTCGCACGACTTCATTCCCTGTGTCTGCCATAGTTTCTTCTCTTGTCCACTGCGGTTTCTTGTCCTATCCGCTGCAGAACCTTTCCTTGTGTCCGCCGCGGCCTTTTCTCTGCCTTGTCTTTCTACCTCGACTTCTCTCTACCCGCGCAGCCTTTCTCTCTTCTCTCTACCGCGTGACTTCTCTTCATGGTTCTTTCCGGCTATTCTACCACCACCGCTACTCCTGTAGCAACTCCGCCTCCTCCTCCTATCCTTCTGGGAATCTTGGCACCGTCTCCAAGCTTGTCGATTCCAACTACCCGGATTGGAGTGTCTCCTTCAACTTCCTTATTCGCTCACAATGCAAACGCCACCACCTCACTGATGACCCTCCTCCTCCCACTTCCGCTGAGTTTGACAACTGGGATGCTAGCGATGCGCTTGTGCGCACTTGGCTTGCTAACAGTCTTTCCGATGAATGTCTTCCAGTCATCCGTCATGATGAGACGGTCAAGAAGGCATGGATTGATCTTGCTGCTATGTACTCGAAGGGGGCTCAAACGTCCTGCATCTATACTTTGTATGCGAACCTCTTTGTATGTCCTTCCATGTATCATGCTGCTGCTTATCAATAGGTCCATGCTCTCGGGGCTAAGATTCTTGAGCATCGCCCCTTCTTTGCGGATTTAGCCGAACATCACAAGCACTTCTAAGAACTTCTTGTTGTGTGCTACCTTCTACGGCTCTCTGAGTCCTACAACATGATCCGCTAACAAATCTTAGGTGAAGCGGACTCTCCCAACTTGGATACAACTACTACACGCATTGCTGCAGTTACATTTCTCCTTCAGCATCCGCTTCTGTCTTCTCCTCCTCCTGACCACTATGCTCACGAGACTCAACAGAGTGGCTCTAGTAGTCTCAACCACCATTCTGGTGGCCGTAGTTCTTCGCGCTTCCTCTGCTCTCACTGTGGCCGCACCGGGCATCTTGTGGATCACTTCCTCGGTTAGTGCTCACGTGGTTACTCAAGGTAAATGACTCATCGACTCTGGTGCAACTAATCACATGACGAACAATCTTCAATGCTTTTCTCTCCTCGAAACACATGATTGGTTGCCCCCGGTCCTTATTGCAGACGACTCGCCCTCCCCGGTTCATGGGACGGGAGTGGTTCATGTCACTTCATCTCTTCGCCTGGCCGACACGATCTATGTGCCCAAGTTTACATGTAATTCATTGTCGGTTATTTCTTTGTGCAAGCAACTTCAATGTTACGTCACATTTACTCCAACTTCTTGTTCTTTTCAGGATCCAAGCTCCCAACGGACGATTGCTGCTGGGACTGAGAGCGGCGACCTCTACTTCCTCGACAACATTTTCGCTATGTCGGCCTACTCCTCCTCCTCTATAGATCTTCTACAATGGCATCTCCTCCTTGGGCATCCTCCTCCACAACTTCTTCGTCAGCTTCTGCCCCACCTCCCTCCGCATAGTTCTCCTCTCAACTGCGATGCTTGTCAGCTTGGCAAACATCACCGTTCCTCCTTCCCGCTGAAGCAAGATCGTGGTTCTACCCGTCCATTTGATCTCATTCACTCTGACATCTGGGGTCCTGCTCCTACCCTCACCGTTGGTCGGGGTAGTTCTTATTTTGTTACTTTCATTGATGACTTCTCTCGATGTACTTGGGTGTATCTCTTACAAGAATGATCTGAACTTTTTGATGTATGGACATCCTTTTATCATTTAATTAAAAATCACTTTGATGTTTCCATTAAAATCTTACGCTATGATAATACAAAAGAGTATGTTAGTCAAGCTTTTTGCTTTTTTTGTATGCAACATAAGATTGTTCATCAAACAAGTTGTGTTTATACCTCACAACAAAATGGAGTGGCAGAACGCAAAAACCATCACCTCCTTGATGTCACTCGCACTCTGCTAACGCAAATGCATGTCCCTCGCTCCTACTGGGTCTATGTTGTTCTGATTTCTTGCTATCTCATCAATCACATTCCCTCCACCATTCTCCGCAGTTTCTTGTTAATTTCTCTTAGTTTTCATTTTTGGCCATCCACAAAGGCTCCCGCGCATTCGCTCGTCGCCGACCCTTAGTTCTTATGCTGCGACCAGACCGCTCCCGCCCCCAAAAGAGAGACATTAGCAAAAACCTGATCTACACTATGCGTAAGGCTCTGACCGTAACGGCCTCGCACGTGTGGACTTTTTGGGTGAGACGACCTCGATTTCTCACTCCGAGTGGCCAACCCGCCAAGTGAGACTGCTAAGTGAATCCTTGTCGAGTGGGTCTTGCTGAGTGGGTCTCCAAACTATGCAGATCCTACTCATGCATCTAGATCATGCCTGCCATGCTTTAGATAAGTGTCATTTTCTTTGGACCAAACCCCTTCCAAAGTGTTTTACCAAGTCCATCGAGGCCCTCCAGACCTGCCAGCTAGGTAAGAGCCTGACAGTGGGATCTTTCTAGAGTCAACATTTCAAACTACCACCGAGTGACTTCCAGCCCTACCAGCTAATGAGAGCCTGATAGAGAGATCTTCTTGGGGTCAACAATTCCCATCTTACCACCGTGTGCTTCTTCTAGCCCTGCCACCTAATGGGAGCCTGAATAGTGGGATCTCCTCGGGGTCAACATTTTAAACCACTATCGAGTGACTTCCAACCCTTCGAGCTATTGGAGCCTGGCAGCGGGATCTTCTCGGGGTCAACATTTCTCATCTTACCACAGAGTGCTTCTTCCAACCCTGCCAGCTAACGGGAGCCTGGACAGTGGGATCTCCTCAGGGTCAAAATTTCTCATCTTACCGCCGAGTGCTTCTTCCAGCCTTGCTAGCTAATTGGAGCCTGGACAACGGGATCTCCTTAGGGTCAACATTTTAAACCACCACCGAGTGACTTCCAGCCCTGCTAGCTGATGAGAGCCTGACAGCAGGATCTTCTCAGGGTCAACATTTATCATCTTACCACTGAGTGCTTCTTTTAGCCCTGCCAGCCAATGTGAGCCTGGATAGCGGGATCACCTCGGGGTCAACATTTCAGTCTCCTCGTTCATCCATACTACTCCAGGTGTGACTGAGGGCTTCCCCATCCACATTCTGTAGGTGATACCCCCCGACTTCAGCTCTTCCTTAACGATGTACGGTCCTTCCCATTTTCGGTGAAGCTTCCCCACTGTTGTTGATCTTACTGCGGCATCCACCTTTTTTAAGACCAGATCCCCCTCCTTGAACTGATTGATTCTGACATATTTGTCAAAGTACTTGATCATCCATTGCTTGATCTCCTCTTGTATGACGACGGTCATATCGCGGAGTTCCTCTACCAAATCCAGTGAGAGTCGTAGCTCCCCTTTATTCTCTACCATCCATTCCTCGTCTCCTTCTTTGGCAGCTTCTACTCGCAGCGATCTGACCTCGAACTCCACAGGCAGAATGGCTTCATAGCCGTGAGAATGTTTGAATGGGGTTTCTCTGGTGGCTATGTTCGGGGTTTTCCTCAAAGCCCATAATACCGAAAGAAGTTGTTCTACCCAACTTCTCAGATTCTCCACCTTCTTCTTCAACAAATTTACAATGATCTTATTTGCCGCCTCCACCTGCCCATTGCTCCGAGGGTGGTGGATTGAAGCAAACCTGAGGTCTATCTCCAGCTGAGTGCAGAAGCTGATGAACTCCTCGCTGGCAAATTAGGGTCCAATGTATGTGACTATGGACTGTGGGAGCCCATGTCGACATATGATCTCCCCCTATACAAAATTACGGATCACCTGGGAGGTCACTTTGGCCAGCACCTTTACCTCTAACCACTTCGAAAAGTAGTCGATCATAACTAAGAGAAATCTCCTCTGCCCACTTGCATGTGGAAAGGGCCCCACAAGATCAATTCCCCAGATCATGAAGGCCCAAGGCGTCGTGATGCTCCTGAACCTTTGGGCAGTCAGAAGCTAGAGTGGAGTGTACAATTGACACTTTCTACACTTCCTTACGAATTATGTTGCATCCCTCCTCAAGGTCGGCCAGAAATACCCCTGTCGGGCTACCCTTGCCTCCAAGGTTCGGCCTCCCGAGTGACTCCCGCACTCGCCGGAGTGCACTTCTTCCAGGATCTTCCGAATTTCCTCCTCTGTTACACATCAGGCTCGGAGCCCCAAGAGTGTCTTCTGGTGCAACCCTCCCTCATGCATCAGATAATGAGTTGATTTGTGCCTGAAGCACTTTCCGTCCTTGACCTCCTCTGGAAAATAGTCTGTGGCAAAGAAATTTATGAAGGGCTCTACCCATGAGGGGCGTCGATCCACCTCCATCAACTCACCTTCCTCGATTGTCGGATGAAACAGCTTTGTCAAACTACCTCCGGCCCTGGGTGTGAACTTGGCTAACTGATCGGCTGTTACGCTCTCCTCAGGGGGAACGTGTTGAATGGAGAATGTTTGAAAGCCTATGATGATACCCTTCACCTTGGTCAGGTACTTCATGAGGGTAGACTCCCTCGCTGCGTACTTGCCCTTGATTTATGACGCCACTACCAATGAGTCAGTGGATACCTCCACATCCTGCACCCCCAGTTCCTTGGCCAGGCATAGCCCTGCTATTATGGCCTCATACTCCGTCTGGTTGTTAGTGATCGGGAAATGCAGGATCACGACCTGCTCTATTGTAACTCCTTGAGGGATCACCAACACTACCCCAACTCCCAGAGAATGCTTTCTCGAAGCTCCGTCCACCAACATCCTCCAGGCAACCTGTTGCGGTGGCCCCTCTCCCTTGACCTCGATAGCATAGTCGACCAAGAAGTCAGCTACTTCTTGTGCCTTGATTGAGAGCCGTGGTACAAAAGAGATGTCATACTCACTGAGCTCTATGGACCACTTGGCCAACCTCCTCGAGTTCTCCACCCCCTCGAAGATCTTGTGAAGAGGGCGGCCCATCACTACATTGATCATGTGCTCTTGAAAGTATTGCTTAATGTTGGGTACATTGGAAAATGTGTACCAGATTTGAAGAAGCCTCACCCTACTCAATGATATACATCAAGGTGTATTTGATGTGCTTTGAGTTTATATGTGCAAGTTAAGTAATTGCAGGAAATGCAGAAAAGTTTCTAAGTCCAAGTGTCGACACTTAGAGGTGAAGTGTCGACACTTATGAAGGCTTGTGTCGACACTTGGAGTAATTATGTCGACACCAGGAAAGGCAGAGTCGACACCAGAGAAGAAAAGTGTCGACACATACAGACAGTGTCGACACACTGTGAAGAAATGTCAACATAATCTGTGTCGACACTTAGAGGAAGTGTCAACACTCAGAGAAGCTTTGTCGACATCAAATGTGTCGACACCAGGAGGCTGTGTCGACACTCAGCAAAGCTTCAACAAAGTTAAAGTACTTGTGTCTACATGAAGGAGATGTGTCGACACTCAGCAAGTTTCAACACATGAAGGCATGTGTCGACACAAAGGAGATATATGGACACTCAGCAAGTATCAACAACAAAAGAAGATGTGTCGATACACAACAGAATTCAGCTAAGTGTTAAAGAAGAAGTACTTGTGTCGACAAACTCAATCAGTGTCGACACATTCTATAGAAGACTTGTGTCGACACACAGAATCAGTGTCGACACATTCTGAAGAAGCAGTGTCGAGAAGCTGTTACAACAATACAAGGAGTTGTGTCGACACCATCAAGGCTAGTGTCGACATTTAGTTCACTTGTGTCAACACTTGGTCTATTTGTGTCGACACATAATGAAGATCAGTCTCGACACTTTCAGATAGAGACAGTATTTTCAAGAAGTGACTGGATGACTTAACAGCTGCCATTTCAACAGGTCAACTGCAACTGTCAGAGCTGTCAGAAGTTCATTAGAAACCGGATCAGCCGATTACCTTGGAGGAAGACTATATAAAGACCTTTCTCCTTCAACATAGAATATCTTTGAAAAAATAAAAAAGAATTAATCAGAAGATTAAGGAGATCAATACAGATCCAGAGAAAACTGTAAATCAGTATTTTGAAGAAACTTCAGATTTACTTGGAGAGAGAGAACTCCAGTAATTGAAGTCAAGAAAGAGACTTGTTAATTAAATCTCTTAAGAAGCAGATTCTGAACCAGACTGCAAAGTAGGATCCAGATTTAATTCTCCATCCTAAGAAGGAAGTTGTCAGCCGGTCTACTTCAAGAAGATCATCTTTACTGAGTTCAGACTCAAGAAGCCTTGAAGAAAGCAAAGACAAAGTTGATCTCAGGAATCAGTGCTATCAAGAAATGATCAAGAAGATTGCCCTCTTCATTCTCTCAAAAACTGAGTGGTGATCTAGAAACGTTTCTATTATATTTTTGTAGGATCCTAAGGGATCTGAGTTGTAAGCCTAAATTTATAAAGGCTGAGGTAGGGCTTTTGAGCCTGAGTGTAGGAGAATCAATTCTCTGAGTGTAGGCCTTATTGAAGGCTGAGGTAGGGCTGTTTAGCTGAGTGTAGGTCTTATTGAAGACTGAATGGTAGGGCTTTGTGCCTGAGTTGTAGGAGTGGGACACTCTGAGTTGTACGAAACTGTTTGGGGTTCTGAGCTGTAAGATCTGAGGATCTGAGGAGAAGTGCTGAAGTTAGGCCGAATGTAGTACACTACTAGATAGGCGAAGGGGGAAAGTGGATGTACCCAGACCTTGGAAACCACTATAAAATCTGTGTGCACTCTGTGTATGTTTATTTTTTGTGATTGCTGAGCTAGTTGTGCTGAATTGTTGTAGAATATTGCAAATACAGTTTAATTATACAGAGTTTCTCTGCCTTAAAATTAAAAAGAGAAAGAATACATATTCACCCCCCCCCCTCTAGGTGGTTAGGCACTATTTCTTTCAAGTGGTATCAAAGCGAGGTTACTCAAAAAGGACTTAACAGTCTGAGTAAGATCCTATAGGAAGATTCAGAACAAACAAGAATCAAGAAAATGGGTTCTAGTGAGAATCACAAAGAGCTGGGTCCATGAAATTTTCAATATGTAGAAAAGAGATATTTGGCATATGGAAAGAGAGGGTTAGACTCTTTATGGAAGCTTTAGACCCAAGGATATACATTACAGTCAAAGAAGGCCCATATGTGCCAATGAAGATATCCATTCTGGATGCAAATTAGAAAACTCCCAAGGACTTCTCTGAAATGACTAAAGAGGAAATCATTCTGGCCACTATGGACAAGAGAGCCCAGAATATAATTGTTAGTGCCATTGATGATGCAACATTTCAGAACTTAATTCATTGTAAAACCTCTAAAGAAATGTGGGACACATTAATAGTTTATATGGAGGGATCAGAAGAAGTAAGACAAGATAGGAAGTCCTTGTTCAGACAAGGAAAGTCTGATAGCATTACAAAATGTTACAAGAAGTTCTATAGGATAGTTAATGAGTTGATGTCCTATGGAAGAGAATTCAGCAACTATGAGCTGAATGACAAGTTCTTAAGATCTCTGACTAAGGACTGGGACACCAAGATTTGTGTCATTAGGGAAGTGGCCAAACTAGCTGATATACCTCCTCCAACTTTATTTGGAAAACTGCTATCTTATGAGATGCAGTTAATGGTTAGAAAGGAGGAAGAGAAGAATACTAGAGTGGAGCACAAGGAAAAGACTGTGGCCTTCAAGACTGAAGCCACTAAAAAGTATAGAAGCAAGTCTCCATCTCCACCTCAAATAATTGCTGCGGCTGTAACAGATAATTCAGATAGCAAGAATTCAGATAGTAGTGAAAGTGATGAAGACTTTGCTGCTTTTACTAGGCATTTTCAAAAATTTCTGAAGAAGAAGCAGTGGAGGTCTAAGTCTTCCACTTCTCAGCCAAAAGATGACTACTATCAGAAAAGAAAGTCATCAAGGAATGACAGAAGAAGGTCCAAGCCAAGCAAAGCTACATCTTCAAAAATTATGTGCTATTACTGCAATAGACAGGACATGTAGTGGCTGACTGTCCTGAAAAGAGGAAGGAGTCAGCTGACAAAAAGAAGACTCAGTTTAAGGGCAAAAAGGAAAAGTCCTTTGTTGTTAAGAAAGACAAGAGTCTGATAGATCAGTCATCTTCAGAAACAGAATCAGAAGCTGAAGCCTACATTGGATTATTTGCTGAAGAGGAAGAAGATGAGTTCATGCAGCTAATGAACTCAATTTATGAGCATGAAGATCATCAGTGCAAGGGACTGATGGCTTTATCTGAAGTAGACAAGAATCAGGATCAGCTTGGACCAAGTAAGGTATAAAGTTGTTCTTCTAGTTCAATTTATAGTACTGAGTCAGAATCAGATACATCTGCATCAAGTGATGTGGGTGGGTCTGAATCTGAAGGAGATATTCATCAGTTAATTGATGAATATAGGGACTTGTTGCAGGCCTTGAAGAAAAGCAAACCTTGGCCAAAACTCAGGCAAAGGAGATTGCTAGTCTTAGATTGGCTGCTACTGATTCAGACAAGTTGTTTGATCAGAAAATGAATGAAATAGCCAGACTGAAGAACATTACTATTATTCAGATGGGTACTATTACATTTAAGAATGATCAAATTAGGAATCTGGAGGTTAGACTTGAAAGTCCACCAAGTGTCAACTACCTTCACCTATGGGGGGGGGGGGGGAATAGGTGACGTGCAGTGTTTTTGCAGAATTGAAATTGTACCTGCACAAGACAACAAAACAGCACAGCACAGAAAGGACACAAGCAATTTATAGTGGTTCCCCGATTTGGGTACATCCACTTTCCCCCTTCGACCTATCTCCCAACTAGGGATGACTCGGTCACTTCACCAACAGGATTGAAATCCAATCCTTGCACTAACGGAAGGAACCCTTCCACACGTAGGAGTCAACACTCCCACAACACGGATTGCACCCAACCCTTACAACTAGGAACCAACGTTCCTTTACAACAAAAATGAAAATAGAATGTACAAGAAATACAAACAACTTTTGGAGACTAAGGTCTCCCTCTTCGTTCGATGACGTGTTCTTGAAGTCAACGAAGAGTCCACAACCCTAGATCTCACTTGGAGAGAATCTCCCCGAAACCGGTGGCAGCAAGAAGGGCGGCGGCTTGGTTCTCGGGATCGGCGGCGACAACGGAGTGCTGCTGCTGGTCTTTGGAGATTCAATTTTCGTAGCAAAGCTAGCAAGGTCTTCCAACGGTCACACTAGAATCGATCGCCTCGATCGATTTGGAAAGGGAAGGTTTTCCCGATCAACGAATCAAGAGACAAAGGATCTCTGGTTAGACGCGTGAGATGCAGTGCTTGGCTAAGCTTCTGTCACCGGAAGATCTGGAAGAACCACGATCAAAAGCGGCGAACAACTAGCACGAGCGGCGATGGCGGCGGAGCAGGTATCGCGATCTAGGTCACGTCGGCGGCTCGTGTATATTTTTCTGTGTGTCTTTACTGTTCAAAATACTCGTGTATTTATACAGTAGAATGCTCCTTTATGACCGTTATGGGTCCCACCTGAAGAAACCCTAAAAGCGGTTCAAATCAGCATCTTAACGTTTGATCCGGTCCAGCGGCATCCAGAAAATCGTCTAAGGCAAAATCGGCGAGAATCGAAGGTGATTCTCGTCGAATCGGCGAGAATCGAAGGTGATTCTCGTCGATTCGGCGAGAATCAAAGGTGATTCTCATCGATTTTGACTTATTGGCACACTCTGATTTAGCCAGATAGAGACGGCGAGAATCAGCCAGTGATTCTCGACGATTCGGTGAGAATCACTTGGTGATTCTTGTCGATTATCACTTAGACGATTTTTCGTCTTTCCACCGATGAGCTGCTCCTTGACCCATCCTTGCTCCTTGTCTGCTCTTGCATTATCACAACCCTATACTTGAAAATAAGTACACTCCAATAGAGAGAATACACGTAGGCCAACACACTGATCTGCTCACGAGGGATTACGTCGCGCAGACCCGTGTATATTGACCTACTGCACCCTGACATTGGTGTGTACTTAGCGTGGAATAACTGCAAGCACAACTTAAAAGAATTCATCAAATACATTATCTATTTACTTTAGCTTGTTCAGGGGCTTCTTCAAATCAGGTACATTGTGGATACAATACCTAACAAGACTTCAGAAAGAGAAAGAGATAGTAGCAAGTTTTTCTAAACCTAAATCTGTTTTACCCTTGATAGATGAGTTTGTACCTCAAAAGGGTAAGGCTGGATTAGGGTTTAAAAAACCTGTCTGGACTGCTAGGTCCAAATCTAAGGGCAAAGCCCCAGCACAAAACATAAAGCCTGCTGTAGATACTTCAGCCAGGGTAGTACCTAAACAAAGGTACAACATGTTTGAGTGCTGGTGTTGTGGCAAGATAGGCCACTTTGCCTTAGATTGTTGGCACAATTCAAGTGTCAAGGAGAGTAGCAAACTGTCTGCTAGAAGGGCTACATGTAGTTTTGTTAAAAATCAGACTAACCTGCACCAAGGACCCAAGAGTTATTTGGGTTCTAAGGTTAAGTAATCTGTTTTGAAGGTGAGTCCAAGTGGCCATGCCCCTATATGGTACTTGGACAGTGGATGTTCCAGGCACATGACTGGAACTAGGGGGTTGCTGAAGGACTATACACCTATCAAGGATGGCCCTAAAGTTTACCTTTGGTGGTTCAGAAAAAGGAATCATCAAAGGCTTTGGTAACATTTCTAGTAACCTGATTACAATTACTCAAGTGCCATATGTAAAGGGTTTGAAACATAACCTCATTAGCATAAGTCAGCTGAGTGATTTAGGATATGACATCTCATTTGTCAAGAATGGTTGTCATATCAAAAGGTCAAGTGATCAAAAGATCATTTTGACAGTATATAGGAAGAGAAATGTCTATTGTCTTGACTTTGTGTGTGAGAACAATGTTTCTCCTATTTATCTTGTAGCTGATGAGAGAGTCTCACATTGTGTTAAATGGCACAAGAGGCTGGCTCATCTTAACTATAAGATAATTGGCCAACTCTTTAGCAAAGAGTTAGTGAGGAATGGTCCTCAAGTGTATAAAGGATGGGATATGCTCAGCTTGTCAAAAAGGTAAGCAGACCAAATCCACCTTTCATAGCCTTGAGAACAAGGATTCTGTGAGGTGTCTATACCTCTTGCATATGGATCTTTTTGGTCCTATGCCAGTTCACAGCCTAGGTAGGAAGGTCTACACATTTGTGGTAGTTGATGACTATTCAAGATATTCCTGGGTGTTCTTCCTAAGACAAAAATCTGAAACCCCAAGTATCTTATATAGTTTTGTTAAACAAATTCAGAATGAATTGGACAGTACAGTGGTCAAAATCAGAAGTGACCATGGTACTGAATTTCTATCTGAAAGTATGACAAAATGTGTGAAGAGTTTGGGATTTTTCAGGAATTTTCTTCACCAAGAACACCTCAGCAAAATGGTATTGCTGAAAAGAAGAATATAACATTGATAGAGGCTGGTAGAACCCTATTGAGTGACACTTCTCTCCCAGAATATTTCTGGGCTGAGGCAGTTAATACCTCATGTCATGTGATTAATAGGGCTACTATCACCAAGAGCCACAAGAAGACCCCCTATGAGATTGTGAAGGGCAGAAAATCAAATTTATCCTATTTCAGGATCTTTGGTTGCAAGTGTTATATACTTAACAATGGAAAGTCTTATCTAGCCAAGTTTGCTTCCAAATCCCAAGAGGGGATCTTTGTTGGGTACAACAACAATAGTAAGGCCTATAGGGTCTACAACTTGATTACTCAAGTTGTAGAAGAGTCTGTACATGTAGTTTTTGATGAAACAAGACTCATTAACTGTAAATTGCCAAGTAGTGTTTGCAGCTCTACAGGTGTAACTGAGAGGATGGACAAGCTTTCCATTACAGAAGATTCTACTGCAAGTCAGCAAGTGGAAAATGGTGGCTGCTGTCCAAGGGGAGTACAAGACTCTCTAGATGCTGAAGAAGAACAAGAGGTGAAGCTAATAAAGTGGCTGGAGGTGTTGTTTAGCCTGAAGAAAGACTACCTCCAGCTAATAGACACTTAAAGGATCATCCAGCCAATCAAATAATTGGAGATCCCAGACAAGGAGTTCAAACAAGAAGCAGGAATCTGAGTACAGTTCTTTACTCCAGCATGCTATCCCAAGTGGAACCAAAGAAGTTTGAAGAAGCAGTTCTAGACCCTCATTATATTGATGTCATGCAAGAGGAGCTGAATCAGTTCAAAAGATGCAAGGTCTGGAAGCTAGTTCCTAAACTCAAGGACCACAACATCATTGGAACTAAGTGGATCTTTAGGAACAAGTTGGATGAGAATTGAATCATTATAAAGAATAAAGCTAGACTTATTGTAAAAGGATATAGGCAGGAAGAAGGTATTGATTTTGATCAAACCTTTGCTCCAGTAGCAAGACTAGAAACAATAAGGATGTTCCTTGCCTATGCAACATATCAAGGGTTCAAGGTATATCAAATGGATGTTAAGTCAGCTTTCCTAAATGGAGATCTAAAGGAAGAAGTCTATGTAGAGCAGCACTCAGGTTTTGTTGATTCTCTCAAACCTGATTATGTATATAGACTTAGGAAGGCTTTGTATGTGTTAAAACAAGCCCCAAGGGCTTTGTATGAAACCATGTCTAGTTTCCTCATTGAGAACAAGTTCTCAAGGGGGAAAATAGACAAGACTCTATTCCTTAGGAAATCTAAAGGCAAGATTATTCTAGTCCAAATATATGTAGATGACATTATATTTGGGTCTACAGAAAATAATCTTTGCAGAAAGTTTGCAAAACTTATGCAAGGAAAATTTGAAATGAGCAGTATGGAGGAACTTAAGTTCTTCTTGGGTCTCCAAGTTAGACAGACTGAAGATGGCTTGTCCATATGCCAGTCTAAGTTCACCCTAGAGTTTATAAAGAAGTATGATATGTAATCATCCACTACCATGAAAACTCCTATGGGGTCAAGCATGTCTCTAAGCAAAGATGATGCAGGGAAACCTGTAGATGAAACTTTGTATAGAGGGATAGTTGGCTCTCTACTGTATTTGACTGCTAGTAGACCAGATATCATGTATGCTACATGTGTCTGTGCTAGGTACCAAGCATGACCTAAAGAATCTCATCTGACTGCAGTCAAAAGGATTTTGAGATATCTTAAGGGCACACCTTATCTAGGCCTTTGGTACCCTAAGAATGGAGATTTTGTACTGACAGGTTATTCAGATGCAGATTTTACAGGCTGCAAGGAAGATAGGAAGAGTACTATAGGAACCTGTCAATTTCTAGGTGGAAGGCTAGTGTCTTGGAGCAGTAAGAAGCAGACCAGTGTGGCAATCTCCACAGCTGAGTCAGAATATGTGTCAGCAGGAAGTTGCTGTGCACAACTTTTGTGGATTCAGCACCAGATATAAGACTATGGTATTCAAGTAAGTAGAACACCTTTATTTTGTGATTCTACAAGTGTCATTTCTATTGCAAATAATCCTGTCTCACATAGTAGGACTAAGCACATAGAAATTAAATACCATTTTCTTAGAGAACATGTAGAAAAATAAGACATTTCACTAGAATATGTTAACACAGACAATCAGATTGCTAATATGTTTACTAAGCCCCTAGAAGAACCCAAACTCAATAAGTTTAAAATTGAATTAGGAATGTTAAACTTAGAATAGTTTTAAAAAAATTGGCTAAGTAAAATAGTGTCGACACACAGAGTTGTCTGTGTCGACACATAGAAGTGGTGTCGACATTTCAAAGAAATGGTGTCGACTGATGAGTACGATTATGATAGGCTTTTTACTATCATAATTGTAATCATGTCTACCATTTCCTACCCCTTTTTGTGTTGATTTCATGATAATAGTAAAGAAACTGTCGTATCATAGAAAGAAGAGCGTATTTAGAAGTCTTTGGCAGTTCTTGTAATAAACTATTTACTGAGTCTATCATTTTTCTATTGCAGGTAATGCCAACCAATGGACCTAAAAGTCTCGGAGCAAACAGAGGAGTTCACGGAGTCAACATGGCTGATGACAGGACGAAAATTTGGTGCACACGGCCAGACACACGGCCGTGTGCCTACCCGTGTCCTATGCACCTGGAGCTGAAGAATTTGGGCGCAGACGATGGAACCTCACACGGGTATGGCACACGCCCGTGTGCCTACCCGTATCATCTTTGCACACGACTGCAGACCAACCCGTGTCTGAGGAACACGGCTGAACACACGGCCGTGTCCCTACACGTGTCATCTGACACGGCCCACGACCAGACACGCCTTCTCGTGGGGAACCGACCAGGAACCGCCTAGGAACCGTCCCACACAGCCTGCCACACGGCCGTGTGCGACCCCGTGTCCGACCTGTTTGCAAGGGAACTATAAATTTCCTGTAGAAAAATTTGTTTAGAACTTTTGGATCATTTCTGGATTGGAGAACTGCTGGAGGCCGAAGGGGAGCATCCAAGACAAGGAGGATTGAAGGGTATTTCTATGTATTTTTTTTAATCATTAACCCCTTTGAATCCTTTCTTTCTCTTGATGATCCATCTTCAATTTATATTTTAATTTGCATGAACTTCTCTTTGAACATTCTAGTAATCATGTATCACCTTGTTTATGTTACATTTGTAGTATTTTTTTTGTGTTTATGCTTACAAACAAAGAGTTTAATTCTCCTTATGAATTACTTATTTGTTTTACACAATTTGCAATTGGCTAGATTGAGAAATTGGTTATTTGCAATGATTTTGGTATGTTCATATTGTGATGATAATTCCCTTTGTAATTCAAACTCTATGATCGAGAGATATTTTGTTTGAAAATTGGAACACGAATAAAAGGATTCATGTTAATTTAGAGATAAAATTCATGAATTTATGTAGTAATAAAGGTACTTTACTTAATGCGAACTTGAGTGTTGTGAATTGTTCGAGAGAAAATTTACTATCTTAGGTTTAGATTTGGAATTGCTCGAGAGAGAATTTTGATGAAAAATTAACCTTTACATTGCACAAATTTAACAGTCTTTTCATGTCATGATCGCTTAGAATTGAACTAATAAATGAAATTATTCATGTAATTATTTAAAAACTTCATGTTTTTATCATTTTTACTTCTCCAATACTGAATCATCCAATTGGTCATAGTTAGGTTAATGTAGTTTAAATATCACTTTTGATTAATAGTAGAGCATCAAAAGGATGGGGATTAGGTTCAAATTGGGTGTGCAAGGGTATCATGTTAAAGGTGTTAGGATAACAAGGCTCAAGCTATCCAATAGGAGGCCTAAGTCATTTCCGCCCTTACTAATTAACCTATGTAATGTTTTGAGGAATGCTAGAGGGTGAGTCCTAGACATCAATAGGGAGTAATTTTTAATTTTAAAGCCCTAATACCAAATTATAAAAATGTTACACTCATCGACTCACTTTATTATAGATAAATATATTTTCTAAAATAGAGTGTTGGATAGTTACTAATATAGAGGAGTAATCTTAAAATTAAATTATATAGATAAAATTAAGCTAAAAAAAATTTCTACGCTTAATTACGAAATCAACAAAGTTGAATACTCTATGAGTCTACATCAATTCATTTTAATCAGTGTGCGAAGTTAAATTAACTATTTATAATCTCAAATGAAAGAATAATGAGAGCTTAAAAGATCAAACAAAAATTTGTAAGGGGGGTATAACAAACTTGAGTATTATGATAAGCAGATTAGAATCAATTGTAACCACATGAATAACCATTCTACCCCCCCAGACTTAAGATTTGCAATGTCCTCAGTGCAAAGTAAAAAAGCGAACATAGAGTGATTTCATGATGATATAAGAAAAAAAACTGCTATCATAATAAGTAGAAGAGTACTTTAAAGAAACAGGAGCTGTAATGGAATGCACTGATATATAATAGCTGACAGAACTGAATACACTGATATGTAAAAAAAAATACAAGATACGATACATGAAGATAGCACTACATCGATACATATCAGAAGTAATCATGGTGGCCTGTCGAATCGTCCGGGAAGGAAGGCGATGCTGGAGCTAGCGGCTGGCGAGGGGCGAGCCCAAGGTGGTCTCTGATCTGTATGAGGAGGTCCTCGGTCCGCTTCTGCGACTCCTTAATGTCCTGTAGGTGCGACGATAGCTCGGTGTCGAAAAACTATCGGAACTCGCGCGAGTATCGTGAATGAGGTCGAGGAGGTGCAGTAGACGACTCGCCATGAGCGTAGGTGGAATGGGGTGGAGGCACCAATGGCACGTCGAGGTCAGGATCTATCTCATCATCACTGTCATCCTGTATATGCAGTCCACGTCGAGCAATAGAATATATGACCCCTCCCCGGCCCTGACGGGCGGTGACGAGGCGGAGGGCGCGAAGACTAACCATCGTGATAGGCACGGTCTTTGCGACCACTGTCATCTGGGGGAGGGCTAAAAAGATGCCCATATTCTTCACGAGGCGAGTAATGTAGGGTGCTACGCAAATAGACCCTATACGAGGGGTGTCAGCCTGATGGAGAATGAACTGGGCTAGAAGATAACCGAGATGTAGAGGATATCGTGAAGTCATGCTGTAGAGGTATAACCGTCCTGCCTACTGACAACTCCGGAGCTTTCGCCCCGGCCGCTCAACGTGTGGCTGAGGAGGTGGTGGATGTAATGGAGGGCGGGAGAAATCAATTTAGATGCCTTAGATCTCTTGGCCTCGTATGCGCCAGTGTCAAAAGAGATCTGGCGCCAGATACCACCGGCCATATCGCGGTTGGGGAGTTCGAAGTGGAGTTCGGGGTAGGCCGCACTAAAAAGGAACGACTCCTCATACACCCCTAAATATTGGGTGAACTGGAGCATGGTGAGTGTATAAAATGTGCCACCCACTCGAAATGAAACTATCCCCTCGGGCGCGTGCGGTGCATCGATGAAGTTAGGCCGAAAGCTGGAATAAAACGAAGAAAGGAACTCTAAGGTGAGTTCCCTAAAGCCTAACTCCTCTATGGCAAAAAATTGACCCCACCCCATTACAAAAATTAACTCCCTGACATCTCCAGCTAAGTTTATCTCTTCAAGTATGCTCCAATCAATCATACGTATATCTTGAAATTTTTTTGATTGCAAGCGGTTGAAGCGGGCGGTGTGTGATGCATCGGTGAAAATTAGCGGAGCAGCGGCATCCCGCCTCTCCGTTGAGACTTGTAATTCCGGTCGGCGACGGCGACTTCCACTTCTTCCGGAAGACATAATGTAGAAGGGAAAATACGAGTGAAGGGGGACGAGAATTGGAAAAGAAGGCGCCTTGAGGATCAGGCTATGGAAGACTGATGCTGGGAGAGGGTTTGGAGTGAGCACAAAAGAAAATCCACACGACCTTATTTATAGGGGTACACACGGGTTCGCACACGGGCGTGTGTGAACCCGTGTTAGGGAATCAGCAGCCTCGTAGAACACGGGGTGCGTCGGTCCGTGTAAAAAATTGGAACACGGTGCGCACACGGCCGTGTGTGCACCCGTGTTAGGGGATCCGAGGCCTCGTGGAACACGGGGCTGCCTCGGTCCGTGTGGTCAAACTGGCTGGGGACAGCGCGTCAGGTGGACACGGGATGCAACACGACCGTGTGTTGCCCCGTGTCGCAGCTGGCACGGTACACAAACACGGGTAGGTAGGTGACACGGCTGTGTGTTATCCGACACGCCCGTGTCCGGTGTCTCGACACATCGGTCTCGACGATCGTCGAGCGATAGACACGGCTATGAACACGGGTTGGTGCGAACCCGTGTGGTGCTCGGGATGAAATTGACCTTTTTCCGGAATTAATCCACACGGCTGGGCCTGAGCCTGTGTCATGTACACGGCTAGCCACACGGCTGTGTGGTGAGCCGTATACCACTCTCATTTTTAAAAAAAAATTTACAGAAATTTTTTTTTTCTCATTAAAAATTGATGGAAATTTATTTTCATTAAAATTTTTTTTCTTTAATTTTTCATAGCAACTAATTAGATTTATACTAAAATAAGAATACTTAAAAACACCTACTATAGTTAATATGAAACTAATCTATACGGAGGCAAGTCTCTAGACGAGCGAAGTCCATAGGGATATCACCATAATAAAGCTTAAGTCGGTGACCATTAACCTTAAAATCTCCCTTCTCAGGGTGAGTTAACTCGACGGTGCCATAGGGAAAGACTTCTTTAACCTTGAAGGGTCCGGACCACTTAGACCTTAACTTCCCTGGGAATAAACGTAATCTGGAGTTATAAAGGAGGACTTGGTCACCTTTTTGGAATACCTTGGTTTTGCGAAGGTGGCGGTCATGAAATAGTTTGGTTTTCTCCTTATAAATTCGGGAGTTCTCATAGGCCATAGTTCTCCACTCATCTAATTCGTTAAGTTGAAGTTTACGCTTCTCTCCTATAGAACTAGTGTCAAAATTTAAGGAGCGTATTGCCCAATACGATTTGTGTTCTAATTCTATAGGTAGGTGGCAAGATTTACCGTAGACTAATCTAAAGGGGGTGGTCCCTATAGGTGTTTTGTAGGCGGTCCTATAAGCCCATAAACAGTCGTTAAGTTTCCTAGACCACTGCTTCCTATTCCCTTCTATAGATTTTTCTAAGATTCTCTTAAGCTCTCTATTGGAAACTTCAACTTGCCCACTAGTTTGATGATGATACGGAGTGGCTATCCTATGTGTAACTCTATATTTTTCTAATACTTTGTCTAGTTGTAGATTACAAAAGTGTGAACCCCTATAGCTAATAAGTGCACGTGGTGTGCCAAATCGTGCGAATAAGGATTTCAAAAATCTAATTACAACCCTACTATCATTAGTAGGCAAAGCTTGCGCTTCAACCCACCTTGATACATAATCTACAGCTACCAAAATGTATTTATTCCCAAAAGAAACTGGGAATGGTCCCATAAAATCTATACCCCACACATCGAATACTTCACATTCAAGGATAAATTTTTGAGGCATTTCATGTAATTTAGAAATATTACCTGCTTTTTGGCAAGAATCACATGAAAGCACATACCTTTGGGCATCCCTGAATAGAAGGGGCCATAAAAACCGGAATCAAGAACCTTTTTAGCGGAGCGATTCACTCCATAGTGACCACCAGCAGGACCTGAATGACACTGCTCCAAAATCTTCCAACCTTCCTCCGCTGATACACACCTTCTTATAACAGAATCAACACATATCCGAAAAAGAAAAGGGTCCTCCCAAAAGTAATATTTCAAGTCAGAGAAAATTTCTTTTTCTGCTGATATGAAAAGTCTTTTGGAAGGACCTTAGCCACAAGATAGTTTGCATAATCTGCAAACCATGGATAATCTAGATGTATATTGGTAGATATGACAAATAATGATTCCTCAGGAAATGTATCAGAAATTTCAGATTCATCTAACATTGATCGTAGTGGGTTTTCTAAACGTGAAAGATGATATGCCGCTAAGTTTTCCGCTCCTCGTTTATCCCTAATTTCTAGATCAAATTCTTGTAGAAGAAGAACCCATCGGATTAAACGAGGCTTTGCTTCCGCTTTGGCTAGCAAATATCTAAGTGCAGAGTGATCCTTATAAACTACCACTTTGGACAATGTTAAATATGGTCTAAATTTATCAAAGGCGAATACCACTGCTAGGAGTTCTTTTTCAGTAGTTGTATAATTCTCCTGTGCATTATTAAGTGTTTTACTAGCATAATATATTGGGTGAAAATGTTTGTTTCGGCGTTGTCCTAAAACAGCCCCTACCGCAAAACTACTACCGTCACACATGATCTCAAATGGTTGACTAAAATCAGGTGCGATCATAATAGGAGAATTAATTAATTTTTAATTTCTTTTAAAAACTCAAAGGCATGTAGACACTCTTGTTCAAAAATAAAAGGTGTGTCTTTTTCTAAAAGCCTTGTAAGTGGTTTAGCTATTTTAGAGAAGTCTTTAATAAAACGGCGGTAAAATCCCGCGTGTCCTAAGAAACTTCTCACTGCCTTTACGGAGGTTGGTGGTGGTAATTTTTCTATGGTCTCTATTTTTGCTCTATCTACTTGAATTCCTTGGCTTGAAATTTTATGGCCAAGTACTAACCCTTCTTGTACCATGAAATGACACTTCTCCCAACTAAGCGCTAGGTTCGTCTCCTCACACCTCCTAAGAACTTTCTCTAAATTATTCAAACACAACTCAAAGGAGTCGCCAAAAACCGAAAAATCATCCATGAACACTTCCATGATATCTTCAACATACTCGTTAAAGAGATGGCTAGCATGCACCTTTGAAATGTGGCAGGCGCATTACATAACCCGAAAGGCATACGTCTATAGGCAAAGGTACCAAATGGGCAAGTAAATGTTGTTTTCTCTTGGTCTTCTGGTGCTATAGGAATTTGAAAGTATCCAAAAAGTCCATCTAGAAAACAATAATAAGAGTGTCCTGATAAGCGTTCTAATATCTGGTCAATGAAAGGAAGAGGGAAATGGTCTTTCCTAGTGGCATCGTTTAATTCCTATAGTATATACAGACACGCCAACCTGTTACCGTTTGCGTTGGAATTAATTCATTTCTATCATTTGCTACTACAGTCAGGACACCATTCTTAGGAACTACTTGGACAGGACTAACCCATGAACTATCCGAAATAGGATATATAATACCCGCATCTAATAACTTCATAATCTCAGCCTTAACTACCTCTTTCATATTAGGATTTAGCCTACGTTGCGGTTGAATAGACGACTTATAGTTTTCTTCCAAAAGAATTTATGAGTGCAAAAACTAGGATTAACACTTTATATTTATATCAGATATTTGCCACGCTATTGCACATTTACATTTCTTCAATACAGTTATCAAATTTTCTTTTTCAAGTTTGGAAAGATTTGAAGATATGATAACTGGGTACGAAGAATTTGTTCCTAAGAATGCATACTCAAGGTGATCCGTAATTTTTTTAATTCTACTATCGGTGGATCCTTAGTATTATTCTTAAGAATTTCATGATCTCCTTCAGTAATTAAACTATATTCCATTGTTCTATTCATAGCAACACAATTTTCTAGAAAAACTAAATGTTCAATAATGTCATCATTTTTATCATCTTCTAGATAGTTGTTAGTTATGCAAATTTCTAAAGGATCTTTATAATAAAAATTTGAATTTATAGAAGACATAAAGTCATCAATACCATGAGAAAAATAGCAATAATCATCGTTATCTAAGGATTGTTTCATAGTATTGCCAATTTGAAAAGTGACTTCATCTTCTCCTACTCGCAATACTAATTTACCATCAAAAACATCAATAAGTGCTCTAGATGTAGCTAGAAATGGACGACCTAGTATGAGTGGTACTTCGATTTTTCATCCATATCTAAAATAACAAAATCAGCAAGAAATATAAATTATCTACCTTAACTAATACATCTTCTACTATTCCTCTAGGATACTTAACCGATCGATCTGCTAATTGAATACTCATTCTTGTTGGGCTAAGTTCTCCTAGGCCTAGTTTCAGATATATTTATAAGGCATTAAATTTATACTTGCTCCTAGATCTGCTAAAGCCTTATTTACTTATAAATCACCGATTAAGCATGGAATTGAAAATGAACCGGGATCCTTAAGTTTTTGTGGCAATTTATTTTGCAAAATAGCAGAACATTCTTCACTTAATGTTACTAATGATAATTCTTCTATTTTCTTTTATTAGAAATCAAATCCTTAAGAAATTTTGCATATTTAGGCATTTGAATAATTTCAGAAAAAAGGTAAATTAACATGTAATTGCTTAAACATAGATAAAAATTTACCATACCGCGCATCCATGCGCTCCTTGTTAAGCTTTGCTGGGTATGGTAATGCTGGTTGGTACTCCATCGGTGTACGTTCATCTCGCTTGGTCCTTCGCCGCTAGACTCCATTTGGGGTGCTTCTTTTGCAGGCCTTAGGTCTTGTAACTCCTTTCCGCTCCTCAATTGAACGGCTTTTGCATGCTCCCTTGGATTTATCTCTGTATTCCCTGGAAGTGTTCCTTGCTGCCTTTCAGAAACCATCCTTGCAAGCTGACCAATCTGATTTTCCAAGTTCCGAATTGAACCCTCTTGATTCCGGAAGGCTACATCGTTAGTTTGCATGAATTTGGTAAGCACATCTTCCAATGTAGGTTTCCTTGGTTCCAACTGTGGTTGTTGTCCAAACATGGGCTGCTTCCCTTGATTTCCTTGTCCTCCCAAGAGAAATTGGGGTGGTTTCGCCATCCAGAATTATATGTAGAGCTATATGGGTTTGGCTTGATTGAAAGGTGGCCTAATATTATTACCCATATAGTCAACATGCTCTTGAACTTGCGGTTCACATCCAGGCATTCCAGTACATGAAGGGTCCATTGTTGAGGTGCCATGGAAGGTGATGCTAAGGCAAGGTTGTCCATCTTTTGGTGAAGTTTCTCCACTTGAATAGCTAAGGCGGTGACGACATCTACTTCATAAATTCCTGCGGGCTTGCTAGGCTTTTGTCTTACTGTAGTCCATTGGTAATTGTTCATTGCCATGTCCTCTATCAACTGCTGAGCCGCTTCAGGTGTCTTGTTGTTCAAAGTTCCTCCACTAGCCGCATCAATCATTTTGTTTGGTGGTGGATTTAGACCATTATAGAAGGTCTGAATCTGAAGCCATGAAGGTAGAGCATGGTGGGACATCTCCCTTAACAACTCCTTGAATCGTTCCCATATGTCGTACAACGATTCAGACTCCAACTGAATGTATGTAGATATGTCATTCCTTAACTTCGCAGTCTTCGCAGGTGGAAAATACTTCATCAGAAACTTCTCAACCATCATGTCCCAAGTTGTGATCGACCCTCTAGGTAAGGAATTCAACCACTGCTTTGCCTTATGCCTTAAAGAAAATGGAAACAATCTCAATCGAATGGCGTCGTTGGAAACACCATTGATTTTAAATGTGTCACATATCTCTAAGAATCCGGCCAAGTGGTGTTAGGATCCTCATCTTGCAAGCCATCATACTGGACATACTGTTGAACCATCTGTATCACACTAGGCTTCAATTCAAAGTTATTGGTAGCTATCGGCGGTCTAACAATGCTTGACCCGGTTCCTTGGAGATTAGGTCTAGCAAAGTCAGACATGGTTTGCTCATTTTGGTTGCCATGCTATCTAAGTTTTCAAGATGATTCTCTCCTTGGTTTACTGTCTCCTCTTCTGATAGTCCGTTTGAATTATCTGTGGTATTAATTCCCACGTCCCTTAAGTTAGTGTTATGGAGAATTCGTTCTGGGTCAGGATGAAATGGTACTAGCCCAGAATTTCTGCCCCTGGTCATAGACTAACAGACTACAAAAAAAAATATTACGCAATATAATTATTCAAATACTAATTTAAAACTATATAAATGAAAATTGGTAGATCAATAAAGATTAGGATTTCAAATATTGAAAACGATCCCCGGCAACGGCGCTAAAAACTTGATGATTTTTCTTGCTAACAAGTAATAACTCAATGTGATTTCATTCTACATTCTAATACAATTATGTAGATGGACTTAACTAGATTGAATTAGCATTCAGGCAAGCGTACCTATCAATCGTAATATATGAGAAATCTACATCTCGTGTCGTATTCCACAGTGTCGTTTCAACTATTCGTACTCACCCTCCCTTTATTATCATACCTCTAAACAAAAGTGATATTTAAACTACATTAACCTAACTATGACCAATTGGATGATTCAGTATTGGAGAAGTAAAAATGATAAAAACATGAAGCTTTTAAATAATTACATGAATAATTTCATTTATTAGTTCAATTCTAAGCGATCATGACATGAAAAGACTGTTAAATTTGTGCAATGTAAAGGTTAATTTTCATAAAAATTCACTCTCGAGCAATTCCAAATCTAAACCTAAGATAGTAAATTTTCTCTCGAACAATTCACAACACTCAAGTTCGCATTAAGTAAAGTACCTTTATTACTACATAAATTCATGAATTTATCTCTAAATTAACATGAATCCTTTTATTCGTGTTCCAATTTTCCAAACAAAATATCTCTCGATCATAGAGTTTGAATTACAAAGGGAATTATCATCACAATATGAACATACCAAAATCATTGCAAATAACCAATTTCTCAATCTAGCCAATTGCAAATTGTGTAAAACAAATAAGTAATTCATAAGGAGAATTAAACTCTTTGTTTGTAAGCATAAACACAAATAAAATACTACAAATGTAACATAAACAAGGTGATACATGATTACTAGAATGTTCAAAGAGAAGTTCATGCAAATTAAAATATAAATTGAAGATGGATCATCAAGAGAAGAAAGGATTCAAAGGGGTTAATGATTAAATAAAAATACATAGAAATACCTTCAATCCTCCTTGTCTTGGATGCTCCCCTTCGGCCTCCAGCAGTTCTCCAATCCAAAAATGATCCAAAAGTTCTAAACAAATTTTCTACAGGAAATTTATAGTTCCCTTGCAAACAGGTCGGACACGGGGTCGCACACGCCGTGTGGCAGGCCGTGTGGACGGTTCCTAGGCGGT
Organism: Platanthera guangdongensis; assembly: GCA_039583875.1. Classification (NCBI taxonomy): domain Eukaryota; kingdom Viridiplantae; phylum Streptophyta; class Magnoliopsida; order Asparagales; family Orchidaceae; genus Platanthera; species Platanthera guangdongensis. The sequence continues at coordinate 137,388,315 of CM077155.1, forward strand.
TCCTGGGCGGTTCCCCACGAGAAGGCGTGTCTGGTCGTGGGCTGTGTCAGATGTTCCTAGGCGGTTCCCCACGAGAAGGCGTGTCTGGTCGTGGGCTGTGTCATCTGACACAGCCCACGACCAGACACGCCTTCTCGTGGGGAACCGCCAGAAACCGCCTAGGAACCGTCCACACGGCCTGCCACACGGCCGTGTGCGACCCCGTGTCCGACCTGTTTGCAAGGGAACTATAAATTTCCTGTAGAAAAATTGTTTAGAACTTTTGGATCATTTCTGGATTGGAGAACTGCTGGAGGCCGAAGGGGAGCATCCAAGACAAGGAGGATTGAAGGGTATTTCTATGTATTTTTATTAATCATTAACCCTTTGAATCCTTTCTTTCTTTGATGATCCATCTTCAATTTATATTTTAATTTGCATGAACTTCTCTTTGAACATTCTAGTAATCATGTATCACCTTGTTTATGTTACATTTGTAGTATTTTATTTGTGTTTATGCTTACAAACAAAGAGTTTAATTCTCCTTATGAATTACTATTTGTTTTACACAATTTGCAATTGGCTAGATTGAGAAATTGGTTATTTGCAATGATTTTGGTATGTTCATATTGTGATGATAATTCCCTTTTGTAATTCAAACTCTATGATCGAGAGATATTTTGTTTGGAAAATTGGAACCAAATAAAATGATTCATCTTAATTTAGAGATAAAATTCATGAATTTATGTAGTAATAAAGGTACTTTACTTAATGCGAACTTGAGTGTTGTGAATTGTTCGAGAGAAAATTTACTATCTTAGGTTTAGATGGTAGGCTCGAGAGAGAATTTTGATGAAAATTAACCTTTACATTGCACAAATTTAACAGTCTTTTCATGTCATGATCGCTTAGAATTGAACTAATAAATGAAATTATTCATGTAATTATTTAAAAGCTTCATGTTTTTATCATTTTTACTCCAAAAACTGAATCATCCATTGGTCATAGTTAGGTTAATGTAGTTTAAATATCACTTTTGTTTAGAGGTATGATAATAAAGGGAGGGTGAGTACGAATAGTTGAAATGACCCTATGGAATACGACACGAGATGTAGATTTCTCATATATTACGATTGATAGGTGCGCTTGCCTGAATGCCTAATTCAATCTAGTTAAGTTCATCTACATAATTGTATTAGAATGTAGAATGAAATCACATTGAGTTATTACTTGTTAGCAAAAAAAATTCATCATCGACCACATCAAGAAAAGTGCAGTGTCGACACTTCAGAGAATTAGTGTCGACACATCCAGAGTAGGTGTCGACACATCCAGGGTGGTGTCGACACTTAGTTTTAACACAGAATTCGTCGAGTGAAGTATCGACTAATCGTCGAGCACAGATGTTTAAGTGTCGACACATATATTAATTCTGTCGACTATATTTGTGTCGACACATAGTTTTCGAGACATTAGAAGTAAGTGTCGACACTTTTCAATAGTGTCGACACATTTCAAGTATGTTGACGCGCTATTTCACCTTTGGATTTTAGAAAGGTATAAATAGGTATTCACCATTGTTTGTCGACACGCTCACCATAGTTTCGAGACCAAACTTGTGTGTCGACATCTCTCTTCTCTAAATTCAAAATTTCTCCAAACCCTAATGGCGCCCAAGCTAGAAGAGAACATCAATGAAGGTTATGAGCTCGTGTGACATGCCTTTGACGACGCGGAACCAGAAATTCAAGGTGTTGTAACCCTAGTTGCAGAGACTAGGTTGGAGTATCTATTTCAGAACCAATCAAGATCTAGAAGAAGGAGGTCCTTGAATTCTTTAGTGCAGCTACCCTTGATGAAACTAGTCTTAAGATTAAATCCAAAGTCCATGGAGTTAAGGTGAAAGTCACCCAGAAAAGTCTGAGAAAAGTTCTACATCTACCTAGAACTAAAGAAGAGGAAGATGTACCTGCATCAAGGATAAGGGAGGCACTGCAATGGTGTGGATTAGATTCAAGCATGAAGATTGGATCAGTTTTTAATAGGAAGGGATGAACATACAAGGAAAATTTTTATCTGAATAGTTGGGAAGGTAATTCTGAGCAAGCCAGGTGGCATGATAGAATATCAGCTCACATGTTCTGTTTAATGACAAGGATCATTTTCAACTGAAAACTGATTGGTCAGCAGTAATGTTTGACAAGATAAAGGAAAGTCTGAAGAAGCCCAATCTGGGTAGGATTATGAGTTTGTACTTGGCTGGAAGTATTCCTGAAGTCATGAACCAAAGCTGCTGGTTCTAAGATAACCACATGAGGAAAATGGACATCAGAATAATCTCTAGATGGGATAGAGTGTTAACTAAAAAAATGCCTACACCAGAGAAGGAAACACCTCAGAAGAAGAAGAGAAAAGCCATTGTGGCTCCTGAATCCTCCAGTAGCTCAGAAGAGCAGGTAGTTTTTAGTTCTGATGATGGAGAGGCTGGAAATGATGGACAGTCACCAGCAAGAAATGAAGATGCACCGAGGTAGGGGGAGCAACCTTCTGCTAGCCCCATTCACTTGGATCCACTCCAGGGGAGCCTCAACATGTGGATGAGCCAACTCACTTAGACAGTGAAAGGGCAACCCAAACAATCCTAGAGGTAATACATGAAGTTAATCAATCTATTTTCATATTGAGGATGAAGTACTGAATCATTACTTGATGTTGATTAGAAACTCAGATACATAGTCAACCACAAGATGTTGTCATGGAAGACACATCAGTGCAGATAATGCTCCTGAGATAAGAGATTCTCCAGTCCCTACTCAACAGAAGTTTACTCTAGAAGAGTTGTTCCCTGATCTATTCCAAACTGATTTTGAGGGAGAGAAAGCAGTTGTTGAGGGGGAGTCAGCTAACCTTGAGGGGGAGCATGTAAGGTCACAGGAGGAGACTGCTAGAATGAGACTGAGGAGCAAAGAGTGCTGAGGAGCTACCAAGAGCAGAGAAGGAATTGCCACCTACTCCACTGGATAGAGTAGACATTGCTAGTACTTATGATTCTGAAGATGAAGAGGCTGCTAGAGCCAAGAAAAGAAAGCTACAGGTTTTCAAAAGGAGAATCCAGACCTACAAGAAAGCCTGCAAATAATTGTTCCACAGCCTCCCCAACAGCTGATTATAGTTCATTGTTGGTGGCTTTGCAGATCAAGATGGATGAGTCAAGAAGGCTCTAGAAAAATATATGGATGAAGGACATAAATCCCTTCAATTTGATCTGGCACAAGATATAAAACTATTAGATTTGAAGTAAATCAAAATAAGAAGGAAATGACTGATTGTTTTCATAAAGGAGGCAATGCAGTGGTTTACCTAGCCACTCACCAAGTGCAGATAAAGACACAGGTTGATGACATAGCAGTTAAGCAGCTATGTCTTAGAAAATCAAATAAGAATCAATGAAAACTTGACTGAATCATAATGTGATTGTCACTGAAATGAAAAATATAGCTACTGCACAAACTGCAGTTAATGCTACTGCCAAATATGCATTTGATAAGCAATTACAAGAGAGCCTAACTGCTGTTAAAACTGCCATTGAAGATTCTCAAAAGACTATTACTGAAAAACTTTAAAAGTTAAACCTTTTATAAAGATGGTGTTAACTATTTGAATTCTCAGATCAGATTTAGAAGGATGATCTTAGGGATCATATAGAAAGAGAAGTCATAAAGGGGGAGAGGGTATTAGTCAAAGCAGGCTCTGACCATGCTAAATGGATTTCAAACAGCATCAGAGCTACCCTTGATATCCACCTTTGTGTAATGATGATAATGTTGCTGAATCTGGTAAAAATCCTGCTGTTTTTGGAGGTGAGCAAGCTGAAGTGGCTCAAGTGATCTACCCTCCAGCAGATTTTGACATGAAACATCAAGCGATACAATCTATGTATAGCCCTCCAGAAGGTGCTCAAAATGTGATCATGAGAAAGTAGTACAACCTGTGCCAGAGGCAGTATTAAAAGAGCAAGAAGCTCAATTATTCAAGAAAGGTTTCAGAGAACAGGCAGAGTTAAGGCCTGATTTTGAACAGTGGAGCCCAACTTCTAGGATATCATATTGACTTCTTGGAATGCTGTAAAGAATAATTTTCTTGAGAGGGGTAAATGGTACTCTGACTAAGAATGGAGAAAACATGAAGCTAGGCAAGAGGCCATTGTACAGTACAGAAGAAAGGCTAAACTAGGGAAGCTACCTCCTAATGCACAGGAGCCTAGCAAGTATTTCCCTAAGCCTTATCATATATTGAGAGACAAAAATAAGGCTGAAGAACAGAAGAAGAAAAATCTTAAGGGAAAGAAGCCTGCTGATGACAATGATGCTCCAGTTCAAGCCAAGATTCAATCTGGAAAGGGCATTGTTATCAAGGAGCTAGAGCAGCAATAGAATAGAATTTTCTTAAGTTTACTACTCTGTAATCTTTTGCATTAACATTTATGTAAACTTTTGATTAATGAAACTATTTGGAAGTTATAAAAAATAATGTTTGATGTTCAATCTGTTACATTTCTATTCTGTAATGTTTTGTTTATACATGTTTTGTTTAGTATTTACCCTGTCATATAATACTGTTATACATCATATAGAGTATTTTTATGTTTGGTGTATATCATTGACTAAGGTTATGACTTCTCCAAATAAAGGTAGATTGCTGGGTACATTGGAAAATATGTACCAGATTTGAAGAAGCCTCACCCTACTCAATGATATACATCAGGTGTATTAGATGTGCTTTGAGTTTATATGTGCAGGTTAATTAATTGCAGGAAATGCAGAAAATTTCTAAGTCCATGTGTCGACACCTAGAGGTGAAGTGTCGACACTTATGAAGGCTTGGTGACACCTAGAGAAGCTGTGTCGACACTTGGAGTAATTGTGTCGACATCAGGAAAGGCAGAGTCGACACCAAGAAAAGTGTCGACACACTGTGAAGAATTGTCAACATAATCTGTGTCGACACTTAGAGGCAGTGTCGAAACTCAGAGAAGCTTTGTCGACATCAATGTGTCGACACACCAGGAGGATGTGTCGACACTCAGCAAGCTTCAACAAAGTTAAAGTACTGTGTGTCGACACAAAGGAGATGTGTCGACACCCAGCAAGTTTCAACACATGAAGGCATGTGTCGACACAAAGGAGATGTGTCGGCCGTCAGCAAGTATCTACAACAAAAGAAGATGTGTCGACACAAGGGAGATGTGTCGACACACAGTAGAATTCAGCTAAGTGTTAAAGAAGAAGTACTTGTGTCTACACACTCAATCAGTGTCGACACATTCTACAGAAGGCTTGTGTCGACACACAGAATCAGTGTCGACACATTCTGAAGAAGCAGTGTCGAGAAGCTGTTACAACAACACAAGGAGTTGTGTCGACACCATTAAGGCTAGTGTCAATACTTAGTTCACTTGTGTTGACACTTGGTCTATTTGTGTCGACACATAATGAAGATCAGTCTCGACACTTTCAGACAGAGACAATATTTTCAAGAAGTGACTGGATGACTTGACAGCTGTCATTTCAACCGATCAACTACAACTGTCAGAGTTGTCAGAAGTTCGTTAGAAACCGGATCAGCCGTTTACCTTGGAGGAAGACTATATAAAGGTCTTTCTCCTTCAACATAGAATATCTTTGAAAAAATAAAAAGAATTAATCAGAAGATTAAGGAGATCAATACAGATCCAGAGAAAAGCTGTAAATCAGTATTTTGAAGAAACTTTAGATTTACTTGGAGAGAGAGAACTCCAGTAATTGAAGTCAAGAAAGAGACTTGTTAATCAAATCTCTTAAGAAGCAGATTCTGAACCAGACTGCAAAGTAGGATCCAGATTTAATTCTCCATGCTAAGAAGGAAGTTGCCAGCCGGTCTACTTCAAGAAGATCATCTTTACTGAGTTCAGACTCAAGAAGCCTGAAGAAAGAAAAGACAAAGTTGATCTCAGGAATCAGTGCTATCAAGAACTGATCAAGAAGATTGCCCCTCTTCATTCTCTCAAAATTGAGTGGTGATCTAGAACCTATATTCTATTATATTTTTGTAGGATCCTAAGGGATCTGAGTTGTAAGCCTAAATTTATAAAGGCAGAGGTAGGGCTTTTGAGCCTGAGTGTAGGAGAATCAATTCTCTGAGTGTATGCCTTGTTGAAGGATGAGGTAGGGCTGTTTAGCCTGAGTGTAGGTCTTGTTGAAGACTGAGTGGTAGGGCTTTGTGCCTAAGTTGTAGGAGTGGGGACACTCTAAGCTGTAGGAACCTGTTTGGGGTTCTGAGCTGTAAGATCTGAGGATCTGAGGAGAAGTGCTGAAGTTAGGCCGAATCTAGTACACTACTAGATAGGCGAAGGGGAAAGTAGATGTACCCAGACCTTGGTGAACCACTATAAAAAACTGTGTGCACTCTGTGTATGTTTATTTTTGTGATTGCTGAGCTAGCTGTGTTGAATTGTTGTAGAATAATGGCAAATACAGTTTAATTGTATAGAGTTTCTGCCTTAAAATTAAAAAGAGAAAGAACACCTATTCACCCCCCCTCTAGGTGGTTAGGCACTATTTCTTTCACTTAAGCTTTCTAGCTGAGATTACCAAGGCAAAGCCAGCTTCTCTAGGATCGGGTAGTGAAGCTCCGCCTTTTTCAAGATCCTGCTAACATAATAGATGAGTAGTGGCTTCTTTCCCTCTTCCCAAACTAAGACTGAACTCATGGCCTCGACCCCCACTCCACAATAAAACGTCAAGTCCTCCCCCACTTTTGGTCCCTGAAGGAGTGGGGCTTAGGAGAGTGACTCTTCAATGAATGGAAGGCTTCCTCGCACTCTCTTGTCAATTCAAATTGCTGATTCCCGCGCAGCACCCTGAAGAAGGTGAACACTTCTCCCCTGTCCAGGAGAGAAACCTACTCAGCCTGGTGAGTGATGATTATTTTCTCTACGCTAACGCGAGTTTCCAATCGATGAGGCAAGTAAACCTATTGTTCAGAGTATAGAATCAAGTTTCGTATATCGATTCGGGGCTTGTCGAGTACTTGTACTCACAATAAAAGCTTTATCTTATCGGACGGAAAGTTGGTTTTTGTTTAAACGGAAAAGGAGACGTTATGCTAAGAAGAGAAATTCGATTTTGGGGAAGCTGGCACTTGATCTAGAATCCACTTGGACTAAAATAACACATTCTGAAAATAAAGAAATGCAAGTTCTTAAATTACTCACTTGACCATGGAAGTTCCTAAGTACAAAAGTGTCTCTCTCGAGCTCATGCTTTTGACTAACCTTAGGTGATCGATTAAGACCTCTCGGCCAGTCGAAACCCCTAAGCTTGTTTTAGGCGGTGAACCACTCTATTGAATTTGACTCCAATCCGGAGGATTTATGTCGTCCTCTCTCGAGAAGTGCATGCAACTCCTTTTATCTTTGAGTGATCTCCTCGTATCCGCAACCTCTCGATCATTTAGGATACGAATCTTAGATCGAAAAAATATCCGTGAAATATGAATCCGACAAATATAAATCAAAGATAAATCGTAAGTGAGCAAGATCAAGAACACGATATTTGATAAAAACAAGTAGAAGAGTTTATTTTATTCCAAGCTTCATCATGATCAAGCGCTAAATGAGAATTAGCTACTTATTATTTTAGGGGAATACAAGTTAAAGCAGGGTAAGACATAATGAAAATAAAAAGCAACTTGAATTGAAACTTAGGCAAAACTAAGCTAAGAAATGAAAAATACAACAATTTAGAATAGCAAACTACAAGACTCCAACTCCCCAAAATTCGACTCTGGGCATCTGAAGTTGTCTGGAATTTATAGGAAACAAAATGTTGGTTGGTCACGCCATTGGTCACGCCCCGTGACCTAGGGCGTGTCAGGCTCGGAACCGCCATCTGAAAGCTTGGAACGTTGGAGGAGAAACCGAAAGAAAGCTATTAAATGGCGGGTCACGACCCTAGGTCACGCCCGTGACCTATTGCGTGTCGCTTCTGTTTCTGCAAAACCGTGGGAAGCTAAAAACGGCGAAGTAAATTGTTGTTAATGGCGGGGTCACGCTCTTGACCAGGGGCGTGTCAAGCTGGAATGGCTATCTGGTGGCAACGACAGGAACGGCTTGGTTTATTGGCTGGAAACGCACACGACACGCCCTGGCATGCCCGTGGCCTATGGGTCATGGGCGTGTAGTTGGCTGTTCGATGTTCTTTGATCGACGATCTGAGCCCATTGGTGTCACGCCTAGGGTCACGCCCGTGACCCGGCGTGTCAATTAATCTGACGTGGCGCGACCTAACAGTTCTTCCTCCGACTGGCATGCCCCGTGTAAGATTAACACGAGCGTGCTCCATAGCAACACAGGCATGTCGGTTGTTCTTCGATCGTAGATCGACGATTTTCGTTGACCTTCTTAGCCCGTCTGTGTCACGCCCGTAGTCATGCCCAAGGAGGGCGTGTCAGAGGGCGTGTCAGAGGGCATGTCTAGGCCGAGAAGGAAAAAATCGCAATTTTGCTCGAAAAAATCTACAGTTTAGCCTTGCAAGATTAAAAATAATTTTATTAGATCTAATAAAGATAAATTATAAAAAATAGTCAATGTGAACTTTAAATTTTAAAATGGATACCTAAGATCTAACTATTAATAAAACAAAGTAAATAAAAACATAGAAATAATTAGAGCTATCAAATACCCCCATACTTATCCGTTTGCTAGTACCGAGCAAACAACTTCTATAGGGAGAAGAAAATTTAAATGCTAGAAAAGAAAATTGAACCTAAGGAGTAAGATGCGAAGTTATTTTTTAATTTTCTAAAATGTGTTTTCACTTATTATTTTTACTTTTAAAATGAAAAATCTGGTAAATCATAAAATTATATTCTGGGAGAATGTAGCTTGTGTACTAAGATAACATTGCACGAACGAAGATCAAGATACCCTCCAAGAAATCCATCAATGTCGATGATCGTAGGCTTGCCCTTTCACACTCTTGCCCTTCCATCATTGCACTAGTTTAACTTATAAACATAAATCAAAAGGACTTAATTAGGTTGAACGTAGGCTTATGTTTTTGTGAGGATGATCAAAGGTAAAAACGATGGCAAGTCACACCAAAATCTAGAGAAAGCTTACACACAATAATTTGTTATGGCTTTTAAGAACACAACCAAATTCCTAATCCTTTTTGTTTTTTTTCCTTATTTTTTTTTCAACTCTCTCAACATATTGAAAATTTTCTTCTATCTCTTCATTTTTCCACTTTTTTTTTTTTGAAAAGGAAAGAAGAATAAATCAACTATTTTATATATATATATATATAAGAAAAGAGCCACCAAAAATAAAAAGGCTCCTCATTACTCACAAACCGTGTTTGTTTATCCAGGTGCAAGCTTGGTCTTAGGTGTGCAATTAGATTGCTTTTTAGCCTTTGGTAAAATGTTTGGTGGAGCTAAAACAAAAGATAGGGTAATAGGCTCAAAATGGCTTAATAAAGATAAGATTTTAGGTAAGGGTGCAAAGTCTCAAACTAGCCAAAAGATGTGCCTAAATCATATCTATGCTAATGAGTTTAACTTATGCAAAGTCTTGAGAATAGTTAGAGGGCAAGTTCTAGACATCGAGAAAGAATATCTATTCTTGATCTGCAAAATATCTCTCTAGTAAACTTCTACTTCCTCACCTAAAGTTTTTTAGATTCTAACCGTTTTTCAAAATGAAAGTAAAATAAAACATATCCATTGCATCTATAGAAATAATACAAATTCTAATTATATGCTAAATGAATAATATCAACATAAAAATCTAAACTATACACTAGTTTTGCACGAATAACTATAGACTAAATTAAAATACAGACATGGGCAACCATTTTTACTCGAAGGTAAGTTCAAAATTCAATAAAAATTTAATTTTTGACAAATTTATTCTCTAAACCACAAATATAAAAGTTCAAATAGACATATGAATTTTGAATTCTAATAACAACTTAGTAAATAATGAAACTTCTCTAAATTAAAAATGAAAACTAATTTTATTTTTTTTTTCTTT
>CM077155.1:137398868-137510606 GCA_039583875.1 Platanthera guangdongensis
ACCAATGTGGGGCTTGGGTTGGAACCTCCATGTCCAAGAACAGTTCTGCACCGGCACGAACCGTCTTTACCACCTGAAAGAGCAGACATCAACGTCTCTTGTACTTCACTTTAAGCCCTAAAAGTTGTTCACGACTTGCTCCAAGGTGACAACTTTGCTACCACCAATCTAAATGGGCCTGCTTGCTCCGAACAGCCAGTCCATGACAAATATGACCGTTAGGGCTCCACCAACTTGGAATGTCAGTCGCCTGCAGGTTAAACTCCTGCTTCCCAGTCCTGCAATACTTAACATCGCAGAGCCTCATCCGCCGCATGACACATGGTTTGGGCAACAACACAACCAACTCTCCTCTCTCATCTGAAGATTAATCTCCAGACTCTGATTTGATCATTTTTAAATGATATAGTACCCATCTGAATCACTGTTATGTGCTTCAGCCTGGCTATCTCATTAAGCTTTTGATCAAATAACTTCTCAGAATCTGTTGCAGCAACTTTGAGATCAGCAATTTCTTTGCCTGACTTTTGGCTAGGATTTGCTCTTCTTATAAGCTTGCAATAGTACTTTATATTCATTATCAGCTGATGAATATCTTCCTCAGACTCAGATACACTCTCATCACTAGATGATGATGAATCTGATTCTGTACTGGCACAAGAAACTGAACTTAAAGTTGAACTTTGTACCTTACTGGGTCCTGGCTGCTCTAGGATTTTGTCATTTTCAGTTAATGCCATCAGTCTTGGCACTGACAGTCTTCTTGCTCATATATAGAATCCATAATCTGCATGAATTCTTCTTCTCTTCTTCAGCAAACAGCCTATGTATGCCTCAGCATCTGACTCAGTTTCTGAAGAAGAAATATCTGACAGAGTCTCTCTCTTCTTGGCAACAAAAGACTTCTCTTTCTTGCCTTTGAAATGAGTCTTCTTCCTGTCACTAGACTCCTTCTCTTTTCTGGACAATCTGCAACAACAGGGCCTTGTCTGTTGCAACAATAGCACACTATTTTTGAAACAGTTGCCTTGCTAGATTTAGTCCTCTTCCTGTCCTTCTTGAAGCCTTTTGTTCTGATAGAAGTCTTCTTTCCCTGTGAAGTAGAAGGCTTGTCCTCCACTATTTCTTCTTCAAGAACTTCTGAAAATGTCTAGTGAAGGCAGCAAGTCTTCATCACTTTCACTGCTTTCAGACTTTGTGCTGACAGATCATCTGACTCTGATTCAAATACCTTTGGAGGTGGAGTGGTGACTTATTCCGTACTTTCTGGGGGCTTCTGTCTTGAAAGCTACAGTTATTTCCTTATGTTCATTTCTTGTTGATTTTTCCTCCTCTTTCCTCACTGTCAACTGCATTTCATATGACAGCAATTTGCCAAACAGGTAGGTGGAGGAATTCTCCCAACTTAGCCATTTCTCTAATGACACAGATCTTGGTGTCCCAATCTTTAGTTAGGACCTTAGAAACTTGTCATTTAGTTTCATAATTACTGAACTCTCTTCCATAAGACATGAGTTCATTCACTATCCTATAGAACTTCTTATAGAACTCAGTTATGCTATCACCCTTTCCTTGTCTAAAACTTTCATACTCTTGATTTAGCAAGGATTTTCTATCTTGCCTAACTCTTCAGATCCTTCCATATACACAATAAGGGTATCCCACATCTCTTTGGCTGTCTTACAGTGTATTAGATTCTGAAAGTTGCATCATCTATGTCACTCACTATAATGTTTTGTGCCCTTTTGTCCATGGTGGCTAGGACAATCTCATCCTTTGTCATTTCAGAGAAATCCTTGGTGTTCTCTGATTTGCATCTAGAACTGATATCTTCATGGGCACATATAGCCCCTCTTTTACTGTGATGTAAAATCCTAGGGTCTGAGGCTTCCATAAATAGCCTTACCCTTTCCTTCCAGATCCCAAATATCTCTTTCTTACATAGAGGTAATTTCATGGATCCCAATTCCTTGTGATTCTCAGAGGAACCCATGGTTCTTGATTTTCTTGAATCTGTAATTTGACTTAGACTGAAACTGCCAATCAGGATCTCCTCAGACTGTTAGTCCTTTTTGAGGAACTGGCTTTGATACCACTTGAAAGATATAGTACCTAAACACCTAGAGGGGGGGGGGGGGGTGAATAGGTGACCTAATTCTTTTTGACTTTTATGGCAACAATCAGTTAATTTCACAGAATTCTTTCTACTATAAACACATCACATATGCAACAATCACAGCCAACAACAATCACACAGTAGACACAGAGTTTTATAGTGGTCCCAAGCTTTGGGTACATCCACTTTCCCCCTTCGCCTATCTAGTAGTGTACTAGATTCGGCCAAACTTCTCCACTATCTCAGAACCCAAACTGGTTCTTACACCTCAGGCCCAAGGCCCTACAACTCAGCTTTTCCACAAAGCCTACACTCAGCCACAAAGGCCTACACTCAGCCATCCAGGCCTACACTCAGCCACCAAGGCCTACACTCAGAGATTTCAATCTCCTACACTCAGGCTCTCAAGCCCTACACTCAGCCTTTATAATTACAGGCTTACAAAAAACTCAGATCCAAAGGATCCTACAAGATAAAATGTATATAACAATTGTTAACTCAGCAACCCAAAGACAAGAGAGGGGAGTTGTGAGTTTCTTGATGAGTTCTTGGAAGAACTCAGCTGGAATCAATCTGACTTAGCTTTCTTCAAAGCTTCTTGAAAGTAGAACTCAATAAGACTGACTCCTTCTGCAGTTGATCCTTGATCTCTGCTTCTTAAGATCCAGAATAAATCTGAACCCTTCTTCTCAGCCTAGTTCCAATGGCTGATTACTTGGATGGAGCTCTCTCTCTCCAACTTCTTAGATCTTCACTTGTTAGCTAGATCTTCTTTAATCTGAACTTGGACTTGTGTTCAATCTCTTCAACAACTTGTTGATCAATCACTTCTGTAGACAGCATAGGCCTATTTATAGGCCTTCTTCATGATAACCGGCTGGTCCGGTTCATAACTGAATTCTGACAACTCTGACAGGTGCTGTAGACTGGCTGGAATGGCAGCTGTCAAGTCATCCAGTCAGTTCTTGAAATAACTGTAACTGTCTGTAAGTGTCGAGACTTTCTGTCTTTAAGTGTCGACACTTATAGACTAAGTGTCGACACATGTTGCCTAAGTGTCGACACTAGTCTAAAAGGTGTCGACACAACTCCTTGTGTTGTTGATCTTTATCTCGACACTGCTTCTTCTTCATGTGTCGACACTGAAATTGAGTGTCGACACAAGTACTTGTTCTTCAGAATTTTGCTGAATTCTTCTAAGTGTCGACACAACACCTTTGTGTCGACACATCTTCATGTGTTGTATCTGTCAAGTGTCGACACTGCTTCTTGGTGTCGACACATCTTCATGTTGATACTTGTTGAGTGTCGACACATTGCTTTGGGTGTCGACACTTACATCTTTAGTCGAGACTCTGGCTGAGTGTCGACACATTCCCTTAGTGTCGACACTTACACTTAGAATATTCTTGAACTTTGCTGTTCTTTGCTAAGTGTCGACACAGCTCCTGTGTCGACACTTTCTTCAAGTGTTGAGTCTTCAGCTAAGTGTCGACACATGTTCTTGGTGTCGACACTTACTTCCGTGTTGACTCTTCTGTTGAGTGTCGAAACATTGTTCTGGGTGTCGACACTTGTACTTAGTCTTTGCTAGCTTTTGCTGAGTATCGACACAGCTCCAAGTGTCGACACTTTCTGATGTAGACACTGCTTCGCTGGGTGTCAACACAACTGTTAAGTGTCGACACAGCTTTACTGGCTTTTCTTCATTGAGTGTAGACACAGCTCCTTGTGTCGACACTTTCTGTCTGGTGTCGACTCAGCATCCCTAGTGTCGACACAATGACTCCAAGTGTCGACACTGCTTGTCTGGGTGTCGACAAAGTCTTCTTAAGTGTCGACACTTCCCTCTGGGTGTCGACACATGGACTTAGAAATTTTGCTTTATTCCTGCAAATACTTAACCTGCACAAGTAACTCAAAATACATCAAATACATTTTGATGTATATCATTGAGTTGAGTGAGACTTCTTCAAATCAGGTACATTTAAACCAATGTACCCAACACTTTCACAAGCTCATAGGGAGTCTTATTATGATTCTTATTGAATAAAGCCTTATTTTGCATATGGCAAGCTGTGTTGACAGCCTCATCCCAAAGATTCTGGGAGTGAAGAGTCACTCAACATAGTTCTACAAGCTTCAATAAGGGTTTTGTTTCTTCTCTCTATAACTCCATTTTATTGAGGAGTTCTAGGAGAGAAAAATTCTTGAAAGATACCTACATTTTCACAGAACTTGTCATATCCCATGATTGAAATTCAGTTCCATGGTCACTTCAAATTTTGATAACACAACAGCCCATTTTATCTGAATTTACCTGATAAAGTTAGTGAATATTTCTATGGTATCTAACTTTTATTAAGAAAAAACACTCATGTGAACTAGAGAAATCATCAACAATCACAAAAATGTAGATTTTCCCATTGGACCAAATAGATCCATGTGCAGCAAGTGCAAACATCTAGTCGTGTCTTTATCCCCATGGGTTTGAATAAGGCTTTTGTTTACTTGCCCATTTGGCGGGCATGACAAGGGCTCTCCGGACACACTTCCACTTTGGGCCAACCCTAATTAGTTTTTCTAATAAAAGCGTATTGATTGTCTTATAGTTGATGTAAGCTAGCCTCATGTCATTGCACACAGTGAGATGCTTTATTCTCATCCATAAGACATATAAAAGAATCTGGGCTAGTACATAAGAAATTAAAGTAATAAATATTTCCACTCTTAATGCCAGTTAATATGACCTCTTCAAATTTATTAATCAGGCACTCATCCTTATGGAAGACAATCATATAGCCAAGATCATACAATGACTTATACTGATCAAATTGTGTTGTAATCCTTCCACATAAGCTACCCTTATAATGGTGATTATGTCATCAGAGATCTTACCATAACCTTTTGTTTTGCCTCTATCAGATCTTCCAAAATAACTTTTGGTCCATCTTCTACTGAGGAATAATTTGTCAACAGGCTTCTTGTTCCAATCATGTGCCTGGAACATCTACTCTCTAATACCATATAGGAGTTTTATTGGTCTTTGGACATTCCTATAGAAGAAATTACTTCTTATTAGACATCCAAATCTTGTTTGGTCCTAGATTTTTATTAGCATTTACAACACGCTTCAGCTTTTGAACATTTAGAGGTGCATTATAGAATAGTCCATGTTTAAATGTCATCTTGCCAATTTTACCCTTGGAACAGTTGAGTTGAACTAATAGTCAATGGAAAGTGTCCAATCCTTCAACCAGCACAGCATTCATATCTATTATACCTACTTTTAGGGCTCACAATAAATGTAGGATTATTCTTCTTGTGATCAGGAGTTCTTTTGAGGGTACTACATGTGAATCTTTGCAGAGCATGTGGTGGTGTACTGGATGAGACTTGTTCTGCACTATCACTTCTTTGCCCTTCCTGGCAGTTCACCATCAGTTAGAAGTATTATCTTTAACTTTAGGTGTTAGTGTTAGTGCCAAACACAAAAGGACCATAATACTTAATTTCAATATCTTCATAAGCTCCCTTAAGAGCGCTCTTCCCAGGATGCGTGTCCTTAGTTCCACTAGTGGAACACCCATTCTTCCAGTGTCCATAGACACTATACCTGGTCATAATTATTTGATGCTAGAAGAACTTTTTGGAAAATAGTGGGATGTATGGGAGTTTCCCTTTGGGATTAGTCTTTCTTCTACTCTTCCTATCATACTCTATACCATTTCTATGGTGTAGAGAAGCTATCAATTATTGAAATAACTATTTAGGGCTTAAGAATTTATTCACCAGCTCCCTCTCTTTGAGGATTTCCTTTGCCAATTTCTTGATGATTATTTTTTTGAATTAGTAATTCAGCTTACTCATCTATGATTTGCTTGAGCTCAATTATTTTGTTGTTCATTTGATAGACCTTGTCCATCTTTTCATCAAATTGAGCCTTAATAGGTTTAAGGAGATCAAGCTCTTCAGCTTGCTTCTTGACAAGTTTCTTGCTCTTTTCCAATGCCTCGAGGAGAGCACCATGCTTTTCAACCATTTCCTCAAAGTTGTTCTCTCACTCAGAGTCATCCTTATCATTTGATGATGTGTCTACCTCTGACTCAGCACCATTCTCATAATCAGAATTAGAAAAGGGAGTTAAAATTTGCACCTCATCAGGATGAGAGTCATCCTGATCTTACAATTCATTTAATGTCATGAGTCCACAAATGACTTCTCCATTTTGTGTCACTATTAGATGTTGACAGTGGGGATCTAATGCCTATCTTGGTAGGAACATGCACCAATTCTTCTAACACTGTAGTCATCCCAACATAGGTATCTTCCTCTCTAGATTCAGAGGAGCTTGAGGTTAATATCACTCTAGGTCTTTTCCTTTTATCCAGAAAGGTCCTTCAGATTTATTTCCTAAGTGATGTTTCATTTCTTCTGATCTGCTGCTACTCTTCCTTGTGGATGGACAATCAACAATTATATGATCTGCTTTTCTGCATCCAAAGCAAATCAGGTCTTTAGAAATAAATTTATTTTGCTTAGTGTCATACATGTCCCTCTTGGGATTCTTTCTAGATCTCTTTGAACTATTATTGTGATTTCTAGAGTTAGAGGAGGAGGAAGATTTATCAGGTTCTATTATCTCCTTCTTCTCAGCATCTTCTTTATTTACCTTGTGAACAATGTCATGTCTCCATCAGAAAGGCCTTCCTTAGAAGTGTTGGGTTTAGATTTTTATGACTCAGCTGGTTTGTTAGGAGGGGATGAGGCATTCTCTTTGCCTCTTTTGGAACTCTTAGCCTTAAAAGCTGTTGAAGTATGAGACCGAGCGACCTGACGGTCTAAGTT
The DNA here is from genome assembly GCA_039583875.1 of Platanthera guangdongensis. Taxonomy (NCBI): domain Eukaryota; kingdom Viridiplantae; phylum Streptophyta; class Magnoliopsida; order Asparagales; family Orchidaceae; genus Platanthera; species Platanthera guangdongensis. The sequence goes on from CM077155.1 coordinate 137,405,833, forward strand.
TGGCGGGTTGTTGACCGCGCGGTCTAGCGGATACTCTCCAGCGGTTTGGTATCAAAACTGTTGTTGTTTCTTACCCGAGCAGTCTAGCGGTTTCTCTTAGACGACTTGGAGACCAGGCAGTCTAGCAGTCTCCTACTGCGACCTGTGCTCTTCCTTCTGGTGTTGCCGAACGGTTAGCCCGTTTGTCTAACCGCTCGGCCTGTTCGGTCTCTTTATTTTTAGTCGCACAACTATGTTTTTTTTTAGTCCCACATATTTTCTTGTACTCTCTCATTTCTCCTCCATTCTATAAAAGGGGGGTCATACCTTTGTAAATGACATCTTTTTGGATAATAAAACTTTCTATTATTCAAATTTCGGCTTGGTTTTTAGTCGTTTGTTCGCTACTTTTACATGGTATCAGAGCAAGCGATCGATTCGACCTGATTCCTTATTTGGCTATTCTATCCGCGCGGCTTGTTTTCTGTTCCCGCGACTTCTTTGCCTTGTCGCTGCCCTGTTTGCGTGACTTCCTTCCGCTCTCTCTTCTCTCTGTTCGCTCGGACTCTTTTTAGTTCGCGCAACCTCTTTTCATGTGCTTTGGTCTGCTTTCTAGCCGCTGGTGTGCTGACACCGTGACCGTTGCAGCTTCTTCTCTTTAAACCGCTGTGGGTTTCCCTCTTTTTCGCTACGGTCTCCTTCTCTTGTCGCAGCCTCCTCCTTTATTTGCGCGGCTCCTCCCTTTTATTTCCCGGCAACTTTCTTCTACTCGCACGGCTTCCTGTATTTCTCTATGGACACTTCAAGTCTCTCCACCCCATCATCTCTACCTCCACCACTCCTGTGGCTCCTCATCCTCCTACTCCTTCTAGAAAGCTTGGCACTGTTTCTAAACTAGTTGGTTCCAATTATCCGGATTGGAACGTTTCTTTCACATTTCTTCTTCGCTGTCAGCGCAAACGTCATCACCTCACCGAAAACCCCTCCTCCTACCTCTCCTCAATTTGATGAGTGAGATGCGAGTGATGCGCTTGTCCGCACTTGCCTGACCAACAGCCTCTCTGATGAGTGCCTTCCCGTCATCCGCCATGATGAAATGGTCAAGGCTGCCTGGCTTCACCTCGCTGCTCTCTATTCGAAGGGGGGCCATACGTCCCGCATTTATACTCTCTATGCGGACCTCTTCGCCCGTCCTTCCATGTCTCCTACTGCGGCTTATCAGCAGGTTCAGGCTTTTGGCGTCGAGATCCTCCAGAATCGGCCCTTCTCCGCGGACTGGGCGAGCAACAAAGCACTTCCAGGAAGTCCTGGTTGTTTGTTATCTTCTGCGCCTTCCCGACTACTTTGATATAATCCGCCAGAAGATCTTGGTGAGGCAGAGTCTCCCACTTTGGATTCTACTGCGGCTCGCATAGCTGCTATTACTTCTCTGCTCCAGCGTCCTTTATTCTCCTCCCCTCATCCACAGGACTCCTATGCTCACTAGGCTCAGCAGGGTGGCCCTAGTGGCCACAACCAGTCCGGTGGGTGCGGTTTGTCCAGGTTCCTCTGCTCTCACTGTGGTCGTACCGACCATTCTGTTGACCGTTGCTGGCAGAAACATCCTCATCTTCTCCCCTCTGGTGATGCATCTTCCTCAACCTCCGGCTCCTCTCGGTCGTCTGCTTCTGTGGCTACGACTTCAGGTAGTGCCCATGTCGTCACCCAAGGTAAATGGCTGATTGAATCTGGTGCTACCAATCACATGACCGACAATCCTCATTGCTTCTCTCTCCTTGGAACGCATGATCGGTTGCCACCGGTTCGCATTGCGGATGGTTCACCATCTCCGATTCATGGGACGAGCATGGTTCAAGTCACCCTGTCGCTTCTCTTGGCGGACACCCTTTATGTCCCGAAGTTCCCTTGCAATTTATTATCCGTTACTACTTTATTCAAGCAACTTCAGTGCTCCGTCTTATTCACTCCAACTTCTTGTTCTTTTCAGGACCCGAGGACCCAACGAACGATTGCTACTGGGACTGAGAGTGGCAGCCTCTACTTCCTCGATAACGTTTTCGCTCTGTACGCCTACTCCTCCTCTTCTACAGATCTGCTTCAATGGCATCTTCGCCTTGGACATCCTCCTCCTCGGAATCTTCGTCAGCATCTACCCCACTTACCTCAGACCAGTCCTCTGCTCAACTGTGATGCGTATCAGCTTGGCAAACATCATCGCTCCTCCTTCCCGCCGAAGCAAGGTCGTGGCTCTTCTCACCTGTTTGATCTCATTCATTCTGATGTCTGAGGTCCTGCTCCTACTCTTACCATTGGTCGGGGTAGTTCCTACTTTGTAACTTTTATTGATGATTTCTCTAGATATACCTATGTGTATCTATTAAAAAATCGCTCTGAACTCTTTTCTGTCTGGCAATCCTTTTATTATATGTATAAAACTCAGTTTGATATTTCTATTAAAGTCTTTCGCTCTGATAATGCTAAGGAATATCTTAGTCATGAGTTTTCCTCTTTTTGTATGCAACATGGTCTTGTTCATCAGACCAGCTGTGTTTACACCTCCCAGCAAAATGGGGTGGCGGAGCCTAAAAACTGTCACCACCTTGATGTCGCTCGCACTCTCATGATGCAGATGCAGGAGCCTCGCTCCTACTGGGGCTATGTTATGCTCATCGCCTGCTATCTCATCAATCGCCTTCCCTCTACGGTTCCCACGGCCAGACCCCTTCTCCATTCTATACCCGCGTAAGGAACTATTTCCTCTCCCTCTCCGTATTTTTGGGTGTACGGCTTTCGTACACACTCTGTCAGCTACCCGTGACAACTTTCCCCCCGTTCCACCAAGTGTGTCTCTTTGGGTTACTCTACCACTCAAAAAGGCTATTGTTGTTTTGACCCCATTTTGTGCAAGCAGTTTGTCTCCGCAGACATGACCTTCTTTGAGAATGCGTCCTACTTCTCTCCTGAATCCCCTCTTCCTCCTGATATCTCTGCTTCTCCACCACCTCTCTCCATTACTTCAACGCATGTCGACGTCTCCCCTCTTCCCTCATCTCCTCCTCCGTCTCCACCTCTCTCCCTCATACCCCTCCACCTTCTCCCTCTTCTCCGCAGCCATCTCTCTAGTCCCGGGCCAGCCTTCTCCGCCACAGACGCTCCGGTCACTGAAGCATGCGCCGACCTGGATCTTCCCATTGCTCTTTGCAAAGAGGTGCGGGCGTGTACTCAACAACCACTTATGACAGTTGTTTCCTATGCTTGGATTACTCCTTCCTGTAGGTGTTTTGCCTTGGCTATCTCGGCTACTGCCACTCCCAACACCTACCATGAGGCTCTTACTATTCCTCATTAGAAATCTGCCATGGATGAAGAGATCGCCACTCTTACTGAAAGGGGTACCTGGACCCTTGTTCCTCCACCCGTGGGTACTGATGTGGTTGGCTGCCGCTGGGTGTTTGTTGTGAAATTTCGCCCTGACGACACTGTGGATTGCTATAAGGCCCGGCTGGTGGCCAAAGGCTTCACTCAGACTTATGGGGTTGACTACTTTGATACTTTCTCTCTGGTTGCTCGCCTCAGCACCATCCGGGTTCTACTCTCTATGGCTGTCAACCAGGATTGGACTATTTCCTAGCTTGATATCAAGAATGACTTTCTCTATGGGGGTCTTCAGGAGGACGTCTACATGGAGCAACCTCCTGGGTATGTTGCTCAGGGGGAGACATGAGTATGCCGGTTGAAGAAGGCCATTTATGGCCTAAAGCAGAGCCCTCAGGCATGGTTCAACAAGTTCAGTGGCATTTTGGCTGCCATCGGCTTTGCAAGAAGTTTGGCCGATCACTCCTTATTTATTCGCAAAACTGCCTTGGGGCTGGTGGTTTTGGCAGTGTATGTGGATGATATTCTTCTTACTGGCGATGACCAGGCTGGGGTGGACTTGACAAAGAAATACCTCCGTCAACACCAGGTCACGAAGGATATGGGCTCCCCGAAATACTTTTTGATGATAGAAATCTCTCAGAAGCCTGACTCGTTGGTTCTCTCCCAACAAAAGTATGCTCTTGATCTTCTACGAGAGGCAGGATTGACTGGTGCCAAATTGGCCGGTATCCCATGTCTCCTAGAGAAGACAAAACATGGTCAGATGACTCGCCTCTTCTATCTGATATCACGAGGTACAGACGTCTGGTGGAGAAACTCATTTATCTCACGGTGAGCAGACCCGACATCTCCTATGCTGTAGGCAAGGTTAGTCAGTTCATGCAAGCTCCCAGGGAATGCCATCTTCAGTCTGCCTTGAAGATATTAGAGTATGTCAAAGAAGTACCAGGAAAAGGGTTACTCTTTCAGAAGAATGGTCATCTGAGGGTTGAAGCCTACTCAGATTCAAGTTATGCAGATGATAAAGGTGATCATAAATCTACATCAGGTTTTTGCACATTTGTTGGAGGAAATCTTGTGAGCTGGAAGAGCAAGAAATAGTCTGTTGTCTCCAATCCAGTATAGAAGCCGAATATCAGAGTATGGCGTCAACCACGTGTGAGTTAAAATGGTTGCGTGCTCTCATGTTTGACCTAGGAGAGGTCTACGACTATCCTCTTCCATGTTCTGTGACAACAAGGCCGCTATATACATATCCAAAAATCCGGTCTTCCATGAGAGAATAAAACATATAGAAGTCGACTGTTATTTCATTCGGGAAGAGGTCTTGAAGAAATAGATTTGTACTCCGTTCGTCACCTCCGACAAAGAGTTGGCGGATATCTTCACAAAATCGGTTTCTACTTCTTCTTCCACATTTGTGACAAGCTAGACATGATTCATATCTATGCTCCAACTTGAGGGGAGTGTTGAAGTATGAGACCGAGCGGTCTGGCGGTCTAAGTCTGGCGGGTTGTTGATTGCGCGGTCTACCAGATACTCTCCAGCGATTTGGTATCCAGACTGTTGTTGTTTGTTACCCGAGCGGTCTAGCGGTTTCTCTCAGACGACTTGGAGATCGGGCGTTCTAGCGGTCTCCTACTGCGACCTGTGCTCTTCCTTCTGGTGTTGCCGAACGGTTAGCCCATTTGTCTAACCGCTTGGCCTGTTCGGTCTATTTATTTTTTTAGCCGCATAGCTATGTATATTTTTAGTCCCATATTATTTTCTTGGACTCTCTCCTTTCTCCTCCGTTCTATAAAAGGGAGGTCGCATATTATTTTCTTGAACCTTTGTAAATGACATCTTTTTGGATAATAAACTTTCTATTATTCAAATTTCCGGCTTGTTTTTTAGTCATTTGTTCGCTACTTTTATAAAAGCAACATGCTTGTCTTTGATGTATCCTTCTTCATTCCTCCAGGTATTCAGATGGAGCTCATGAGTCAACAGCTTCCCATAAAGATTTTGAGGCTGGATGTTGCCCAAATTTCCCATTTTCCATACAGCACAAATCTTGATGTCTCACTCCTTGTTAAGGGATCTTAAGAATTTATTATTTAGCTCATAGTTAGTGAAGGTCCTTCCATAAATTTTCAGTCCATTCACTATCTTGAAAAACTTCTCATAATAGTCAACAATATTATCTTTTATTTCTTGGCTAAATTCCTCATAATCTTGATTTAACAGGTATTTCCTATCATCTCTAACTTCTTCGGTGTCTTCCATATAGAAATCAAAGTCTCCTATATTTTTTTTTAGTCTGACAATATATATGATTTTGAAATGTGGAGTCAACAATGACACTAACTATGATGTTCTTAGCTTTTTTGTCCATTATGGCCAAGGTGGCTTCATTCCTTGTCAATTCTGAAAGTTTCTTTGGGACTTTCAAATTTTCATCAATGGTGGAGACCTTCAGGGGGATGTAAGGTCCCTCTTCAAAAGTAGTATAAATCTTTGGGTCAGATGCCTCCATGAAAAGCTTAACTATTTGTTTCCATATAACAAAATTTTCCTTCCTACAGATAGGAAGTTTAATGAAGCTCAATTCTTTATAGATTTCTCTAGAACCCATTGTGTTGTAGATCTTTCAACCCTTTAGGATCTTGTTCAATTATTAAGCATTTTTGAACAACCCCCTCTGATACCACTTGAAAGATAAGTGTTGTTACTCACATAGAGGGGGGTAAATATGTGTTTTGCTTATTTTAAGCCTTTTCTTTGATTTTTCCTGTGTCCAGCAGAACAAAGTAATAATATAAAAGAAAACATACTACAGTACCGGACACACAGATTTATAGTGGTTCCCCAATTATAGGTACATCCATTTTCCCTCTTCACCTATCTAGTAGAGAGCTAGCTTAGGTCAAACTTCTCTAAACAATCTCAGATCCACAGATCTTACAACTCACGAACACCAATCTCCTACATCAGACCTTATACATAGGTGCTACCGCTCAGAACTTTTATTATAAGATATTATAGCTCAGGCTAAACACAGCCCTACCACAATCTCTATAGCTAGAGGTCTATTCTCAGATCTTTTTATAGATCCTATAACTCAGGTATACAACCTTACAACTCAGACCAAATACATTCTTGTTGGGTCCATGATCACAATATCCTAGATTTTAAGAAGGTCCCCAAGTCAATAGTATTTACATGGATGCATCTAAAATATGCTCAAATTTCATTGTATGCAGGTTGTATTCTGTTATATTGAATTGATAGGTTATCATGGTCATAATGACTATTATACCCAAGACAGTTTGCTGAACAGGCAGAAAAATTAGCTAAGTCAAGAAGCGTCCAGTGAACTCCCTTCACTTCATGCCAGAGGAGTAAAAGCTTTGATAGAACACATTGCAGTCAAAGAAACAGTATTGCTGACAAGAATTCTGGCTAAGGATAGAAGTGTTGAGTGAAGACAGTTCACTCAACACCTACTCAATAGAAATTTTGTCTAAGTATAGAAGTGCTGAGTGAAGACTGGCAGGCTAAGTCTGAAAGTGTTGACTGTGGAAGCTTCACTCAATGCCTTCATGCAGAGAAATTTCAGCCAAGTCCATAAGCGTTGAGTGATGAAGGGTCACTCAATGCCTTAATAGTTATACTATAAAAGTCAAAAAGTGTTGAGTGATGAAGGCTCACTCAACGTGTAACAACTCCATCCGTTCACATAGTATATCCTAGAAGGTCCGGTCGGGGCCCCACAACATATACCACAAAACAGGCGGTGAAGTTACGAAGTGATACCAGAGTAGCGCAGCGTACCCTAACACATTGCATTCTAGCGGAAGCCTAACACTAACACTTGAACTACACACCTGAATGTCCAACATATAAAATCTATAGTATAGGAATGTCTTACAAATACAAATGGTTGGCCTTATGGCCTTACAGGGCTTTCAGAACAGTAGCCTCAAACATTGGCGTGCAGGCCGACCACATAAAAATAAACACAACATTTGCATGTCGTTTAGCCTTCAAGAGCTAGCAGCGGCAGCAGCAGCAAAAGCAGCATGGACATCAACCTTTTTGTGTCCCCCTTGGCTCTACAGCACCTGCACAGGGACAGTCCACCCAACGGTGGCAAACAGAGGCAACGGTCAGCATTCAGCTGACCAAATTATAATGACCCTACCCCTTTTCCGGGGCAGTGGTATTCTTCCCTGCAGGCATAGCATGTTACAAGCATGTATATATATCATACAATGTGCTCTCATGTACATACATACCATCACAATCATCAGCCATGCGGCCCAACGATCCGTGCACTCAGGGCACATTCTTGGTGTACCGACGAACCTGTTGCCCACCACCGTATCCGGGTCGCAACCCAACGACAAATCACTTGAGCATTGACTTCATAGCGTACAACCAGAGTTCTAGTCTTAAGACACCGGGATTGGCCCGTAGCCCCCCATTGTGTCATGGCACGTTGGCCTAAGACTCTCTCTATGCGCTCCAACAGGCCGCACTTTCAGGTCTCACGTCGGACGGACATAAAGTAGGTCGGATCATCCACCCCCCCATTGCTCAACTCTCCTTGCCATCACCGAGCACAGTGTACTCGAGGCTAAAGAAAATGTGCGTGTAGGTTTCCCCGATCCTGTTTGGCATTAAAGCATGGGTGTTTTCCTGGGCGCACTAGTACTTACCATTACACCCATTTTGTATCACACATCAGCGGGTCTTTCCTGGACACAATAGTACTTCCTGCTACTCTCTTCACAGGTATGACACCGCAAATATCACCAATGTTGTTAACCCAGAAATCAGAGATCCTTCCCAAGGTAGCCAGCTGGCTAGTCGCAATCCTCAGATTTCTCCCTATTGATCGCGACAAGTCCCAGTGTAGGCGGACAGTTTTCCCTGTCCGCCTAGGTCTCCTAGCAAACGCATGCCCTGCGGGACGGTGGGCTATTCCCATAGCTCACCCTCGCAGGCCATGCGGTTAGGCCCGCTAACCGTGCAGTGCTTTTCCTTGCAGGAGGCAAACCACCATCAGGATCTCTCCCACAGGAGGGCGCCCGCTTCGCATCTGGCCAAGCGGACTCCCACCGGAGTCCGCCTAGGCCACCTGTAGGGGGCGACCTCCGCTCCAGCCGGGCGGACTCCCCCTTGGAGTCCTCCCAGGCCACCCGCAAGGGGGCGGCCTCCGCTCCAGCCGGGCGGACTCCCCCTTGGAGTCCGCCCAGGCCGCCCGCAAGGGGGCGGCCTCCGCTCCAGCCGGGCGGACTCCCCTAAGAGTCCGCCCAGGCCGCCCGCAAGGGGGCGGTCTCAGGCCAGCCAGGCGGACTCCCCCTGGAGTCCGCCCAGGCCGCCCGCAAGGGGGCGGCCTCCGGCCAGCCGGCGGACTCCCCCCGGAGTCTGCCCAGGCCGCCTGCAAGGGGGAGGCCTTCGGCCAGCCGGGCAGACTCCCCCCGGAGTCCGCCCAGGCCTCCCGCAAGGGGGCAGCCTCCGCCAGCCGGGCGGACTCCCCCCGGAGTCCGCCCAGGCCGCCCGCAAGGGGGCGGCCTACGGCCAGCCACGCGGACTCCCCCCCAGAGTCCGCCCAAGCCGCCCGCAAGGGGGCGGCCTCCGGCCAGCCGGGAGGACTCCGGGGGGAGTCCACCCAGGCTGCCCGCAAGGGGGCGGTCTCCGTTCTCTCCCGGCCTCCTGCAGCCTGCTTCTCCCGCCAACCTGGCGGACTCCATTTTCCAGTCCGCGGAGTCCGCGCAGGTCGTCATGCTGACGTCACTGGGCCCCGCTTCTAGTCGGTCCTCCCCGGGCCTATAAATATCCCCTGATACCTCTCATTCAGGAGGACCAGAGGTGGAGACAAGTCTTGATAACAGACCCTACAGACTCAGTTTTCCAGTCTGTGCAGTCCTCCATCAACCTGCCAGCAGACCCTGCGGACTCAGTTTTCCAGCCCGTGCAGTCCTCCATCCGTTAATCCAGCAAGCTCTGCGGACTCAGTTTTCCAGTCCGCACAGTCCTCCACAGCTTACCTGCAGCTTGCCAGCAAGCTCTGCGGACTCAGTTTCCCAGTCCTCCACAGCTGCTAGTAGCCTCTTTTACTTAGTCTCTGGCAGCTTCTTCTTTTCTCTACTCTCTGGCAACTTCTTCTCCCTTAGCCTCCAGCTTCCCTTTGTACCCCTTTAATGCTTTGTTGTGAAAGTGTACTTGTAAGCTTGTAACCTCTCGCTATTAATCAAAGGAAAGCCCGTCGCAAGAGTGGCATTTGAGCCACGGCGAGCGAAGTGTGTTGTTGCCGCTGCTAGCGGCCCCTCTCCTTGCTCTCTGCTCAGCAAGCCTTGCTCTCTGTTCAGCAAGCCTTGCTCTCTGCTCAGCAAGCCTTGCTCTCTACTCAGCAAGCCTTGCTCTCTGCTCTGCAAGCCTTGCTCTCTGCTCAGCAAGCCTTTCTCTCTGCTCAGCAAGCCTTGCTCTCTGCTCAGCAAGTCTTGCTCTCTGCTCAGCAAGCCTTGCTCTCTGTTCAGCAAGCCTTGCTCTCTGCTCAACAAGCCTTACTCTCTGCTCAGCCAGCCTTGTCTTCTGCTCAACAAGCTGTTTTCTCTGCAAATCAAGTTCCTCGCCGTCCTTGAGCTTCTCTGCTGGTCGATCGTCATAGTAACTCTCTGCTCGACAACTCCTGATCGACCTCCTCTTCCTCCCTTAATCAACCCTCTATGTTGATCAAGGCTCTCCTATGCTCTCAGTAGCCTCTCCTCTACCCCCGCAACCCTCCTTGAACAAGCTGTTTTGCTCCACTCTCGAGCACTCAGAAGCTTCCTTCTCCTCTACCCCCACAACCTTCTCCTTCCTCCTCCCCTAGCCTGTGAGACCAGACACCCCCTCCGTGTTAGCTGTGCCCCGGTGCCGTTTCCGCATATCAACAGTTTTGGTGTGGTGAGTGTGGACCAACAGTTAATGCGCGATCCTTCAAATCCGAACAGGGAGTGAAAGCGACAGTTAACCATGTCAGACCATCAATCAGCCGAGAACCTTGCTCCAAGTCCCAGTGAAGATCCTCTCTGGGAAGCCTTTGAGTAGACGCGCCGTGAGAACGCTCAACAGTTCCAAGCGATCAACAAAATTCTTGCTGCAATCACACAGCGATTAGACGCTCATCCAGCAACAGCTTCAGCTGCTCCAGCTACTCCAATCAACCAAACACCAACATCGGAGCATCAACAAGCTTATTCTCAAGTTTGCCCGCCGTTCTGTCCTCCTTACACACCAACCTTTCCGCAAGGTCCTGCAGCTCCTTTGTGACCTCAAGATGAAGAATTTGCTGCTCGCCATAACTTCTTCCGGGAAGCAGCCCGGGGAAGTCCTGCTAGATTTCTCAATTTTCAGGGAAGTCATCCCTACCCTTCATCTCCTGCCTCTGCTCCTCCTGTAGCAACTTTTCCTTTTTATCCTCATGCTCCTTTTGCAGCTGCAGCTTATGCTCCTTTTTATCCTTATGCTGTAGGAGAACAGGAAGAGTCTTCACCTTTCGCGGAGAATGTTCTCCATGAACCTACTCCAGCAAACTTCAGAGAGCCTCGACTGCCTATCAACATTGGAGAGGCTGATCCAGTAAATCACCTTCAAGCTTTTGAGTCAGCCATTGCTCTCAAAACCCTTTCAGATGTAACCAAGTGCAAGCTCCTTGTCACCACCTTTGATGGGCAAGTGAGGTACTGGTTCTATGGCCTCCGTCCTCACTCCATCACTTCCTTCATTGATCTATGAAGGGAGTTTCTTCTCAGATTCTCTACATCAACCAAGAGAAAGGGCGGTCCTGAAGCCCTCTTTGACATCAAGCAGCGCGGGAATGAAACTTGGTCTCAGTTTGTTGATCGATTCCAAAGAGATATTTTGGACATCGAAGTTACTGATCAAGAAATGTACAGAGTGGCTCTTATCCACGGTCTACGTGAAGGCCCTCTCAAAGTTTAAGCCAATGTTTGTGCTCCAAGGACATATCAAGAGTTGATTGCTCTGGCCAACTCATATATCCGAGGCAAAAAGAGCAACCCAGGCTTCGTCTCCAAGCTTATATCTGAGGAGGATCTCTCTCGCAAGCATCCTCCAAGGTCTCCCACAATCATTTCCCAACTCACTCAAGCAAGGAGAGAAGGATTCATCACCATCAATACTCCTTCCCGAGTCGTGATCGTGCTCAAGACCCATTGCTGCCGCTAGCTCCGTCTCTGCAAACAGCAACAGTTCATCACCAACAAGACAACGACTTGCCTGAGTCTGATCTCGACCAGGCCATGCAAGAAGTAATCCAGATTATGAAAGATAGGGAAAACTTCAAGAAGCCCTATCGACCAGTTGATCAAAGATCTAGGGGTTCAGAACCTTACTACGAATTTCACAAAGAACCAGGTCACCTAACAGAAGACTGCCGAGCATTCCGGCAGCTTGTGCAAAGGATGCTCCGGCAGGGAAAGATGCATGACCTTTTTCCCAAAGAAGAACGCCCTGATCCAGCAACTTCAAAGGGCAAATAAGTTGCAGACGTTCCTTGCTCCTCAAGGGGAGTGAACCAAGTCGAAGAGCCTCCTCTCCTCGTTGTTAACCAAGCCGTCGAATGATTCGATGCCGATGATGAGGGTGTGCTTGGAAGGTTATTCTAGGCAAGCAATGGACTTCAAAGTCCTCCAAAGCTCCTAACAACCTTCATGGGTTATCTCAACCCTTGCACTTTCTCTCTTCAAATATTTTCATTTTACCAAACACTTCTCAGTGTTCATACTTGCTTTTCAGCATAGCATTTATCAGGGATCTTATACTGACATGGTTCCCTTCTTGTGATGCTCCTTCCTCTACTTTTCTCTCTGAGCGATCACTACGCCTATGAGATATCACCGAGTCTGAAATGTTCCCTCCGTAGTTTGTTCTCGCACCACCGCTTCGACCACATATGGCGGGAGTATACCCATATGTGTAGTGGGAGCAGTTCAATCACGATGTTGGGCTTCAGATTTCGGATCCTAGCCGGCATCTGACACAGAGTGTGTGCTAGGCAGCCCCATGTGTTAGCTCTGTTGTGCTTTGCATAGGATACATTACAGTTATGATGATCTTTGCTTGACAAGCAATGACGATCAAGCGTAGCCTTGTCTCTTCAATCATCACCTAAATGTGATGGATGAACACTCTCTGGTATTCTCGATCCGTGTCTTCTCGGGTTCTCACAACTCCACTGATCAATCCACAGACAAGCTATATGCCTCTTGGCGCAACTAGTCTCATTGATCAGTGATGCTTGTGCCAAAGGCAAGAAAGCGGTGCTTCTAGCAATCCTTCTCAGGATCTTCCCCTTGCTTTTCTCTTTTGTGCCCTCCTTGAGGATGCGTGGCCAGCCCGCTTTGAGTAGGACTATACTCGGGATGATTTTTCAGGCAAGTGATGCATAAGGCCCACGGGGAACACCTGTGGCAGCATTCAACCTTCTTTAGTCATTCCGAGTATAGACCTTTTTTTGTCTATTGCCTTCTTTCACAGGTGAACGGGTTAATCCGACCTACCAAAAGGATTTCCAGCATTCACTTTACTCATGATCATCTTATATGAATTGCTTGCTCAAAGCTCTATCAGATGATAACTCGCATGCTCTCCTACTTACATAAGCTCTATTGCTCTCATCTTCTATTCGATGCTTACTCAAGCTCTATCAGGTGAAGATTCACAGAGCTATTCGCTGCTCTCACCTAATGCTAGTGGCATCAAACATTAATCAAGGAATCTTAGTCTCTGCTTGATCATCAAGCCATGCTATTGCAATCTAGTTAAGATTGGCAGAATTCATCAAGTTGCTTCTCTGCTAATCTGAACATATCCATCCAGCCATATCAACAGCTAACGCTCGATTTATTGATCTGGGCTTCATGATAAAGTGTTCATCAGGCATTTTCCTTGCTACTTGGTCATATCAACCTTATCTCATCAACAGTTTTGTTGCGGTTATTTGCTTCTAATTCCTCTCCTCGCAGAGATTAGCAAACCCTTGCAAGCCTTCTCCACAGGTACTTGCAAGCTCCTTTCATATATATATTGTCTGCTGCTCACTCTTCTCTTTGCAGTGGTTAGCAGACGCCTGCAAGTCATATTTAGGTACTTGCAGCATATTCTTTGAGTACAATACCTGCTTCTAACTTTCTTCTTGCAGAGATCACCGACACTTGCAAGCTCCATTCAGGTACTTGCGAGTTACTTTCATATACTGTGCATACCTTTAACTCTTCTTTTGCATAGAAAGCAAAGACTTGCAAGTTCCTTCCAGGTACTTGCAGCTTATTCTTCGTTCTTGTATACTCTTTATCCTTCCTTTTTTTTGCAGAGGATAACAGGTGCTTGCAAGCCTCCATCAGGTACTTGCAAGTTATTATGCTTTCTGTTTTCCTCACTTTTGTTTTGCAGAACTTAATGGAAGACACACATTCTTCATTTTGCAAAAGCAAACTCAAGTACACACTCGATGTACCACCCATACATGCCTACCCTGACTCTCCTCTTGCAGGAAAATAAACAAGCGGTACCAAGCTTCTAAGGAGAGTCTTCAGGTTCTATCTCTCCTTGCCCCCCTTCTCTTTCCTTTGGGGTGGATCACAATTTTCGTGGGTCTCCAAATTTTTCGAAGTTCCCTTCGGAACTTAAAAAAGTGCGGGGATTTTGTTAACCCAGAAATCAGCGATCCTTCCCAAGGTAGCCAGCTGGCTAGCCACAATCCTCAGATTTCTCCCTATTGATCGCGACAAGTCCCAGTGTAGGCGGACAGTTTTCCCTGTACGCCTAGGTATCCTAGCAACCGCATGCCCTGCGGGACAGCGGGCTATTCCCATAGCTCACCCTCGCAGGCCATGCGGTTAGGCCCGCTAACCGTGTAGTGCTTTTCCTTGCAGGAGGCAACCCACCATCAGGATCTCGCCCGCAGGAGGATGCCCGCTTCGCAGCTAGCCAAGCGGACTCCCCCCGGAGTCCGCCCAGGCCGCCCGCAGAGGGAGGCCTCCACTCCAGCCGGGCGGACTCCCCCTTGGAGTCCGCCCAGGTCGCCCGCAAGGGGGTGACCTCTGCTCCAGCCGGGCGGACTCCCCCTTGGAGTCTGCCCAGGCCACACGCAAGGGGGAGGCCTCCGATCCAGCTAGGCGGACTCCCCTTGGAGTCCGCCCAGGCCGCCCGCAAGGGGGCTGCCTCCGGCCAGCCGGGCGGACTCCCCCGGAGTCCGTCCAGGCCGCCTACAAGGGGGAGGCCTCCGGCCAGCCGGGCAGACTTGTCAATTCGACGAAAAATACGGGGCATTACAGGACTCCCCCCGGAGTCCGCCCATGCCGCCCGCAAGGGGGCGGCCTCCGCCAGCCGGGCGGACTCCCCAAAGAGTCTGCCCAGGCCGCCCACAAGGGGGCGGCCTCCGGCTAGCCGGGCGGACTCCCCCCGGAGTCCGCCCAGGCCGCCCGTAAGGGTGAGGCCTCCGGCCAGCCGGGCAGACTCACCCCGGAGTCCGCCCAGGCCGCCCGCAAGGGGGCGGTCTCCGTTATCTCCCGGACTCCTGCGGCTTGCTTCGCCCGCCAACCTGGCGGACTCCATTTTTCAGTCTGCGGAGTCCACGCAGGTCGTCATGCTGACGTCATTGGGCCCCGCTTCTAGTCGGTCCTCCCCGGGACTATAAATAGCCCCTGATACCTCTCATTCAGGAGGACTAGAGGTGGAGACAAGTCTTGACAATAGACCCTGCAGACTCAGTTTTCCAGTCCGCGTTGTCCTCCATCAGCCTGCCAGCAGACCCTGCGGACTCAGTTTTCCAGTCCGCGCAGTCCTCCATCAGTTGATCTAGCAAGCTCTACGGACTCAGTTTTCCAATCCACGCAGTCCTCCACAGCTTACCTGCAGCTTGCCAGCAAGCTCCGCTTACTCAGTTTCCCAGTCCTCCACAGCTGCTAGTAGCCTCTTTTACTTGGTCTCTGGCAGCTTCTTTTTTTCTCTACTCTCTGGCAACTTCTTCTCCCTTAGCCGTCAGCTTCCCTTTGTACCCCTTTAATGCTTTGTTGTGAAGGTGTACTTGTAAGCTTGTAACCTCTCGCTATTAATCAAAGGAAAGCCCATCGCACGAGTGGCATTTGAGCCGCGGCGGGCGAAGTGTGTTGTTACCGCTGCTAGCGGCCCCCTCTCCTTGCTCTCTGCTCAGCAAGCCTTGCTCTCTGCTCAGCAAGCCTTGCTCTCTGCTTAGCATGCCTTGCTCTCTGCTCAGCAAGACTTGCTTTCTGCTCTGCCAGTCTTGCTCTCTGCTCAGCAAGCCTTGCTCTCTGCTCAGCAAGTCTTGCTCTCTGCTCAGCAAGCCTTGCTCTCTGCTCAGCAAGCCTTGCTCTCTGCTCAGCAAGCCTTGCTCTCTGCTCAGCAAGCCTTGCTCTCTGCTCAGCAAGCCTTGTTCTCTGTACAGCAAGCCTTGCTCTCTGCTCAGCAATCCTTGCTCTCTGCTCAGCTAGCCTTGCCTTCTGCTCAGCAATCTGTTTTCTCTGCTAATCAAGTTCCTCGCCGCTCCTTGAGCTTCTCTGCTGGTCGATCGTCATAGTAACTGTCTGCTCGACAGCTCCTGATCAACCTCCTCTTCCTCCCTTGATCAACCCTCTCTGTTGATCAAGGCTCTCCTCTGCTCTCAGCAGCCTCTCCTCTACCCCCGCAACCCTCCTTGAACAAGCTATTTTGCTCCACTCTCGAGCACTCAGAAGCATCCTTCTCCTCTACCCCCGCAACCTTCTTCTTCCTCCTCTCCTAGCCTGTGAGACCTGACACCCCCTCCGTATTAGCTGTGCCCCGGTGCCGTTTCCGCGTATCAACAAATGTCAAGGGTCTTTCCTGGATACCACGCCAGTACTTCCTGTTACTCCATTTCACAGGTACCACCTATGAACATTAAGCATTACAAAGGGCTTTTCCTGAACTTCTAATCCAGTACTTCCTGCTACTTCCTTCACAGGTAGAACCCAACAACACAAGCATTATACATGTATTTTCCTGGACTACCACTCCAGTACTTCCTGCTACTTCCCTTCATAGGTCCAACCCGTCGACTCCTAAACTACGCGTTTATCACGGATTCTTCTCCGATTCGTAAAAGAAAAGGCGTGGGTCGGTTTCCCCGATCCTGTTTGGCATTAAAGCCTGGGTGTTTTCCTAGGCGCACCAGTACTTACAATTACACCCATTTTATATCACACATCAGCGGGTCTTTCCTGGGCACGCCATTACTTCCTGCTACTCTCTTCACAGGTATGACACCACAAATATCACCAATGTCAGGGGTCTTTCCCGGCTACCATATCAGTACTTCCTGTTACTCCATTTCACATGTACCACCTATGAACATTAAGCATTACAAAGGGCTTTTCCTGGACTTCCAATCCAGTACTTCCTGCTACTTCCTTCACAGGTAGAACCCAACAGCACAAGTATTATACGGGTATTTTCCTGGACTACCACTCCAGTACTTCCTGCTACTTCCCTTCACAGGTCCAACCCGTCGACTCCTAAACTACACATTTATCACGAAGTCTTCTCCGGTTCATATGCAACATCACTAATCCAAACCAACATGTCCAGACAGCCTTCACACAGCATGCATATTCCGTACTCCAATTCCGGATCTATATGCCAACGAATTGGGGATTCCATGAATCAACCCAAAGACTCCCACAACAAACCACCCTATGGTGGGAAATGATATGCATATGCCAAAAAGGAAGCCTTCACATGGCTAGGAAGAAAGTTCGTTACCCTCGAAGACCGCTTCTGTGCCATGAGCTCCTAACTAGCTAGGAAGAACCGCAACAGCTTTTCCTCCGCAACGCTGGCCTCAAATCTCTCGTCGGAAGACCATAACACCACCAGTGACCAGCCCCTTTCCTCCTCCTCCTTCTTCCTCTCCCTTTCTCTCTCTAGGATTTATAAAGATGAAAGCCAAGTATGAAATGAGTTCTTTCATCTCAATCCACGGCCTTAAGGAAGCAGGGAGGCAGCTCAGCCCTTGGATCCCAGCTGAAGGAACGAACAGCCACGATTTTGCCACAAAAGCATAATTTTTGCCTGACACGGCCTGTGACACGCCCGGGCCGTGTTCCCAAAGCGGTGCTCAACCGACTTATCTAGTACAGTATACGCCCATATGACATGCCCGTGTCACTGGCCGTATCATCCGTGAAAGATATAGTACCTAAACACCTAGAGGGGGGGGGGGGGTGAATAGGTAACCTAATTCTTTTTTAAACTTTAATGGCAGCAATCAGTTATAACACAAAATCTACTCTACTTTTGCAATCACACAGCATACACAGCAAAGCACAGCACAGCAGACACAGAGTTTTATAGTGGTTCCCCAAGCTTTGGGTACATCCACTTTTCCCCTTCGCCTATCTAGCAGTGTACTAGATTCGGCCAAACTTCACCACTGTCTCAGAACCCAAACTGGTTCCTACACCTCAGGCCCAAGGCCCTACAACTCAGCTTTTCCACAAAGCCTACACTCAGCCACAAAGGCCTACACTCAGCCACCCAGGCCTACACTCAGCCACCAAGGCCTACACTCAGAGATTTCAATCTCCTACTCTCAGGCTCTCAAGCCCTACCCTCAGCCTTTATAATTACAGGCTTACAAACACTCAGATCCAAAGGATCCTATAAGATAAAAATGAATTTACAAATGATGACTCAGCAACTCAGAAACAAGAGAGGGGAGTTGAGAGTTTCTTGATGAGTTCTTGGAAGAACTCAGCTGGATTCAATCTGACTTAGCTTTCTTCAAAGCTTCTTGAAAGTAGAACTCAATTAGATTGACTCCTTCTGCAGTTGATCCTTGACCTCTGCTTCTTAAGATCCAGAATATATCTGAACCCTTCTTCTCAGCCTAGTTCCAACGGCTAATTTCTTGGATGGAGCCCTCTCTCTCCAACTTCTTAGATCTGCACT
The DNA here is from genome assembly GCA_039583875.1 of Platanthera guangdongensis. NCBI lineage: Eukaryota > Viridiplantae > Streptophyta > Magnoliopsida > Asparagales > Orchidaceae > Platanthera > Platanthera guangdongensis. The sequence goes on from CM077155.1 coordinate 137,424,172, forward strand.
TGGACAGCTAGATCTTCTTGATTTGATCCTTGATCAATAACTTGAACAACTCTGTGAACCACTTTTTGAATTGCTTCAACAACCTCAACAACAACAGTTTCTGTAGACTGTATGAGCCTATTTATAGGCCTTCTTCATGGTAACCGGCTGGTCCGGTTCATAACTGTCTTCTGACATCTCTGACAGGTGCTATAGACCGGCTGGAACGACAGCTGTCAAGTCATCCAGTCAGTTCTTGAAAGTTCTCTAACTGTCTGAAAGTGTCGAGACTTTCTGTCTTTAAGTGTCGACACTTATAGACCAAGTGTCGACACAAGTTGTGTAAGTGTCGACACAAGTCTACAAGGTGTCGACACAACTCCTTGTGTTGTAGATTCTATGTCTCGACACAGTTTCTTCTGCATGTGTCGACACTGAAATTGAGTGTCGACACAAGTACTTGATCTTTTATCTTTTGCTGAATTCTTCTAAGTGTCGACACATCTCCTTTGTGTCGACACATCTTCATGTGTTGAATCTGTCAAGTGTCGACACTACTTCTTGGTGTCAACACATAGTCTTCAATGTTGATACTTGCTGAGTGTCGACACAGCTCCTTGTGTCGACACTTGATTCTTCTGTTAAGACTTCCGCTGAGTGTCGACACATTCCCTTAGTGTCGACACTTGTACTTAGAATATTTTGTTGATCTTTCTGTTCTTTGCTAAGTGTCGACACAGCTCCATGTGTCGACACTTTCTTCAAGTGTTGAGTCTTCAGCTGAGTGTCGACACATACTGTCTTATGTCGACACTTTCTTTAAGTGCTGACTCTTCTGTTGAGTGTCGACACATTGTTCTGGGTGTCGACACTTATACTTAGTCTCTGCTGACTTTTGCTGAGTGTCGACACAGCTCCAAGTGTCGACACTTTCTGGTGTAGACACAGCTTCACTGGGTGTAGACACTGCTGTTAAGTGTCGACACAGCTTTACTGCACTTTTCTTCACTGAGTGTCGACAGAGCTCCTTGTGTCGACACTTTGTGTCTGGTGTCGACTCTGCATCCCAGGTGTCGACACAATAACTCCAAGTGTCAACACTGCTTGTCTGGGTGTCGACACAAGTCTTCTTAAGTGTCGACACTTTCCCTCTGGGTGTCGACACATGGACTTAGAAATTTTTGCTTCAGTCCTGTAAATACTTAACCTGCACAAGTAACTCGAAAACACATCAAATACATTTTGATGTATATCATTGAGTTGGGTGAGGCTTCTTCAAATCAGGTACATTTAAACCAATGTACCCAACAATCTCCCCCTATTTGGAGAAGTCATAACCCTTAGTCAATGATATACACCATTCATAATTAAAATTACAAAATGATGTAAGGCAGGATAATGTACAGCAGGGTAAACATAAACATGTATCAATTTCACATGTATACAAATTCATCATCACAGAACAAATATGAAATAGACATAGACATTATCACAGAACAAACATGAAATAGATTAATCATATATTGTTCTAATATCTGTCTTATACATTTTCAGAAGTTCACAAAAATGTTTTACATCAAAAAGATTACATAGTAAACTTTAAGAAAATTCTAATTCTATTTCAGTTCTGGTTCCTTTATAACTATTCCTTTGCCATCATGAACCTTAGATTGGACAGGAGCATCAGCAACATCAACATCAGCAGGCTTCTTACCTTTCAGATCTTTCTTATTAAGCTCTTCTTCTTTAATCTTCTGTCTTTCAAAATAATGGTATGGCTTAGGAAAGTACTTGCTAGGCTCCTGGGCAGTAGGAGGTAGCTTTCCCATCTTTGCCTTCCTTCTGTATTGGACAATTGCCTCTTGTCTAGATTCATGTTTTCTCCATTCAACTTCAGAGAACCGCTTGTTCCTGTCTTGAATGTTGTCTTTAGCAGCTTTCCAGGCAGTTAATATAATGTTCCTAGAGGTAGGGCTCCATTGCTCAAAATCTGGTCTCTGTTCAGCTTGTTCCCTAAACCTCGTCTTAGACAATCTTGTCTCTTCTTCTTTTTGCAATGCCTCTTACATGGCTTCAGATATAGGCTGAACAACCTTTTCAATAATCACATTGTCCTTGCCCCTAGGTGGGATGTACATGGTATGTACATCAGCATGCACCATTTCAAAATCTGGAGGAGGATAAATGACTTGAGCTACTTCTGGTTGCTCACCTCCAAGATAGGCAGGGTTAATTCCAGATTCAGCAACATCATTGTCATCACACAGAGGAGGATATCCAAGTGTAGCTCTGATAGAATTTGATACCCACTTAGCATGGTCAGAGCTTGCCTTGACTAACACTCTCTCCTCCTTTATGACTTCTCTAGCCATGTGATCTCTGACATCATCCTTCTGAAATCTGATTTGATTATCCAAGTATCTGACTCCATCTTTAAAGAAAGGTTTGAGCTTTTTAAGTTGTTCAGATATGGCCTTCTGGGAGTCTTCAATGACAGTCTTAACAACATTAATTTCTTCTTGAAATACTTTATCAAATTCAGCTTTAACAGCAGCAGTAGAAGTAGAAGGTCCAGCAGCCTGGTTCTTTAATTTTGTGACAATAGCATTATGGGAAGCAGTAAGATTGTCATTCATCCTTATCTGATTTTCAAGAACATACCCTTGCTTCAATGCTATGTCATCTACTTGTGCTTTTATCTTTTCTTGGTGTGTAGCCAAGTACACCACTACATTCCCCCCTTTGTGGAAGCAGTCTGTCATCTCTTTCTTGTTAAGGTTCATTTCAAACCTTATAGACTTGATATCTTGGGCCAGATCAAATTGCAATGATTTCTGCCCTTCATCCACATACTTCTCAATTGCTTTTCTATGTTCATCCAGTTTAATCTGCATTGCCACCATTAAAGCACTATAATCAACTGTTGGTGTTTGCTGAACTATAGGCTGTGGTGCAATAGATTGTAGAGCCTTCTTATAACTTTGGCTTCTTCTCTTGAATACATAAAGTTTCTTTTGTTTAGCCCTTATAGCCTCCTCATCTTCAGATTCTGAGGAGCTGGCTATTTCCACCCTCTCCTTAGGGCTTGGAGGCTTCTCAGGTTGCACATCTGGAGCTTTCTCAGTTTCTTGCCTTATAGGCTCTTCCAGAATCTGCACTTGCTCCCCCTCAACAGCAGCATCAGTTTCCTTGTCAAAATCTGCTTGATCCAGATTTAGGAAAAAATCTTCCATGGTATATTCTTGTGGAGACTGTGCAGGAGAAATTCTAGGTTCTTCAACCACTGAATCAGGAACCACTTTTAGTGCAACAGATGTGTCTTCTATAATAGCATCTGGAACTTGACTATTCAGCTGAGTTTGCTGATGATCATCAGACAAATCAGTATCTTCCATAGAAAAATCTAAAGTGTTTAGTTCAGTGATTACCTCTAGTATGATGGTGGTTGCTTGTTCACTTTCCAGTGTAGTTGGTTCTTCTACAACTGGAAGCTCCCCTGGCTTTGATCCTTGTGGATGGGGCTAGCTTGAGGTAGCTCCCCCCTGGATCTCAGTAACCTCTTGAGGAGCAGGAGTCTTTACAGCAGGCTATTCCTCATTTTCATCTGGAGTGAAGACAACCTGTTCTTCACTGTCAGAACTACTAGTGGACTCTTGTGCCACTTGAGCAGTCTTCCTTTTCTTCTTGGGAGGAATGTCTTTCTCAGCAACTATCTTCTCAGGGGTTGGCATCTCTTTAGTCAACACCCTGTCCCATCTGGAGAACAACCTCATGTCCATTTTTCTCATATGGTTTATTTTGCTTCCAGCAGCAGTACTCATTACTTCAGGTATTACACCAGCAAGATAAAGACTTAAAATCCTGCCCAGGTTGGGCTTCTTCAAGCTTTCTTTAATCTTCTCATAAACTAATATAGACCAGTCAGTTTTTAGTGTGAAGATTATCCTTGTCATTATACCAAACATATGGGCAGACACTCTGTCATGCCCTCCTGGCTTGCTGAGTAGTACTTTGCCAAAAATTTCAGAAAGAAATTTTCCTTGATTGTTCATGCCTTTTCTGTTGAAAACTGAACCAATCTTCATTTTAGAATCTAGTCCACACCAGGTTAGAGCTTCCCTGGTCTTTGATGCAGTAACTTCATCTTCCTCTTGAGTTCTTGGAAGCTGTAGAATCTTCCTCAGACTTTTTGGTGATACCTTGACCTTCTCACCATGAACTCTGGATTTGATTTTGTATCCAGATTCGTACACCTTTGCTCCATTGAGGAATTCAAGTACCTCTTTCTTCCATATCTTAGTAGGTTCAGAAACTAAATATTCTAATCCTGAATCGACTACTAGGGTTACGATAGCTTTAATTTCTTGATCGGCATCCTCAAAAGCGCCGCGCACCAGCTCGTATCCTTCGTTGACGTTCTCCTCTAGCTTAGGCGCCATTAGGGTTTGTAGAATTTGTCTTGAGAAAAGAGAGGTGTCGACACAGAAGTTTGGTCTCGAAACTTTGAAAGCGTGTCGACAGACAAAGACAAAGCCCTATTTATACCTTTCTAATTTTGAAGATGAACAGGCGGGACAGCAAACTTAAAATGTGTCGACACCGGCAATAAGTGTCGACACTGATTTATAATGTCTCGACACATATGTGTCGACACAAGTTTAGTCAACAGTTTTGATGTGTCGACACTTGTTTATGTGTCGACACAACATAACTCGACATATTGTCGAGACTTTACTTAGAAAATTCTGAGTAAATACTAAGTGTCAACACCACTTTGGATGTGTCGACACCTACTTGGCATGTGTAGACACTAATATTCTGAAGTGTCGACACCAACTTCCTAGATGTGTCGACACCTATTTCCTGAAGTGTCGACACCACTATTCTGTGTCGACATAGACTTGTCTATGTGTCGACACCTTTTTACTTAGCCAATTTCAATTCTGTAAACTTACTCTAAGTTTATCATTACTAGTTCAATTTTAAATCTATTGAACTTAGCTTCTTCTAGGGGCTTAGTATACATATCAGCTACTTGATTATCAGTTTTAACATATTCTAATAAAATATCTTCTCTTTCTACATGCTCCCTAAGAAAATGATATTTAATTTCAATATGTTTTGTTCTACTATGGGATACAGGATTATTAGCTATTGAAATAGCACTTGTAGAATCACAGAAGAGTGGAGTTCTACTTACCTGAAATCCATAGTCCTCTAGCTGATGTTGTATCCACAGAAGTTGAGCACAGCAACTTCCTGCAGCCACATACTCTGACTCTGCAGTGGAGATAGCCACACTGGTTTGCTTTTTGCTACTCCATGAAATTAGTCTCCCACCTAGGAATTGACAGGTTCCAGTAGTGCTTTTTCTATCTTCTTTGCATCCTGCAAAGTCTGCATCTGAATAACCTGTTAGTTCAAAATCTCCATTCCTAGGGTACCAGAGGCCTAGATAGGGAGTGCCCTTTAGATATCTCAATATTCTTTTGACTGCTGTCAAATGAGACTCTTTAGGGCAGGCTTGATACCTTGCACAGACACATGTAGCATACATGATATCTGGTCTACTAGCAGTCAAGTATAATAGGGAGCCAACTATCCCTCTATACAAGGTTTCATCTACAGGTTTCCCTGCATCATCCTTGCTAAGAGACATACTTGACCCCATTGGAGTCTTCATGGTACTGGATGAATCCATACCATACTTCCTTATGAGTTCTAGGGTGAACTTGGACTGACATATGGATAAACCACTTTCAGTCTGTTTAACTTGGAGACCCAAGAAAAACTTCAGCTCTCCCATACTACTCATCTCAAATTGACCTTGCATCAGTTTTGCAAACTTTTTGCAAAGGCTGCTTTCAGTAGACCCAAATATAATGTCATCTACATATATTTGGACTAGTATAACTTTGCCTCTAAATTCCCTAAGGAATAGAGTCTTATCTATTTTCCCCCTTGAGAACTTGTTCTCAATGAGGAAACTAGATATGGTTTCATACCAAGCCCTAGGGGCTTGCTTTAACCCATATAAAGCTTTCCTAAGTCTATAGACATGATGAGGTAAAGTTGGATCAACAAAACCTGAAGGCTGTTCCACGTAGACTTCCTCTTTAAGAATACCATTCAGGAATGCTGACTTTACATCGATTTGGTAAACCTTGAATCATTGATAGGTTGCATAGGCCAAGAACATCCTTATGGCTTCCAGTCTGGCTACTGGAGCAAAGGTTTGATCAAAGTCAATTCCTTCTTCTTGCCTATATCCTTTAGCAACCAATCTTGCTTTATTCTTAATGATGACCTCTTGTTCATCCATCTTATTCCTGTAGATCCACTTGGTTCCTATTATATTGTGGTCTTTAGGTTTAGGAACAAGTTCCCAGACCTTGCACCTCTTGAACTGATTAAGCTCTTCTTGCATTGCTTCAGTCCATTGTGGATCTAGTATGGCTTCTTCAAACTTCTTAGGTTCAACTTGAGATAGAAAACTGGAGTAGATTGCTGCATTCATGTTTCTGCTCCTGGTTTGTACTCCTTGTCTTGGATCTCCAATAATCTGCTCTACTGGATGATCTCTAAGATGCCTGTTGGCTGGAGGCATCCTAACTTCTGGTTGAACCTCTTCAGCATCTCCATCATGCTGTACTCCTTGTACTTCTTCTGCAATTGGTACATGTAGTTCTCCCCCTGGACAACAGCCACTGACTTCTACTTGTTGTCTTGCAGCAGGTATTTCTTCTATAGTAAGCTTGTCCATCTTCTTTGTTAAACCTGTGGGGCTGCATACAGTACTAGACAACTCATTGTTAATAAGTTTAGTCTCATCAAAAACTACATGCACAGATTCTTCTACAACTTGTGTAGTCAAGTTGTAAACTCTATAAGCCTTACTGTTATTGCTGTACCCAACAAAAATTCCCTCTTGGGACTTGGCAGCAAACTTAGTCAAGTAAGACTTCCCATTGTTAAGTATGAAGCATTTGCAACCAAAGATCCTGAAATAGGATAGGTTTGGTTTCCTGCCTTTCACAACTTCATAGGGGGTCTTGTTGAGCCTTTTAGTGATGGTAGCCCTATTTATAACATGGCATGCAGTGTTAACTGCTTCAGCCCAGAAATATTCTAGCAGTGATGTATCACTTAATAGGGTCCTACCAGCCTCTATCAAGGTCCTATTCTTCCTCTCAGCAATGCCATTTTGCTGAGGTGTTCTAGGTGAAGAGAATTCTTGAAATATCCCAAATTCTTCACATAGTTTTGTCATGCTATCAGACTAAAATTCAGTACCATGGTCACTTCTAATCTTGACCACTGTACTGTCTAGTTCATTCTGAATTTTCTTGACAAAGTTATGGAAGACACTAGGTGTTTCAGATTTCTGTCCTAAGAAAAACACCCAGGAAAACCTTGAGTAGTCATCTACAACTACAAAGGTATAGACCTTCCTACCTAAGCTGTGAACTGGCATTGGACCAAAGAGATCCATATGCAAGAGATATAAACACCTCACAGCATCTTTGTTTTCTATGCTTCTAAAGGTGGATTTAGTCTGCTTGCCCTTTTGACAAGCTGAGCAAATACCATCTTTAACAAACTTAACTTGAGGACCATTCCTCACTAACTCTTTGCTAAAGAGTTTGCTAATAGTCTTGTAGTTAAGATGGGCAAGCCTCTTGTGCCATTTGACACAATGAGAGACTGTCTCATCAGCTACAAGACACACTGGAGAACCACTGTTCTCAACCATAATGTCTAAGCAATAGACATTCCTTTTCCTATAACCAGTCAAAATGATCTCTTGATCACTTGACCTCTTGATATGACAACCATTTTTAACAAATGAGATGTCATACCCTACATCACTTAATTGACTTATACTTATTAGGTTGTGTTTTAACCCTTTAACATAAGCCACTTGTGTAATGGTAACCAAGTTGCTAGAAATGTTACCAAATCCTTTGATGATTCCTTTTTCAGAACCACCAAAGGTTACTTTTGGACCATCTTTTATTGGAATGTAGTCCCTTAGTAATCCTCTAGTTCCAGTCATATGTCTGGAACATCTACTGTCCAAGTACCATGTTGGGGTATGACCACTTGGACTCACCTGCAAAACAGATTAATGAACCTTAGAACCCAAAGAATTCTTGGGTCCTTGGTACTTGTTAGTTTGCAACTTGACAAAAATACCTACTGGCTTTCCAACAGGTAATTTGCAACTCACTTTGGCACTAACATTGTGCCAACAGTCCATTGCAAAATGGCCAACTTTGCCACAGCACCAACATTCAAACTTATTGTACCTTTGTTTAGGTACTGTCTTTGCTGTCTTATCTACAGCAGACTTGTTGAATGTTGAGGCTTTGCCCTTGGACTTGGACTTGGACTGTTCAGTCCTTGCAGGTCTAATAAAGCCCAGTCCAGCTTTACCCTTGTGATGAACAAATTCATCAATTATGGGTAACACTGACTTAGGTTTAGAAAACCTAGCAACAAGCTCTCTCTCTTTCTGAAGATTGATCTCCAGACTCTTGATTTGATCATTCTTAAAGGTGATAGTCCCCATCTGAATCACTGTTATGTGTTTCAGCCTGGCTATCTCATTAAGATTTTGATCAAATAGCTTCTCAGAATCTGTTACAGCAGCTTTTAGATCAGCAATTTCCTTTGCCTGACTTTTGGCTAGGGACTTGCTCTTCTTGTAAGCTTGTAACAGTACTTTATATTCATCTATCAGCTGATGAATATCATCCTCAGACTCAGATACACTTTCATCACTTGATGAAGATGAATCTGATTCTATACTGGCACAAGAAACTGAACTTAAAGTTGAGCTTTGTACCTTACTGGGTCCTGGCTGCTCTAGGATTTTATCACTCTCAGTCAATGCCATCAGTCCTTGGCACTGACAGTCTTCTTGTTCATAAATAGACTCCATAATCTGCATGAATTCTTCTTCTTCTTCAGCAAACAGCCCTATGTATGCCTTAGCATCAGACTCAGTTTCTGAAGAAGAGATATCTGATAGAGTCTTCTCCTTCTTGGCAACAAAAGACTTCTCTTTCTTGCCTTTGAAATGAGTCTTCTTCCTGTCACTAGACTCTTTTCTCTTCTCAGGACAATCTGCAACAACATGGCCTTGTCTATTGCAGCAATAGTACACTATTTTTGAAACAGTTGCCTTGCTAGATTTAGTCCTCTTCCTGTCCTTCTTTGAAGCCTTTTTATCCTGATAAAAATCTTCTTTTCCCTTTGAAGTAGAAGGCCTTGACCTCCACTGTTTCTTCTTCAAGAATTTCTGAAAATGTCTAGTGAAGGCAGCAAAGTCTTCATCACTTTCACTGCTTTCAGATTTTGTGCTGACTGACTCATCTGACTCTGATTCAACTACCTTTGGAGGTGGAGTTGGTGACTTATTCCTGCACTTTCTGGAGGCTTCTGTCTTGAAAGCTACAGTTCTTTCCTTGTGTTCAGTTCTTGTTGATTTCTCCTCCTCTTTTCTCACTGTCAACTGCATTTCATAAGACAATAACTTGCCAAACAGTGTAGGTGGAGGAATTTCTCCCAACTTAGCCATTTCTCTAATGGCACAGATCTTGGTGTCCCAATCTTTAGTCAGGGACCTTAGGAACTTGTCATTTAGTTCATAATTACTGAACTCTCTTCCATAAGACATGAGTTCATTCACTATCCTGTAGAACTTCTTATAGCACTCAGTTATGCTATCACCCTTTCCTTGTCTAAAACTATCATACTCTTGATTTAGCAAGGATTTTCTATCTTGCCTAACTTCTTCAGAACCTTCCATATACACAATAAGAGTGTCCCACATCTCTTTGGCTGTCTTACAGTGTATTAGATTCTGAAAAGTTGCATCATCTATGGCACTCACTATAATGTTTTGTGCCATTTTGTCCATGGTGGCTAGGACAATCTCATCCTTAGTCATTTCAGAGAAATACTTTGGGGTTCTCTGATTTGCATCTAGAACTGATATCTTCATGGGCACATAAGGCCCTTCCTTTACTGTGATGTATATCCTAGGGTCTGAGGCTTCCATAAACAGCCTTACCCTTTCCTTCCAGATCCCAAAGATTTCCTTTCTGCATATAGGTAATTTCATAGAACCCAATTCCTTGTGATTCTCAGAGGAACCCATGGTTCTTGATTTTCTTGAATCTGTAATTTACCTTAGACTGAATCTGCCAAACAGGATCTCCTTAGATTGTTAGTCCTTTTTAAGAAACCTGGCTCTGATACCACTTGAAAGATATAGTACCTAAACACCTAGAGGGGGGGGGGGGGGGTGAATAGGTAACCTAATTCTTTTTTAAACTTTAATGGAAGCAATCAGTTATAACACAGAATTTACTCTACTTTTGCAATCACACAGCATACACAGAAAAGCACAGCACAACAGACACAGAGTTTTATAGTGGTTCCCCAAGCTTTGGGTACATCCACTTTCTCCCTTCGCCTATCTAGCAGTGTACTAGATTCGGCCAAACTTCACCACTGTCTCAGAACCCAAACTGGTTCCTACACCTCAGGCCCAAGGCCCTACAACTCAGCTTTTCCACAAAGCCTACACTCAGCCACAAAGGCCTACACTCAGCCAACAAGGCCTACACTCAGCCACCAAGGCCTACACTCAGAGATTTCAATCTCCTACTCTCAGGCTCTCAAGCCCTACCCTCAACCTTTATAATTACAGGCTTACAAACACTCAGATCCAAAAGATCCTACAAGATAAAAATGAATTTACAAATGATGACTCAGCAACTCAGAAACAAGAGAGGGGAGTTTAGAGTTTCTTGATGAGTTCTTGGAAGAACTCAGCTGGATTCAATCTGACTTAGCTTTCTTCAAAGCTTCTTGAAAGTAGAACTCAATTAGATTGACTCCTTCTGCAGTTGATCCTTGACCTCTGCTTCTTAAGATCCAGAATATATCTGAACCCTTCTTCTCAGCCTAGTTCCAACGGCTGATTTCTTGGATGGAGCCCTCTCTCTCCAACTTCTTAGATCTACACTTGGACAGCTAGATCTTCTTGATTTGATCCTTGATCAATAACTTGAACAACTCTGTGAACCACTTTTTGAATTGCTTCAACACCTCAACAACAACAGTTTCTGTAGACTGTATGAGCCTATTTATAGGCCTTCTTCATGGTAACCGGCTGGTCCGGTTCATAACTGTCTTCTAACATCTTTGACAGGTGTTGTAGACCGGCTGGAACGGCAGCTGTCAAGTCATCCAGTCAGTTCTTGAAAGTTCTCTAACTGTCTGAAAGTGTCGAGACTTTCTGTCTTTAAGTGTCGACACTTATAGACCAAGTGTCGACACAAGTTGTGTAAGTGTCGACACAAGTCTACAAGGTGTCGACACAACTCCTTGTGTTGTAGATTCTATGTCTCGACACAGTTTATTCTGCATGTGTCGACACTGAAATTGAGTGTCGACACAAGTACTTGATCTTTTATCTTTTGCTGAATTCTTCTAAGTGTCGACACATCTCCTTTGTGTCGACACATCTTCATGTGTTGAATCTGTCAAGTGTCGACACTACTTCTTGGTGTCGACACATAGTCTTCAATGTTGATACTTGCTGAGTGTCGACACAGCTCCTTGTGTCGACACTTGATTCTTCTGTTAAGACTTCAGCTGAGTGTCGACACATTCCCTTAGTGTTGACAGTTGTACTTAGAATATTTTGTTGATCTTTCTGTTCTTTGCTAAGTGTCGACACAGCTCCATGTGTCGACACTTTATTCAAGTGTTGAGTCTTCAGCTGAGTGTCGACACATACTGTCTTGTGTCGACACTTTCTTTAAGTGTTGACTCTTCTGTTGAGTGTCGACACATTGTTCTGGGTGTCGACACTTATACTTAGTCTCTGCTGACTTTTGCTGAGTGTCGACACAGCTCCAAGTGTCGACACTTTCTGGTGTAGACACAGCTTCACTGGGTGTCGACACTGCTGTTAAGTGTCGACACAGCTTTACTGCACTTTTCTTCACTGAGTGTCGACACAGCTCCTTGTGTCGACACTTTGTGTCTGGTGTCGACTCTGCATCCCAGGTGTCGACACAATGACTCCAAGTGTCGACACTGCTTGTCTGGGTGTCGACACAAGTCTTCTTAAGTGTCGACACTTTCCCTCTGGGTGTCGACACATGGACTTAGAAATTTTTTTCTTCAGTCCTGCAAATACTTAACCTGCACAAGTAACTCAAAAACACATCAAATATATTTTGATGTATATCATTGAGTTGGGTGAGGCTTCTTCAAATCAGGTACATTTAAACCAATGTACCCAACAACCCGACACGCCTTCAGACATGCCCATGTCTTCGGTCGTGTACATCAGGCTGCAGAAAATCAAAATCAACCCGAGACTCACACGGCCTGTGACACGCCCGTGTCTCAGGCCGTGTGCCCATACACGGCACCGGACATGCTCCAACTCAAGTTGAGTTCGTCGACCACGCTGACACGCCCTGTGACACGCCTGTGTCACAGGCCGTGTCCTAAGCACTCGACGATCGTCGACCAAATTTTGTCGACCACTCGTCGACTGTTCACCCAGGAAAGACACGCCCGTGTCTCAGGCCGTGTCACCCAACTTTTTCCCATCCTAGGATTTGGGGTGTTACACAACGCCTGAAGATGCAGAATTCTGCTAAGTACTTTTGCATTGAGTGACAAGCCTTCACTCAACGCCTATGAAGATTGTTTGGAAATTACTAATTCCAGAAGCGCTGAGTCATGCTGACATTATCAAGAATTCAAATGTCATGGGTTTTGCACAATAGATGACAAAAGGTGTCGCTTGCCTTTAGTACAACATTTAATGCAAAAGAAGTGTTGCAGTTACCAACTCTGGTGGTCCATACTGCACAAAGGGCCTTTGGACGGCGGGATACAAAAGGGAGTCCCGAGAAATTAAAAAGGACTTTTGGTCATCTTCTTCCTGGGGAAAAAAGTTGAAGAAGTGTTCAAGGAACTGATTCGAAAAGCAAGTATGTGAACCACAGATAAGGTTGGTTGTTGAAGCGATAAAGAACTGAAATCTCATTATGGTCTTCAACAACAAGATCAAAAAATCTTTTCTAAAGAAGGAGAAGCAAAGCAAACTTAAAGTTGCTGCTCATCTTCAAGACCTCAGCTCTAACCTCCACTATAATCTAGGCTTGAAGAAGCAGTGCTCTACAGTTACTTCTCAGCATAAGCAGAACAACCTTTAAGATCTATTCTTGGTGATGTGAAGAAGATAGGGCTGAGTTTTCTCAGTTCAGCAGGCAGTCTTAGAGGACACTTTCTCTAGAGTCAATCAACATCAATAAACTTACTCATTCTATAGGATCAGTCTTCATCTGAGTTGTAAGCCTGAATTATAAAGGCTGAGTTGTAGGATCCTATGATGGATCTGAGGTGGGGCCTGTGTGCCTGAGGTAGGATCATTCTTGATCTGAGCTGTAAGAGAGTTATTCTCTCTGAGTGTAGGGATATCCTCCTAGCCTGAGGTGTAGGACTCTTGATTAAGTCCGAGGTAGGTGATCTGTGGATCACTGAGCTGTAGGAGTAATATTTACTCTAATTTGTAGGGCTTTGGCCTGAGGTAGGACTTGGATGAAGTCTGATAGATCCTGAGGGATTTGTGTTGTAAGCTCTTTGAGCTGAGATTGGAGAAGATTGTCTTGTCTAACACATTGCTAGAAAGGTGGGAGGGATAGTGGATGTACCCATACTTTGGGGAACCACTATAAATATTGGTGTGATGTATCTCTTTCTTGAAAGCTAACTAAAATAACTGAACACTCAACACATCGAATCAAAAAGATAGTCTTAAAGACTAAGAAACCTATTCACCCCTTCTAGTTGTTTAGCTACTCTTGAAACAAAGACTTTCAAGTGATATTAGAGAGAGGTTGTTCAAAAAGGACTTAATAGTCTGAACAGATCTCCAAGAGTAGCTAAAGATTATCCCTATGGGTTCAGGAGAGAACCATAAGAAGTTGAGCTCAATGAAGCTTCCAGTCTATAGAAAGGAAAACTTTGGGATTTGGAAAGAGAGGGTCAAACTATTCATTGAAACCTCAGACCCTAGGATCTTCTTTACAGTTCAGAAAGGACCCTTCATTCCCATGAAGATCTCTATCCTAGATGACAATGTCAAACCCCAAAGAAATACAATGAAAAGACAAAGGATAAAGTCATCTTTGCCATTATGGATAATAGGGCAAAAAATATCATTGTCATTGTCATAGATGACTCTACCTTTCAGAACTTGATTCACCATAAGACAGCTAAAGAGATGTGGGATTCTCTTGTTGTCTATATGGAAGGAACAAAAGAAGTTAGGAATGAAAGGAAATCCCTCGTAAATCAGCAATATGAAGCTTTCAAGCAAGGGAAGAGGGATTCCATAGCTGAATGCTATGTGAAGTTCTTCATGATAGTGAATAGTTTAATCACCTATGACAGACAGTTCACTAATTATGAGCTGAATGACATATTCTTGAGATCCTTAAACAAGGAGTGGGATATCAAGATCTGTGCCATCAGAGAAGTTGGAAACCTGGCCAACACTTTGCCTCATAACTTATTTGGGAAGCTGCTATCTCACGAGATGCAGTTGAACTCCAAGAAGGCTGAAGAGGATGCTGCCAAATCTCTCAACAAGGAGAAGGTTGTGGCCTTCAGAGCTAAAACCACAAGAAGAAGTAGGGAAAATACTCTTTCTCCTCCAAGAAGAGTTGTAGAGTTAGAAAGCTCAGATCCTAGCTCCTCTAGAATGGTGTTATCAGATGGAGAACTGACACTATTCTCCAAGCAGTTCAAAAAGTTACTGAGTAGGAGGAGATAATGGAAGAACAAAGGCTCTTCTAGATCCACCATAAAGAAGCCCTACTTCAGCAAGGACAAATCCAAAAATGACCCCTCTGGGGAAAGGTATGACTCCAAATAGAATAAATATGTTAACTCTAATATTGTTTGTTACTATTATAATAGGAGTGAACATGTCATTATTGACTGTCCAGTTAAGAGGAAGGAGCAGATGAAGTCTGAAGGCAAAAAGCATCACAGGGACAAGAAGACTGAAAAGAGCTTCTTGGCCAAGAAGAAAGTGAAAGTCTTTATTTTTAAGAGTAGCTAAACACCTAGAGGGGGGTTAATAGGTTTTTATGTCTTTTAAGACTATCTTTTTACTTTGTTGTGTTGTGACTTAGTTTTAAGTTAGATTTCAAGAATACATAACAACACACAAATGTTTATAATGGTTCCCCATGGTATGTGTACATCCACTGTCCCTCCTACCTTTCTAATAGAGTGTTAGACAAGTCCAACCTCTCCAAACTCGGCTCAATGAGCTTACAAGTCAGATCCCTCGGGATCTCTTAGACTCCTTCAAGTCCTACCTCTGGCCTAAGGCCCTACCACTCAAAACAAATGATGCTCCTACATCTCATTAATCCACATATCACCTACCTCAGACTTTAATCAAAGTCCTACCATTCAGGCTAGGAGGATAGCCCTAAACTCAGATCCATAAGAGGATCCTACACTCAAAGAATGAATCACCTGCAGCTCAGGCACACAGGCCCTACACTCAGATCCACAGAAGGATCCTACCTCAGCCTTTATAGTTCAGGCTTACAACTCAGATCAGTTAAGATCCTATAGAAGAAATATTGTTTATTGTTGATGAATGACTCCAAAGAAGTGATCTTTGAGTCTGCCTCTCCCTGAACTAAGAAGACTCAGTCCTAACCTCTTCACAGCACCAAGAATGGATCTTCAAGATAGTTCTTCTTATGCTGTGAAATGACTTAGAAAGAAATCTTCCTGAACTTGCTATTGAAGATGAGACTTTCAACAACTAACTGTTTGAGCTTCTCAGAATAACAGTAAAAGTATTTTCTTTAAGCTCTTCAACTTTGTCTAGAGGAAGAAGATGACCCCTCTTATTTTTTCAAAATCCTCTTTTTTAATTTCTCGGAACTGTGTTTTTCTATCCCGCCGCTCAACGGCTCTTTGCGTAGTATGGGCTGGCTGGAAATGGCAACTGCTCCATCACTTTTGCATTTACAGTTGTATAGAAGGCAAGCGACACCTTTTGTCCTTTAGCAAGAAAATCCCGCATTGTTTGAATTTTTGCTGACATCAGCATGAGTCGGCGCTTCCGGACTTAGTAAAAAATCTAGACAGACATCTCAGGTGTTCAGTGGAGCCTTGTCACTCAATGCCAAAGTATTTTGCAAAATTCTGAATCCCAGGCGTTGAGTGCATTGAGTGAGCCTTCATCACTCAACACATATAGACTTTTATATTTAAACAACTTAGGCGTCGAATGAACCTTCATCACTCGATGCTTCTAGAGTTAGTTTGATTTCTCTAAATGAAGTTGTTGAGTGCATCGTCTTTACTCAATGCTTTCTTCCTATGCCTGGCTTCTTGATGAGGCGTTGAGTGGCCTATCTTCACTCAACACTTCTAGACTTGGTTGAAATGTCTGTTGAGTAGGAATTGAGCGAACTGTCTTCACTCAACGCTTCTGGACTCAGACAGATTTTCTGTCTGCTCCATCTGAGGCTTTGACTGTATGTTTTCTGCCGACGCTTTTGGTTCTATGCGTTGAGTGAATTGGCTCCACTCAATGATTCTGGTCTTAACCAGATTTCTGCTTTTGCAATACTGAGGCTTTGACTACCGAGCATCACTCGATGCTTTTACCCTCTTGCTGTTGGGGGAACTTCCTTCACTCAATGCTTCTGGACTTAGCCAGATTTTTGCATTGCCAGCATCCTGTCATGAGTCCATCTGTCTTTGAGACTCTAAAAACCTATCAAATTAGATCATGTTGGGTATTGCATTCACAATAACCCTGATTTGAATAAGGGTCCGATCAAGCTAAGATGAATTGAGATTGTATTTGATGTTGTTATTTTAGATATGTAATTCCAGGTTTACATTGATAACTACACACCAATGCAAAGTTACCGTGGGTCAGTAAATGTAAGACTATATAATGTAATCCTTCATTGTGCAGGACAATGTGTTGACTCACATGTAATCTCTATATTAGGGTGTACTTCTATCCCAAGTACAGGAGAAGGATCAAGGAAGGACAAAGGCTTGGAATCAGAAGGAAAGGAATTTGCCCAAGTAAAATTTGTCGAGTATGGTTAGGACTACTCGTCGAATTCGTCGAGTATACTTGTTGGTACACGTCAAATTCGTCGTATATCCCTTCCAACACTCGTCGAATTCATCATTTGTACTTAGAGCAAATTCTCTGAGAATTGGAAAATCCACCAAGTTAAATTCGCCGAGTATCATCGTGTATACTCGTCGAATTTGTCAAATATATCTAACGATACTCACGAAATTCATCGAATATAATAAACAATACAGGCTGAATTTGTCGAGTCCATTCAACGCTACTTCTCAGGATTTTCCTAAGTCTTATTCGTGGTATATCACTTGGCCAGGTGTCGGGTGCGTCGAGTGAGCTAGTCGATACTCGACGAATTCGTCGAGTATACCAACTGATACTCGTCGAATTCATCGAGTATGGACTCAGCCTTTGCGTTGAGTGATTTGCCGGCATGTGTTGATTTTTCTAAGTCTCATTCGTCATATATCAAGAACCATTCGGCGAGTATACAAGTGATACTCGGCAATACTCGACAAATTTGACTTAGGTTATTTCCCGACTTTTTCAAAATTCTGGTTTGGGTCCGGTCGGCCATGCACAGTGCTTTCTAGGTTTCGTTTTTGGAAAGTTTCTTGATAACGTTGGCAAGGATATTGATGAATTGTAAATATACCTATTTTTCTGTACATTAATTTAGTTGTTTTCATTTATTTTTGTCATTTTTACTTATTTTTATTCAATAAAATGCTCCTATCTTTGTAAATATTATACTAACTTGTTTTATTTTATTTTTCAGAAAATATCAAAAATCTGCCAAAAAAGTCAAGTCACGCCCGTGACATATTGGTCACGCCCGTGACCATGGCGTGACACGACAAACTCCAGTGAAATCTGCAAATTTTGAAGAGCAAAGCTTGACACGCCCGGCGTCACGCCCGTGTCACCTGACACGGGGCGTGACCCAAGCCCGTGTTCACTCCACTCGACGAATTGCTCTCGACGATCGTCGAGTGTCGACACCAACAGTCACGCCCAGAGTCACGCCCGTGACCTAGGGCGTGACACCTCTTTCCGCTCGATGATTTTCAACTCGACACTTTCCGCTCGACATTCGTCGAGTGTCGACACCAGCCGACATGCCCAGAGTCACGCCCGTGACCTGGGGCGTGACCTTTCCAGCTGGCCCGACAAGACCTGCCCGAAGACTTTCGGCGCAACCCGCGCCCAGATCCACCTGCTTGACACGCCCAGCGTCACGCCCGTGACCTGGGGCGTGACCACTGCGAGACCGACACGTGTCCATCCCGAAGTCAACTTTCCCGTCAAATCGCCGGCCGCCTTCGCAAATAGTACTTACACGCCCTATGTCACGCCCGTGACCGAGGGCGTGTACTTGTAAATTTTTCCCTATAAATTCAGAGCTTCTGCTTAGGATTTCTGTTCCCTTTTTGGATCCATTTTGCTTAGGAGTTGTGCTGTTGGATTGCTTCCAAAGTCTATGTAAGAGATATTTCTCCCCCTCTCTTTAGCTTTTTGTTTTCGTTCCTTTGTAACCGTATTTTTACTTAATGAAATGTGTTATTTTCGTCTCTTTATATGGTATTGGAATGAGTCTAAGCAACACTCTCTTAAGCAATCTTATTTTTCATTTTATTTTAACTTAGTTTTTTCGTTCTTTTTTATATGCGTGTGTGTGTGTATGAGGTTAGAGTTTTACTTTTATGTTTTCACAAGTTCTGTTTACTTAGGTTAATTTAGTTTTAGGATTCCTTTTTTGTACTCTCTATTTTCATTCTTATAAGACTATAAGAATGAAAATTATAAGAATTATAAGAATGAAAACGCCCTCGTTTTAATTTTTCAAGCATTTTCGTTTTTCCTTTATTTTTCAAAACTTTTTCCTTATTTAATTTTTTCGTTCTCTTTTTATGCATTTCTACCGCATTCTAGCGGCAGAAATGTATTCGTTTTAATTTTTTGATCATTTTCATTTTGCGTTTATTTGCAAACTTTTTCGCTCGTTTAATTTTTATTTTCACTTTTTATGTATTTCTACCGCATTTTAGCGGTAGAAATGCAGTTGTTTTAATTTTTCGTCAACTTAGTTTTCTTAATTTTTTCGCTCATGTGTGTGTGCGCATTTATTTCCGCCTACTCGTTAAGAGTTAAATGACGCTTGCTTATTTTAATTTCTGTAGAGTGCGTGAGTTTGTAATTTTCTTTATTTCCGCCTACTCATTCGAGTTAAATGACAGGTCTTTATTTTCCCTATTCATTTGAGTAGGATTCGTGTGCGTGTGTTTTACTTTCCTGAAGAGTGTGTGTGTTTTCATTTATGTCGAGAGAGTGTGTGCGTGAGTTTTACTTTATGTCGAGTGTGTGCGTGTGTTGCATTTATTTAGTCCTACTCATTTGAGTAGGACCCGCTTTCTTTCTCCCGTCCACGCATTTGCGCCGGGACTCGTAATTTACAGCTTTCTTCAGTCCTACTCGTTTGGGTAGGACTTGCAATTTTCAGCTTTCCTTTTCTGCTTTATTTTCCTGCTTTCATTTACCGCTTTCTTTACTGCTTTATTTTCTGCTTTTCCCGCAAGCCGTCCCCATTCCGATGAGTGGCTAACCGTTCTTAGCCCTCGGTATCGAAGAGCATTGGGACAGATAAAATAGCTTAAAATAACTAAAGGTCTAATTTTTCTAATTAATTAAAAGTACTTAAGGTTTGCCCGGGGTTAACGACGCGTAGGACCACATATCAATATGTGGGCCCTATTTCCGTTTTCCATACGCTCTCCGAGAGGCCGTGCGTATGGACAGATCACCCCTTGGCAAAGAGAGTTCCGCACTAACCCTCGAGAGAGGAGGCACGCCAACTCTACCGGATTGGGTTCCCTACCCAATAGCGGGGTTCTTAGCGTAATGCGGGCGTTAAGAGGAATCTTTCGTCGGACGAGAGCCCGGTCGAATAGTCTTAGCGTTCAGGTGAGCGATAGCCCTATAGCTAGGTGAGCTCATTTTAGTGGAACCTCCACGGCCAAGTCTCCGCCTTAATTAATTAGAAATTTAGGAGCTCTTTTTATTTAAACTTTATTTTAGTTCAATTGTTTTTTCGGTGCCATCGAGCTAAGCTCTTCATCGGCACCACCTTATTGCTTTCCTTGTATGCTTTCATTTTCCATTTTCTGCTTTTTATTATATATAAAATATCCCGACAAGATAATTATCGGTAAAATAATAGTCCCCTCCAGGGAAGAGTAGAAATAATCGAACCGGCCCCGGGAACAATACGACCTCGATATTCCACCCGGAATGTCCTGTACTACTCACGATAGGTGCACTTGCCTCCTTTCGTTAAAACTCGATCTAAACCGTTTTATATCCAAATAAATAATTACGCGCGCCCCGTTTTTTTAAAATAAAACCGCCAGGTCGCCGCGTGACCGTAAATAATTTTGGAGTTTTAACCATCAAGTTTTTGGCGCCGTTGCCGGGGAAATTTTTGGTTTCGTTATTTTGAACCCTGTACATCTATTAATTTTACCTATATCTATTAATTTTACCTATATCTATATATATCAAAAATTAAAAATGGCCAACAAAAATATAAAAATAATAATAATAAAAAAAAAACTATACAAAAAACTACAAAACTATAAAAAATTTTTTTTTTTGAAAAACTTATAAAACTAAAATTTTTTTTGCAAAACCTTAAAAACTTAAAAAAAAAACTATAAAACTTCAAAAAAAAAAAACTAAACTCAAAAAAAAAACCTAAACTAAAAATCCAAAAAATGAAAAAAAAACTTAACAAAAATATTTTTATTGTCATTATTGTTTTTGAAAAAAACAAAAAACAAAAAAAAAACACTATAAAACAAACAAAACTAAAAAAAACAAATTTGAAAAAATGAAAAACTTAACAAAAAAAATCATAATAATAAATAAAAACCATATATTTTCATTATTTTTATATAAAAAAAAAAACTAAAAACTAAAAAACCTACCTAAAAAAATCAACTAAAAAATAAAAAATCTACTTAAAAACACCAAAAAAATATATAATTTGATATTAATAAATCTATATATTTTTTATTTAACTTCTTTTATTTTAATTTGTTTTATTTCGTTTCATTTTACTTCGGCACGCTTCCATTATTGTGCGCGCTAGGGGATCACATTTTTATCACGCAATGGTTGCTAAGGCCTTAGCTACCTTCCGAGTCACCCACGTACATGCCCCCTACCGCCCGCACACTTTAGGCCGAGTTTATCTTTTTTTTGTTTTTCTGTTATCTTTTTATTTTTTCTTCTAAATAATGCAGGGTTTCAACCCGGACCTCCCGCACTCGTCTAAGGGAAGCTCCTACCCTCCCTTTTTCTTTTTGTACTTATTTTATTTTGTATATTATCTGTTCCGCATACTTAGATTGCAACATTGGGGACAATATTGGGTTTAAGTATGAGGGTGTTTTCATATACTGCATTTTTTATTCTGTACTCATCAAAAATACAAAAAAATTTTGCAAAACATAAAACCTAAAATTTTTTTTCCTTTTTTTTATTATAATAAAACTTCAGAAAAAATTCATAAAACTCAAAAAAAAAAAATTCAAAAAATCTTTTTACTTCGTAAATATTTTTTGAAAAAAAATTCTCTTTCCCCCCCCCATCTTCTTATTTGTAAAAGCTTGCATTCTGCCTGCCCGCGACGTTCGACTCATCGAACCGACCATTCAAATAAGAGTCTGTTCGCGGGCTGCTTTCGAGTTTTTACTTTGTACTTTTTTGGTAAAAATCTCTCTTTCCCCCCTATCTTCTTTAAATAACACTTCTTTCTCTCCTCTTTCTTGTAAATAACTTATCAAAATACTCTAAAAAAATCAATCAAAAAAAAATTAGAAAAACCAAAAATACAAAAAAAAGATAATAACTCTAAAAATCTTAAAAAGATAATAATTAAAACACAAAAAAATGATAAAAACTCTGAAAATTCCAAAAAAATGCTTTGTTAATTATGTAACAAAATAATTCGAATATAACATATCTTAACCCTTTTTACTTTCCAAAAATCTAGTTTCGAGTTAATTTATATGCGAATTTTAGTTATTCTTTGCTTACTATTCGTTTATTAATTAAAGTTCGATAGATTTAAGTGTCTGGGTTTAAGATTTAAAGAATTTTTTATGTCTTTTCCTTATAATAGAGAACTTGTTTTTCACCACCACTTCTAATTTTATAAAAATAAGCTCGTTTTTTATGTTAGAAAATAACATTCATGGATTTCAATTATTTCTACTATTTGCTTTTAGAAACATTGGAACGTTCCTTTTAAAAAGGTTGCTCTCAAAACTTTTTTATTAAAATCTAGTTTTCTTTTTGAAAAAAAAACTAAACCCACTTCCTTTTTTTCATGCCTTACTTGACATGTTTACCCCTATCCCTTAAAATATCTTATGTCAATGGGAATAAGATTTCATTCCGTAAACATAGGCACCCAATATTTAAAAAGATTATATATTATAGAGTAAGAGGATAAAATTCATTACTCCTACACATATACATTGGGTTATTTATTATGAAGAAAAAAAATTTATTATGTGTTAGGAAAATAAGATTTCATTTTCCTAACTATCCAAAAAGAAAAAAATTGGAGGTTCGAGAAAAAATTGTCTCTCCTCAATATTCAAGCCTCCTTCATAAACCACTAAACCACTTAGCCTATTTCAATGATTCTAGACTTAATTTAAAATTTTTTGAGAGCATAACTTTTAAATTGTATTATTTCCTTTAACTTCTTTTAAGCTAAAGTTTTTTTTATAAATCCAATCCATCTTTGTTAAACTAACAAAAATGAATTTTTGCTTTCTATTTTATTTTATCTAGAAGTCTTTTTGAAACTCTTTCTCTATTTATAACATTTCATAAATTAGAATTTAATTCTTTAACCCCGGATGTTTATTTTGATCTTCCTTTTAATTAAGTTAAGTGGTAGTTAAACTTAGGATTTCTTTTATTCCTTATAAGTTCATCTCCAACTTTTGCTCTGGAATAACAAAAGCTTAAGTATGGGGGGTATTTGATGAATTGTAAATATATCTATTTTTCTGTACATTAATTTAGTTGTTTTCATTTATTTTTGTCATTTTTACTTATTTTTATTCAATAAAATGCTCCTATCTTTGTAAATATTATACTAACTTGTTTTATTTTATTTTTCAGAAAATATCAAAAATCTGCCAAAAAAGTCAAGTCACGCCCGTGACATATTGGTCACGCCCGTGACCATGGCGTGACACGACAAACTCCAGTGAAATCTGCAAATTTTGAAGAGCAAAGCTTGACACGCCCGGCGTCACGCCCGTGTCACCTGACACGGGGCGTGACCCAAGCCCGTGTTCACTCCACTAGACGAATTGCTCTTGACGATCGTCGAGTATCGACACCAACAGTCACGCCCAGAGTCACGCCCGTGACCTAGGGCGTGACACCTCTTTTCGCTCAACGATTTTCAACTCGACACTTTCCGCTCGACATTCGTCGAGTGTCGACACCAGCCGACACGCCCAGAGTCACGCCCGTGACCTGGGGCGTGACCTTTCTAGCTGGCCCGACAAGACCTGCCCGAAGACTTTCGGCGCAACCCGCGCCCAGATCCACCTACTTGACACGCCCAACGTCACGCCCGTGACCTGGGGCGTGACCACTGCGAGACCGACACGTGTCCAGCCCGAAGTCAACTTTCCCGTCAAATCGCCGGCCGCCTTCGCAAATAGTACTTACACGCCCTATGTCACGCCCGTGACTGAGGGCGTGTACTTGTAAATTTTTCCCTATAAATTCAGAGCTTCTGCTTAGGATTTCTGTTCCCTTTTTGGATCCATTTTGCTTAGGAGTTGTGCTGCTGGATTGCTTCCAAAGTCTATGTAAGGGATATTTCTCCCCCTCTCTTTAGCTTTTTGTTTTCGTTCCTTTGTAACCGTATTTTTACTTAATGAAATGTGTTATTTTCGTCTCTTTATATGGTATTGGAATGAGTCTAAGCAACACTCTCTTAAGCAATCTTATTTTTCATTTTGTTTTAACTTAGTTTTTTCGTTCTTTTTTATATGCGTGTGTGTGTGTATGAGGTTAGAGTTTTACTTTTATGTTTTCACAAGTTCTGTTTACTTAGGTTAGTTTAGTTTTAGGATTCCTTTTTTGTACTCTCTATTTTCATTCTTATAAGACTATAAAAACGGTTATAAGAGTGGTTTTTAATTTCTTTTAAATTAGGCTCTTTAGGATTGTAAAACTTTTCGTTCTTTTTAGTCTTATTTCCACTTTTTAGGCGTTTCTATAAAATTATAAGAATGAAAACGCACTCGTTTTAATTTTTCAAGCATTTTCGTTTTTCCTTTATTTTTCAAAACTTTTTCCTTATTTAATTTTTTCGTTCTCTTTTTATGCATTTCTACCGCATTCTAGCGGTAGAAATGTATTCGTTTTAATTTTTCGATCATTTTCATTTTGCGTTTATTTGCAAACTTTTTCGCTCGTTTAATTTTTATTTTCACTTTTTATGCATTTCTACCGCATTTTAGCGGTAGAAATGCAGTTGTTTTAATTTTTCGTCAACTTAGTTTTCTTAATTTTTTCGCTCATGTGTGTGTGCGCATTTATTTCCGCCTACTCGTTAAGAGTTAAATGGCGCTTGCTTATTTTAATTTCTGTAGACTGCGTGAGTTTGTAATTTTCTTTATTTCCGCCTACTCATTCGAGTTAAATGGCAGGTCTTTATTTTCCCTATTCATTTGAGTAGGATTCGTGTGCGTGTGTTTTACTTTCCTGAAGAGTGTGTGTGTTTTCATTTATGTCGAGAGAGTGTGTGCGTGAGTTTTACTTTATGTCGAGTGTGTGCGTATGTTGCATTTATTTAGTCCTACTCATTTGAGTAGGACCCGCTTTCTTTCTCCCGTCCACGCATTTGCGCCGGGACTCGCAATTTACAGCTTTCTTCAGTCCTACTCGTTTGGGTAGGACTTGCAATTTTCAGCTTTCCTTTTCTGCTTTATTTTCCTGCTTTCATTTACCGCTTTCTTTACTGCTTTATTTTCTGCTTTTCCCGCAAGCCGTCCCCATTCCGATGAGTGGCTAACCGTTCTTAGCCCTCGGTATCGAAGAGCATTGGGACAGATAAAATAGCTTAAAATAACTAAAGGTCTAATTTTTCTAATTAATTAAAAGTACTTAAGGTTTGCCCGGGGTTAACGACGCGTAGGACCACATATCGATGTGTGGGCCCTATTTCTGATTTCCATACGCTCGCCGAGAGGCCGTGCGTATGGACAGATCACCCCTTGGCAAAGAGAGTTCCGCACTAACCCTCGAGAGAGGAGGCGCGCCAACTCTACCGGATTGGGTTCCCCACCCAATAGCGGGGTTCTTAGCGTAATGCGGGCGTTAAGAGGAATCCTTCGTCGGACGAGAGCCCGGTCGAATAGTCTTAGCGTTCAGGTGAGCGATAGCCCTATAGCTAGGTGAGCTCATTTTAGTGGAACCTCCACGGCCAAGTCTCCGCCTTAATTAATTAGAAATTTAGGAGCTCTTTTTATTTAAACTTTATTTTAGTTCAATTGTTTTTTCGGTGCCATCGAGCTAAGCTCTTCATCGGCACCACCTTATTGCTTTCCTTGTATGCTTTCATTTTCCATTTTCTGCTTTTTATTATATATAAAATATCCCGACAAGATAATTATCGGTAAAATAATAGTCCCCTCCAGGGAAGAGTAGAAATAATCGAACCGGCCCCGAGAACAATACGACCTCGATATTCCACCCGGAATATCCTGTACTACTCACGATAGGTGCACTTGCCTCCTTTCGTTAAAACTCGATCTAAACCGTTTTATATCCAAATAAATAATTACGCGCGCCCCGTTTTTTTAAAATAAAACCGCCAGGTCGCCGCGTGACCGTAAATAATTTTGGAGTTTTAACCATCAGATATCTATATAAATACCTATGCGATATTTCCTTTCCATCCAATTGTGTTATTGCTCTCAATTTGAAATCGCTAAACTTTCCAAATCGGAAATCCGTCGGCTCGGCTCATATATGCATCACGACATTCCGATCGGCCGTCGACGATCTGCTATGCACGATTCATCGTTTTTGACATACGCGACTGGATTTCTACTCTCTCTACAGATCTATACTCCTCCAGATCGAGTCGATCGAAGATTCAAGTCAAGATTCAAGATCTTCCAAGTTTTCATATTCTGTGTTCTCCAAGCGATTTCAAGATCTACTATTCTCGAAGAACGACGGATTGAAGATTTTAAATCTTGTCAAAGTTGGGTGTAATATTATTGTCTAATATTAATTTACTTTTGTAGGAGACTTTTCTCCGAGTGGTAGATCCGTTTGTGGATCGAGTGACAGATCCGTTTGTCAATCGAGTCGTAGATCTGGTTATGGATCGAGTGGTAGGAGTGTCATCTCCAAGTTGTAGGAGTTGCGGCTCCGAGGTGTAAGATTTATGGAAATCTGAGTTTGGTGAAGTAGCCAAATCTAGCCCTTCGTGGTAGATAGGCGAGACAGGAAAGTGGACGTACCCAACTCGGGGAACCACTATAAATCTCGGTGTTTGTGTGTTTAATTTTAAGTAATTTTTATTCCGCGAAAAGACACAAACATCACCTATTCACCCCACTCTAGGTGATTTAGGTAGACACTGGACACTTTCAATTGGTATCAGAGGGGCATCTTGTTCGATATAAGGTTAACACCTTGAACAAGATCCTTGTCCTAGCATCAAAGATTATGTCTAGTAACCATGGACAGAAGTAACGACATGTCTTTTTTGAAGCTACTAGTATGCATAAAAGAAAACTTTCCCATGTGGAAAGAATGAGTAAGGTTCTTCATGGGAGCTGCTGATCCCAGAATATTCCAGATTGTGGAAGAAGGACCCCACATACCTACTCAACCATCAGCTTTGAATCCTGCAGTCATGATCCCCAAGAAGATGATGGACTTGACTAAGGATGAAATTGCCATAGTCTCTCTTGATAAGAAGGCAAAGAACATCATCGCAAGTGCAGTGGACAACTCAATGTTTCAGAATCTATTCCACTCTAAATCTGCCAAAGAAATGTGGGACTGCCTAGTTGTGCTGATGGATGGGACAAAATAAGTCATAGACGACCGCAGATCGTTGCTGAATCAGGAATATGGAGCATTCAAGCAAGAATAAAGTGATAGTATTGCTGACAGTTTCGAGAAATTCTTTAAGATTATAAAAGACCTCAGGAACTATGGTCGTAATTTCACTAATGGCGAGCTCAACGATAAATTTCTGAGATCCATGACAAAGGGTAGGGAGACTAAAGTCATAGCTATTAGAGAATTTGGAAAGCTGCCTGAAACTGATCCTCAGAACCTCTTTGAGAAATTGCTCTCCTATGAACTACAAATGAACACCAGAAAGAAAGAGGAGCAAAGCAGCCGGGCTTCCAGCAAAGATAAATTGGTGGCCCTAAAGGCGGAAGGGTCAAGAAAGTCCAAAGATATTTCACCACTAAGGACTCGTGCTCCTGACACCCCAAAAGACTCCAAGCCTAGCACATCTGGCTTTGAGATATCAGATGGAGAGTTCTCTCTAATATATAAGCAGTTCAAGAAACTGCTCAGCAAGAGGAGACTGATGAAGTATCAGTCATCCCCATCTGATTTTAGAAAATCTCATTGTTATGGTGATTGCTCCAGAAAATACTACAACCGAGAGGACGGGTATAGATCTAAACCAAACAAACACTCTTCATCTAAAATTGTGTGCTACTATTGCAACAAGACAGGTCACATGATTGCTGGATGCCCATACAAGAAGAAGGAGAGCTCCAAGAAAGAGGAGAAAAGATCCTTCAAGGGAAAAATAAAAGAAGAAAAGAGCTTCGTCGCCAAGAAGTCCAACACTCTCAGCGACAGTGACTCAAGTGAGTCGAGCTTAGAGAATGAGGAATCCTACTTCGGGCTCATGGCTCAATCAGATGAGGAAGTTGGCGACTCAGAGTATTGCGGGAAGGTAAACTCGCACACGATACCGTCAGAATCAGAAATGCCCACAAATGGTCATGAAGGCTATTCTTTTGAAGAGGACGAGTCTGAGTTAATGGCTCAGCATGAGAACCTTTTGAAGGCTTTTGACAAATGTCGAAAGGTAGTTAAAAAGAAAGCAAAAGAAATTGCCTCTCTCAAGGTAATGGAATCAAGCCTAAGGGAGGAAATTGCAGAATTGACTCCTCTCAGAAGTGAAGTTCACTCCTTGCAAGAGGAATTGAAAAGCATGGCTGAAATATTAAGTCTAAAAGATAAATATCTTGATGAGCTAGAAGAAAAGCTCTTGGTGGAGAGAAAACCTGTTGAGAGTTACTCCAAGCTGAGGACTATTCTACATCTCATTGATGAGTTTTCAGTTTCAAAAAAGGGTAGTGGTCTTGGCCACGTAGTTGGAAAAGGTAAGGCTGCCAAAAAATCCAGTGCCAAAGAAAGGGGAAGGCACCTCTAGGTCAACCCTCGTTTAGGGAGGTAATCTTCCTAACAAACAAATTTAACCTTGATTCATCCTACAGTCATCTGGCTAGGCCTACTTATGTATAGCCCAAAAAGCGATATTAGGGATGGAATCTCCCCTGAGACATTAGTACCGGTGTCTTCAAAGCACCTTACAAAGAGATTGAACTCAAGAGTTATGGTTCTTATGTTCATAGACATAAATATAAGCGGGCACCGAAAGCCAAAACTATTGTACCTAAGGCAAAGGAGGTGGAGAAGCCCTGTGTATGCTTTAGTCAGGAGGCTTCCACCTCCAAATATATTTCCCCTGCTAGACCTCGCGTTTAAAAGGTAACGCAGGAGTACAAGATAAGGTAAAACAGGTTTGACTGTTGGTGCTGCGGCAAAATTGGTCATTTTGGTGCAGATTGTTGGTTCAACTCTACTAATTTTGTAACTCCACGAGTTAGCCATGCGAGACCGACCACTCATAAAGTTAATGTTTCTAGTAGTGTTAAGCTGACCAGAAACCAAGGACCCAAATCTGTTTGGGTTCCTAAGGTAAAATGATTTATGATTGTAGGTATGTACAAAGGCCAACAAAAATCCAATCTAGTATTTGGATAGTGGATGATCTCGGCACATGACCAGGATAAGAAGCCTGTTGTTTGATTTCACCCGTTCAAAGACGGACCAAAAGTCATCTTTGGAGAGACAGATCGGGGAACTACAAAATGCTATGGTATGATCTCCAACGGAGTAGTCTCTTTTACAGACGTGGCTTATGTTGAAGGATTACACAATAATCTTATATGCATAAGTTAGCAAATGTGATAAAGTCTATATCATTGAGTTTTGCAAGGACAAGTGTTTGATAAAGTCGTCTGCAAATTTGGAGAAGGTCTTAACAGGTACTCGGATTAGAAATATTTTATGTTTAAATTTTCTTTGCTTAGATAATTCCACACCAGTCTGTTTTCTTGCAAAAGATAGTGTGTCTCTTTATGACCAATGACACAAAAGATTAGCACATATTAATTTCAAAACAATAAATATGTTATTTTCTCACAACTTAGTGTGTGATGCCCTAACATTAAGTGTCTTAAAGAGAGTCCGTGTCACGCATGCCAAATGGGTAAGCAGACAAGGGCTACCTTCAAGGGTATCGCTGAGAAAGATTCTTCGAGAAGCTTATACTTACTTAATATGAACTTATTCGGTCCTATGCCTATTCACAGTTTTGGAGTTAAGATTTACACATTAGTAATTGTTGATGACTACTCACGTTTTACTTGGGTGTTCTTTCTGAAACACAAGTCAGACACCTTCGACACATTCACAAAATTTGTCCTGCAAATTCTGAACGAATTGAACTGCTCAATGGTCAAAATCAGAAGTGACCACGGAATAGAATTTGAGTCTAGTGCCATGACAGAATTTTGCGGAAGTCAAGGTATCTTTCATGAGTTTTCCTCCCCGTGCACTCCACAACAAAATGGAGTTTTAGAGAGAATGAATATAACCCAAATTAAAGCATGTATAACTATGTTGAACGACACTTCACTTTTGGAGTACTTCTAGGCTGAAGCAGTCATCACAGCATGTCACGTACAAAACAGAGCACTTATCAACAAAAGCTATCGTAAGACCCCCTATGAGCTATTGAAGGACAGAAAACTGACTGTCTTATTTTAGAATCTTTGGAAGTAAATGATTCGTACTTAATAATGAGAAGTATTACAGCACGAAGTTTAGTGAAAAATATTTTGAAGGTATTTTTGTAGGTTATAGTAGCCATGGTAAGGAATATAGGATTTTCAATAAAAAAACTCTGGTGGTATAAGAAACAATCAATATTGTATTTGATGAGACAAGCCTTGCTCTAAAGCAGCTCATCTAGTATTATTGGTGCAGATGCAGGTACCAGGTTTAAGGAACTAAACTTAGATGAAGCTATCAAGGAAGAAGCTCCGAGCTCGGTCAAGATCGTCGATCCAGGCTTGGGGGATGTAGAACCGCTAGAGGAACAATTGCATCAACCTCTAGAGGATGCACCAAATACTGTAGAGCCTGCTGGTGGGAGAGCAAGAAATATAGGGTTCAGACAACCAAAATATCAACCAGTTGATCAAATAATTGGAGAGCCAGGCGATGGTGTTAGAACTAGGAGAGGTACAACTAATGAGATTATGCATCTTAGTTTTCTGTCACAGGTTGAGCCAAAGAAATTTGAAGAGGCAAATAAGGATGCTTCATAGATTTTGGCAATGCAAGAGGGGCTCAATTAGTTTGAACGTTGAAAAGTCTGGGAGTTGATACCCGGGCCTATGGGATAGAACGTGATCGGCACCAAGTGGATCTTCAGAAATATGCTGGATGAAAATGAAGTCATTAGCAAGAATAAAGCTAGGCTTGTAGCTCAAGGATACATACAATAAGAAGGGGTTGACTTCGACCAGACCTTGCTCCAGTGGTGATCAGGTTGTTTCTTGCGTTTGCTGCCCTCAAAGACTTCATAGTCCAGCAAATGGACGTGAAGTCAGCATTCCTAAACGGGAATCTGAAAAAGGAAGTATACATAGTGCAACCCCCAGGTTTTGTTAATTCCAAATTCCCTGATTATGTTTATTTTTTAAATAAAGCTCTATACATCTTAAAGCAAGCTCCCCAAGCTTGATATGAGATGCTATTTAGCTTTCTTTCTGAGAACAAGTTCACAAGAGGAAAGATAGATAAGATATTATTTCTTAGGGAAGTAAAAGGAAAGATTCTGTTAGGGCAAATCTATGTCGACGATATCATATTCTGCTCTATGAAAGACAACCTTTGCAAGAAGTTTTCCAAACTTATGCAAGGGAAGTTTGAAATGAGCAATATGGGAGAGATGAAGTATTTTTTAAATACTTCAGGTGAAACAATCTGAAGATGGAATTTTCATCTCTTAGATGAAGTTCACCAAGGAGCTTCTTAAGAAATTCGGAATGGAGAACGCAACCTCCATGAGGACTCCAATGGGTTCAACTATGTCTCTGGTCAAGGATGAGAAAGGGAAACCTTTTGATGAAACCAAGTACAGAAACACAATTGGATTCTTGCTCTACCTCACTGCCAGTACACCGGATATAATGTTTTCAACATGTCTATGTGCTAGATTTTAGGTGAACTCAAAGGAATCTCATTACGCCACTGCAAAGCAAATTTTAAGATACCTTAAGGGTACACCAAATCTTGGCTTATAATACTCGAGAAATATTGATGTCGAGCTAATTGGTTTTTCAGATGCCAATTTTGCAGGAAGCAGGGATGACAGGAAAAGCACTTCTGGGATGTGCCAATTCCTCGGAAGATGGCTTATTTCATAGAGCAGTAAGAAGCAGAAATGTGTGGCAACTTCTATGGCCGAGTCAGAGTATATCTCTGCGGGTAGTTGTTGTGCACAACTTCTATTGATCAGGAATCAACTTGAAGACTACAACTTGAAGATGAATTAAGATTGTATTTGATGCTACTATTTTAGTTATATAGTTGCAGGTTTACATTTCTAAGTACACACCAATATCAAGTTACAGTGGATGAGTAGACACATGACTATACAATATAATCCTTCATTGTGTAGTCCAATGTGTTGACTCACATGTAATATAATCCTTCATTGTACAGGAGAAGGATCAAGGAAGGACAAAAGCTTGGAATTAGAAGGACAGGAATTTACCTAAGTAAAAGTCGTTGAGTATGGTTAGGAATATACGTTGAATTCGTCGAGTATACTCGTTGATACTCATCGAATTTGTCTTATATCCCTTCCAA
This sequence comes from Platanthera guangdongensis, assembly GCA_039583875.1. NCBI lineage: Eukaryota > Viridiplantae > Streptophyta > Magnoliopsida > Asparagales > Orchidaceae > Platanthera > Platanthera guangdongensis. Next base: position 137,456,654 of record CM077155.1, read on the forward strand.
CACTCGTCGAATTCATCATTTGTACTTAGGGTAAATTCTCTGAGAATTGGAAAATCCGCCAAGTTAAATTCGCCGAGTATCATAATGTATACTTGTCGAATGTATCTAACGATACTCGCGGAATTCGTCGAATATACAAAATGATACCCCCAAATTCGTCGAGTTCATTCGACGCTACTTCTCTGAATTTTTTTAAGTCTCATTCGTCGTATATCGCTTGGCCAGGTGTCAAGTGCATCGAGTGAGCTAGCCGATACTCGACAAATTTGTTAAGTATACCAACTGATACTCGTCGAATTCGTCGAGTATGGTCTTCGCCTTGGCGTTGAGTGATTTTATGGCATGAGCTGATTTTTCTAAGTCTCATTCGTCGTATATCAAGAACCATTCGACGAGTATAGTAGTGATACTCAGCAATACTTGACAAATTTTACTTAGGTCATTTTTCGACTTTTTCAAAATTCTGGTTCGGGTTAGATCGGCAATGCACAGTGCTTTCTAGGTTTCATTTTTGGAAAGTTTTTTCATACAATTGGCAAGGAGATCTCTATAAATACCTATGGGATATTTCCTTTCCATCCTATGATGATATTGCTCTTAATTCAAAATCTTTAAACTTTCCAAATCAGAAATCTGTTGGCTTGGCTCCCGTACGCATCGCGACATTTCGATCGGCCACCGACGATCTGTTGTGCACGATTCATCTTCTTCGACATACGTGGCTAGATTGCTACTCTCTCTATAGAACTATACTCCTCCAGATCAAGTCGATCGAAGATTCAAGTCAAGATTCAAGATCTTCCAAGTTTTCATATTCCATGTTCTTCAAGCGATTTCAAGATCTACTATTCTCGAAGAACGATGGATTGAAGATTTCAATTCTTGTCTAAGTTGGGTGTAATATTATTGTGTAATAGTAATTTACTTTTGTAGGAGATTTTTCTCCGAGTGGTAGATCCGGATCGAGTGGTAGATTCGTTTGTGGATCGAGTCATAGATCTAATTGTGGATCGAGTGGTAAGAGCGTCGTCTCCGAGTTGTAGGAGTTATGGCTTTGAGGTGTGAGATTTGTGGAAATCTGAGTTAGGTGAAATAGCCGAATCTAGCACTTTGTCGTAGATAGGCGAGGTGGGAAAGTGGACATACCCAACTTGGGGAACCCCTGTAAATCTCGGTGTTTGTGTGTTTAATTTTAAAGTAATTTTATTCCGCGAAAAGACACAAACATCACTTATTCACCCCCCTCTAGGTGATTTAGGTAGATGTTAGACACTTTCAGTTCGATAGAGAACAACTGCATACATTGAACTTAATGCATGCATCAAATACATTCATGTGTATTCCAATGACTTATGAGTCTTCTTCAAATCTAAGACATTGTGATCAATGGACCCAATAGAAAGTATGTCTATCAGACAGTGATTCTGAGTCTTCAGAATCAGATGAAGAGGAGGCCTATATTGGTCTCATGTCCATTGAAAAAGATACTGATCATCTAGTTGCCCCATCAGGCATAAGGGCTCCGTTATCCTCAGTTGACAGTGATTGTGAAGAAGATGAGGAATTTAGTCTCATGGTTCTATCAGAATAAATTCAAGACAATGTTATTCCCGATGAGGTACCTCTATCCCTAGCTCTCCCTCTTTCTATGAGTTTGGCTCAGACTCTGATGCATCCACTTCCTCCAGTGAGGACTAAGGATCAGATTCTAATGATGATATCAATCAATTGATTGACAAGCATGGTGCAATTCTGAATACTCTGAAGAATAGCAAGAGACTTGTTAAGTAACAAGCTGAGGAGATTGTCTTTCTACAACAAGCTGCTTCCCTCCAGTCTGAGTTGGCACCCTTACTTGCTCAGATGAGGACGGAAGTTAGTCAACGAAAAACAATCACAATTATCCAAATTGGGATAATTAGCCAAAAGAATAAGATCGTCTTGGATCTTGATAGGAATGGTGATTTTGATCTAATTGGATACACAGATGCAGATTTTGCAGGATGTAAAAAGGACAGAAAGAGTATATCATGAACTTGTCAATTTTTAGGGAGAAGACTCATCAGTTGGAGTAGCAAGAAACAAATAAGTATAGCTATTTCAATAGCAGAGTCTGAGTATATATTAGCTAGAAGATGTCGTGCACAGTTACTGTGGTTTCAACATCAACTTCTGGACTACAGTGTACAGCTAAGTAAATTTGTTATGTATTGTGATTCTACTAGTGCAATTTTAATTGCTAATAATCTTGTCTCTCACAGTAGAACCAGACACAGAAATTAGATATCATTTTCTTAGAGAACATGTTGAAAAAAGCAATATCAGCTTAAATTATACTCCAACTAAAAATCAAATTGTTGATATATTCACAAAACCCTTAGATGAAAACAAGTTCAATTTCTTCAAGTTTGAACTAGGAATGTTAAACATTGAATAACCATTTTCATTGGTACCTAAAAAAATCCTTGTTCAACTTGTATAAGAAAAGTAACAAAGTCTACCAATCTAAATAAACAAGTAAGACATCATAAAAGTCAAGAATCTATATTTCAGAAAACAAAATATTGACTAAGTCAAAACCTTGTGTCGAGACACCAAAGAATGTGTTGAGACAGTTGAGAAAGTGTCGAGACACCAGAAAGTGTGTGTCGAGACTATATGAAATTTGTATAGAAACACTAAAGTAAGTGTCGAGACATAAGGGTGTCGAGACCCTAAGGTATATTTGTCGAGAACCATAATCTGTTTGTTGACTTGAGTCGACACATCTCGACAGTCTAGTTTTTCTTGTGTCGACACTAGGTTTTTTTCCAAAAAAACTTGAAATAGACTAAATAGTGCACTCCTTTTAAACTTCAACTACATGTACTATAAATAGGGTGTGAAATAAGTAGCCGACTACGCCAACATGAAATCTTGAGAGATTGATTCATGTGTGTCGAGACCTTGAACTCCTTTAGTTGGCACATCTCTTCCTCAATTTCTCTCAACTCCAATGGCTCCCAAGAACGTCGACAACATCTTTGAAGGCTATGAGCTTGTGCGAAATGGATTCGACTCAGCACAAGTGGTTATTTGGAATGTTATTGACCAAATCACAGAAGATGGGTTAGAATAGCTTCTTTCAGAACCATCAAACCTCTGGAAAAGAGAAGTTTCAGAGTTCTTCTCTAATGCCAAACTAGATTCTAACTCAGACAAAATCAAGTCAAATGTAAATGGAGCAAAGGTGAAAATCACAACAAGGAAATTGGTTAAGGTGTTTCAATTACCAAGAATCGATCAGGAAGATGCAATGGACACCACGAAGACTGTTGAAGCATTGGTGTGGTGTGGTTTGACTCCAACCACTAAGATTGGAAGTACCTTAAACATGAAGGGTATGAATAACCAAGGAAAATTTTTATCTAAAATAGTAGGCAAAGTGTTGTTGTGCAAGACAGGGGCACATGATAGGATCTCAGTTGTCATGTTTGAGCTGATGACCAGAATAATTTTTAAAATCAAGACTAACTAGAGAAGAGTAGTCTTTGATAAAATAGCAGGAAGTATCAAGAAGCCTAATATGGGCAGAATTTTGAGTCTATACTTAGTCCAAGTCATACCTGACAGTCTCAATCTTAAGCTTGGATATAAGATAAACCACATGAGAAAAATGGACATGAGAATTATAGAAAGTTGGGATAGCGTTTTGACAAAGAAAACAACAGAACCTGAGAAGAAGAAGGAGAAAAAGAAGAAGGCTTTAGTTATGGATGATGATTCTTCTAGTGAATCAGGAAACAAGAAACTTCAAGCTCTGAGAAACAAGATGAAGAAATAGCTAAGAAATCTCCAAGGCCCTCACCTTGAACTGGTGATCAGATGGAGGGGGAGACTGTACAAGAGATGAATCAAGTTGAGGGGGAGAACCACAATGATCTGCCAAATATGGCTTGTAGATCATATCTGCGTCTAACTTCTCCTCTTGCAGAGATTAGTAGATGCTTGCAAGTCCCCTTCAGGTACTTTGCAACTTACTTTTCTTTCACGCCTTCTGCTTACTCTTTCTTTTGCAGAGGTTAACAGGTGATTGCAAGCCACTTTCAGGTACTTGCAAGTTATTATTCTTTTGTGCTTTCTTCTCATCTTTTTTTTGCAGAACTCAATGGAAGACATTCACGTCTTCTCCATTTTGCAAAAGCAATTCAGGTACACACGAGATGTACCTCTTTTTTCCTGCATTAACTTTCCCTTTGTAGGAAAAAGATAGGCATTGGCAAACCCCACCCCCTAAGGAGAGACATCAGATTCTATCTCTCCACGCCTCTTACTTTTCTAAGGGGAGGATCATGATTTTCGTGGGTCTCCTACTTTTTCGAAGTTCCCTTCGGGACTTAAAAAAAGTATGGGGATTATGTTAACTATAAATCAACAATCCCTCCCAAGGTAGCTAGCTTGCAAGTCGCGGCCAGCTCCAGGTTCATCCTTGAGGTCGCGACCTATCCTCAGGGATGGGCGGACATACTTCTCTATCTGCTCAGGCCGCACAGCCAGGACGGTCTCCCCGGTCTGACCGCCTAGGTCGCGCAGCAGCCGCTTGTTCTATAAGGGTTGCAGATTGCTTCCTCAGTCCACCCATGCAGGCCACACGGTTATATCAACTAACCGCGCAATGGTTCTCTCTATTCTGGCAAGTGCGGACTACCCAACTAAGGCGGACTCGTATTGTTATCCACCCAGACCGCTCCGTATCAGCACGCCCAGCAGGAGGCGCAGTGTACTCTCCAGCCCAATCCTGCAGGTTGCCGGCCACAAACATTACGTTATCGCCAGGCAACCACCCTTTCTACAGGTGTGGACATCTCTCCTATACATCCCGGTCTGTCAAGAAGAAGGATACATGCCTCCATGTTGCCCAACAATAGTAAACAAGCTTCAGGTCATCGGGCAGGCGATAACTCTCCAGGTCACCCACCAGCAGGTGCTACCCACTCCACCTCAGTCTGCCCAGCAGTCGGCAACCTGCCTTCAGGTCGTCCAACAGAGGGAGAAAAGCTCCAGGCCGCCCAACAAGGGCTGCAAGCCTGTCCATCCAGCAAGAGGTAGACTTCAGTAGTGGGGGAAGCCTACTTCTTCAGTCCGCCATGTTGTCTTGTCAATCAGCTCTCATCCGCTAGCAGTTTGAGGACTTGATCTCAGTCTGTCCAAGGAGCGTGGACTTGCTCCATCTCATCGTCAGCCTGTACAACATCAAAAGGACTGTACTTCAGTACGCCAGGTCGCCCAGTGGGCGGCCAACCTTCAGTCCTCTTGAAGTATACAGACTCCACTCCTCCAGCAGGAGGCGACCTGCTCTATTCAGTCCGCCAGGTCGCCAACCTTTGATAAAGTGATAAGCCTCTAGTTAATGTGGACTCATCATGTCCGTCATGGGCTGGGCGGACACATTATGCAGTCTACCACTTAGCCCTCCAGCTTTCCAGCACCGTCCTCTTCCCAGCAGCAGGTGGACTACATCTCAGCTCGTAAAACTTGGTGCGGGCTCCCTTAGTGCAACAGAGGCAGACTTGTCCCAGTCCTCCAATAGCAGATTAGCTTAAGTAGACAAGTCCCTATTTGCACAACTCGGCGCGGAATCGACGGACTCCGCGTTCTACTCGCTCAACTCACCGCCATACCGGGGGTAACATTACCAATACCATTACCTCATTGGGCCTATAAATAGCCCATCATACCTCTCATTTGGGGGAGGATGATAGACGACAAGGTCAAGGCATCAAATCCCGTGGACATAACTTCCCAGTCCGCGCGACCTCAACTATCTTATCGGCCTGATCGTGCATTCCACTCGGCTAATTCTAGCGAGCTGCGGGATCAGCTGTCCGCGCGGTCTGCCGACCTCTTTGATCAATCCACGCGACCTCTGACAACTTCTTTCCATAGCCACCAGCTTCCCCTTGTGCCCTTAGTATCCTCATATAAAGGACAACTCAAGCTGTAACACTGAATTATAATCAAAGAAAATCCGATCACAAGAGTGGCATTTAAGCCGCGGCGGGCGAAGTCTACTGTTGCCGCTGCTAGCGGCCCCCTCTTCTCCTCACCTCTCCTCTCTCGGTGTAAACCCTCAAAACCTAACCATCAAAGTAACCGTTTGCTCGACAGTTCCTCATCAACCTCCCATTATCCTCGCAACCCTTGATCAAGCGAGCTCCACTCTCGAGCATTCAAAAGCATTATCCCCGCATCCTCATCAACCTCTTCACCTCATCCTAGCCAGTGAGACTGAACACATGTTATCTGCTAGTTCCCGCGTCCCTCTCTCATTTTTTGTGCATCAACACAGAGCGGTATCAACAATATATGACCACTACTAAAATTTTCGGATTATTCAAAGTCATATGAATATGTAATAAAATCATGAACAAGATTGCACTATTTTGTCCTAAGTCATTTCAAGAGGGGTGAATCTCCTAAAAGTCCTAACAACTCTTCCTAGTGTTAATTATCACCTTAGACTCACCACTACCAATTTGTAAAGTATTCGAAGGACATATGGTCTCGTGTCCTTCAATGGGCTCAAAACCCCATCCCTAGGGCTTACACTAGGGTCTTAGGATATCTCCACCCCAAATCACACTAAATCCCTAAAGGGGGTGACATATATGACCCTAAGGTTCTGTCCAAGGTCCCACCCCTTTTGGGTGAGAATCGGCCCCTCCATCCTCCAAGTACCCATTTGCCCTAACTTACCCTTAAGGGACCAAATTTGGTCATACCAAAACATATTCCAATCAACCCTAAATGGGCTGAAAATTATATCAGGGTCATATCATGATCCTATGAATCATGCACCAAAATTTTGGTTAATTTTGAGGTCCATAGATCCCTTAATTAATTCATGCATGGTTTATTAAATTATTACAAAACTATACGAAAATATTTCCCAAAATTCCCGTTTCTGGATATGTTATAAATATAGGTAAGTGTGACTCCCATCCCAAATTTCAAGTAATTAGGACAAGTGGTTTAGTAGGAGCACTCAATTTAATCTTTGACTAGCTCTATGTATAGTCTGCACCATTTTGAGTGTTATGGTCAGACCAGTGACTCAAATTGGTTGAAACTAATTTTAAAATAAAATAGCTTCAAGCCCTACAATTTTCATGTTGGTCATTTTTCCATCAGGGGGCTCTAGGTATTTTTAATATTTAATTATAACTACTGTCAGTTATTTAACAAAATGGAGGTATTAATGAAATAATAAAATCATCAGTGCACAAAACTTGGCGCACAGACGGACGGAATCCCGTCATCTTCTTCCTGAGCCAATGGCCAGGATTGGCCCGTCCTGGGCCAAATTTGCTCGCGATTTCCCAGCCACCAGCGCCTCTTCCCGGTCGGCCACCGCCACCACCACCTTCATTGAGGTGGTGGTTCGCGATTGGCGATTGGCGATGGTTGGCCGGCCGGAGGTGGCTGGAACAGTAAATAGTGGTTGGAATTTAAAGATCAAAAATGAGCCCCTTGGCTAGCCCGATCCAGGGCCTTTTGGACTTGAATGAAGCTGACAATTGAAGTGGATCTATCCACTGGAGAAGGAGAGAGAGACGGGACCTTCTGGGAGAGTTGGAGTTCAGATGACCGTTGTGCTGCCATTGCCGAAGTTTGAGTTTTTGGGTGATCTGCAACTGCACTACCAAAGGGCTTGACTTCTGCTGGTAAGTGAAGGAAACGACTCCTCTGAGTCCACTGAAGCTTTTAAGAGAGCCAACTGGGGGAGGGGAAGGGTCATGCATCAATTGCCATTAATAGCCTTGAAAGCTATTTTCGGCCAACCAAAGTTCCTATAAATTCCCTCCCTTGGTGGCCGGGAAATGCCTTTGATCTCCTCCTAATTCATCAGGGGAGATGAATCCAGCAAGAAGAGAGGAGCCCTTGGCCTTCCAAGCCATGAATGGCCTTTACTCCCCATTTTCTCTCTCCTCCATTAAAGGGAAATGGAGCTTTCTCTCTCCTAGTCAGCAATTACAGAAAATGAGTGTATTTTGGGTGATCATAACCTTCATGAGGCTAGTGGGCCATCCTAGTTGGGAATAGCCCAAGTGGATTGGGCTTGAGCTAGCCATTTGGGCTAGTTTGACCTATACTTAGGTTGAGTTGACTTGGATCAAATTGGCCTTTTGGGTTGACCCCAATGGGTCCTTAGTGACTCCTTGGCCTCCCCTAAGGTCTAAGAAGTGTTGGGTAGGGTTGTCTTGGCACCTGGAGTCCACTTGACCCTTTCTTAGGGCACTTTGACCATTTTAGGGTTATGGTTGACTTTGGTCAACTTAGCCCCTTTGGTTGACCCCAGTGGGTCCTTGGTGACCCATTGGCCTCCCTTATGGCTTAGGAAGGTCTAGGTGGGTCCCTTTGGCTACAGGGAGGTCAATTGAGCATGAGTGAGCTTAGTTTGACCTAATTATGGTTTGGGTTGACTTTGGTCAACTTGCCTCTTTTTGGTTGACCCCAATGGGTCCTTTGTGACCCAAGGGTCCTCTTAAAGGGTTAGGAGTGTTATGGTGGGGTCATCGAGTCAAGTTGAAGCCATTAAGTCAAGCCCTATGGTGGGTGATTGAAAATTACTATTTGCAGCCCAAGGTAGTTTTCTCCTTAAGTTCATTTGGTATCCTTAGGCATCTTAGGGTTTTGTTATGACCTATTCATGACAAATCCACTCCTAGGGGTCTAGAAGTTTAAGGTATGTTACAAATCTCAATATATAAAAATAAAAATTGTCCCCGAAATTTAGGTCGGGCCTACGGGGTTTCAATTAAAATTAAAGTATGTAACATCCCTAGTAATTTGAAGGTATACTTGACTCGAAGAGATCCAGGTACCTCTGCTGCATCAGGTCCCGTGGCTCCCAGGTGTGCTCCTCCTATGCATTATTCCTCCATAGAACCTTGACTAGTGGGACCTTCTTGCGCCGCAGGACCCGTACCGTTGTATCATCGATCCTGACTAGCTCCATGCTGACTGATAGATCTGAAGCCACTGGGCCATCCATAGTGGAGATCATCTGCTCAGGTCGTAGTAGAGCCCTTCGAAGTGAAGAGACATGGAAGATTTCGTGCAATCCTGCAAACTTTGGCAGTAGCTCCAGTCTGTAATCCATGGGGCCGATCCGCTGCAGGATCATGTAAGGTCCCATGTATCTCAGACTGAGCTTCTTTCGCCAACGAACCCGCGAGACTCCATGCATCTGTTGTATCTTCAAGAAAACCTGGTCTCCCACCTGGAACTCCACTTGACGATGTTGCACATCGTAGTATTTGGCCTGTCTGCTCTGGGCCTCCATCATCCTATCTCGAATCAACCTCACCTGATCATATATGTCCTCCACGAACTCCGAGCCGTGCGCCTTCGGATCCTCATCCTAGATCCAAGACAGTGGGGTCTAGCATCCATATCCGTATAATGCCTCGTAAGGGGTCATGCCTATGCTGGACTGATGTCTGTTTTGTAGGAAAACTCAATCAGCAGCAATAGTCACTCCCAGGGATCTCCACGGTCCAAAATGCATAGGCATAGAAGATCCTACAATGTCTCGTTGGTGCGCTCTGTCTGCTCGTCTGTCTGAGTGTGGAAAGTTGTGTTAAAAGCCAAACATGAGCCTAGGTAGGCCTGAACTGACCTCCACTACTTGGACATAAACCTTCCATCCCGATCTGACGCGATCATCCTGGGTACTCCTTGGTAGCGGACAATCTACTCCATAAATCTCTGCACCAAATCACCAACCAGAGCATCCTTCCTGATTGGGATAAACCTAGCCACCTTCGTCAATCTATCGACGATCAGCCAAATCGAGTCGTTCCCCACGTGGGATCGGGGTATCCCATGTATAAAATCATGGCTATGTCCTAAAATTTCCACTCTGGCAACACGCATGGCTGCAATAATCCGTCCAGACTCTTGCACTCCGCCTTTATGAGCTGGAAAGATTCGCAATGCATCACGAAGTATGTAATATCCTTCTTCATGCCCGACCAATACATCATCCTCTTCAGATCCGCTGCCATCTTCGTGATCCCTGGGTGCACTGAATATCTGCTACAATGGGTCTTTGTCATGATATCTTCCCGAATTCGTCCTACCGTTGGTATGTAAACTCGGCCTTTAAAGCATAATAGCCCATCTATCAGAGAGTAATCCCCTACCGTACCTTCCTCCAAGGCCCTAAATATCGATTCCATCCTCGCCTCTAGCCTCTGCCCATCCCAGATGTGGTCCCGGATATCATCGGTGGTACACATTGATGCCAGGTACTTGTCATACAGCTCTGGATCATCCTTATACACGAGAGATATCTGCATCTCTTCCAACATCTGCACCAGCTCTACAGCCATCAGCTGAGGTCCTGCTCCTGGTGTAGTGGCTCTCCGACGTAGAGGATCTGCCACCATATTGGCCTTCTCGGGATGATAGTGCATGGTATAATGGTAGTCTGACAAGAACTCTACCCAGCATCTTTGTCTGATATTCAGCTCCTTATGTGTCCACGTACTTCAAGTTTTTGTGATCCGCGAAAATATCACAATGGACTCCGTAGAGATAATGCCGCCAGATCTTCAGAGCGAAGATAACCGCTCTCATCTCCAGGTCGTGCACTGGGTAGTTTTGCTCGTATTTCTTCAGTAGTCTGGAGGCATAAGCTATCACGTACTCGTTCTGCATTATAACGGCACCCATCCCTTGGTACGATGGGTCGGTATAAACCTGAAATCCCTCCTTCCCAAATGGCAGGCAAGGATAGGAGCCGAGGTAAGTCGACCCTTCAGCTCCTGGAAGTCAGCCTCATACTACAGTGTCCGAACAAAGGGCGTCTCTTTCTTCGTTAAAGATGTAAGTGGAAGAGCTATCCAGGATAATCCTTCTACGAACTTCCAGTAGTAACCAACAAGTCCTAAGAAACTGAAAGAATTGGTTTCAAGATATCCTAAACACCTAGAGGTGGGGTGAATAGGTTCAATTCCTTTTGATTAAGGTAGACAGTATATTTTACCAGCAATTAATCTATGCAACAACTATCACAACACTGCATAAAAACAAACACAGCCAATATAGATTGCACACAGATTTATAGTGGTTCCCCAAGAGATGGGTACATCCACTTTCCCCCTTCACTTATCTAGCAGTATACTAGATTCGGCCTAACTTCCTTCTTCCTTCTCAGATCCTCAAATCTTACAACTCAGAACCCTGAAAGGTTCCTAAAACTCACACTTCACCAAGTGCTACAACTCAGATTCTTCCAGAGAATCCTACCTCAGAGTGAGTCCACACTCCTATAACTCAGGCAATCCAGCCCTACCTCAGCCTCTTTCACCAGGCCTACAACTCAGAAAAATTAATCCCCTACCTCAGGCACTCAGCCCTACCTCAGCCTTTATAGATTTAGGCTTACAACTCAGAGAGATAACTCTCCTACACTCAGATCTATAAAAGATCCTACAGAGAAAATTGATTATAAAAAGAATAAATCCTTCACCCAGGTAGAGAGAATGGGTTGAAGGTTTCTTGATCAGTTCTTGATAGATCTGATTGTTTTAGATTCAACCTGTCTTAGCTTCTTCAAAGCTTCTTGAATTTGAACAAAAGTAAGGTTGATCTTCTTGTGAAGTTGGAGATGATCTTCAATACAGCTTCCTTCTTTTATTCAGATGTGGCTCTGAATTCTTCTTACAGACTTGTTCAAAATCTGCCCTTAGAGACTTGTTGATTTCTGGATGAAGACTTCTCTTCCTCTCTTTTTTTATTTGGTGATAGAACATGTCTTTATATAGACCTCATCCGAGGTTACCCGCTGATCTAGTTCATAATGACCTCCTGACAGCTCTGACAGATGCAACAACATTGTTAGTAATGACAGCTGTCAAGTCTTCAGTCGTGACACTTGATCCCTCATTGTACTCTATCTCAGCAGAAAAGTGTCGAGACAATACTTCAAAGGTGTCGACACAAATATACCATGTGTCGACACAACTCTTGATGATGTCGGCACAGCTCTTATAATGTCGACTCAGCCCTTCTTATCTTCTCAACACAGCTTTAGTAGAATGTGTCGACACAAGTCCTGTGTGTCGACAGAATAACTTCTAGTCTCGATAAAGTTGGTGTTGACAAAATTCTGGTGTGTGTCGACATAGTTGTTCTCGACAGAATTCTGGAATGTGTCGCCACAAGTCTTGTGTGTCGACATAGTTGTTGTCGACAAATTTTTTGTGTGTCTACACAAGTCCTATGTGTTGACACAGTTGTTGTCGATAGATTTTCTGTGTGTCGACACAAGTCCTGTGTGTCGACACAATCTGGCTCCTGGTATTGACAGATCTTTTCCCAAGTGTCGACACAATTCTTCTCAAGTGTCGACACTTGTACTTAGAGACTTTTTCTGCATTTCCTTAACCCGCACATTGAAACTCAACACAACATCAAATACCCATTGATGAATATCATTGAGTTAGGTGAGGCTTCTCCAAATCAGGTACATATTTTCCAATGTACCCAACAATCTTCCCCTATTTGGAGAAGTCATAACCCTTAGTCAATGATATACATCACTTATAATAAATCAATGATTATGATGTAGACAAGTATTTCAAAGATAAGAGTAACCATAAGCAGTCATAGCATGTATCAGTATTACACAGAATGTGTTATAACATAATAAACATGCATCACAAAATTTTAAGTATCCAATATCAAATTAAAGACTAAACCAAGGAATTTTATTAATATATGTTCAGAATAACAATGATTTAGTCCAAAATTTTACATTGACCCGTGCCTAGACCATCTAATTCTAGGATTGATCATGCTCCTTGATAACAATTACTTTGACAGGTTGAATCTTAGCTTGTACATTAGCTTCAATGTCATCAGCCGACTTCTTTCCTTTAAGATCCTTCTTCTTCAGCTCTTCAGCCTTGACCTTTTGCCTTTCAAAATAATGATAAGGCTTTGGAAAGTATTTGCTTGGCTCCACAGAAGTAGCAGGTATCTTCCCAGCTTTGAGGTCTCTTCTGAACTGATAAATGGCATCTTGTCGCTTCTAATACTTGCTCCATTCTTGTTCAGAGTACCACTTGCCTCTATCATGCATGTTGTCTTTAACAGCTTGCCAGACAGTGAGAATAATGTTTCTGGAGGTGGGACACCATCTTTCAAAATCAGGCTTTAATTCAGCATGCTCTTTAAACCTTTTCTTAGAAAGTTGAGCTTCTTGTTCTCTTTTCAAAGCAGCTTCAGATATTTCAACCTTTTCAATAATGACATTTTGTACCTCCTTTAGAGGACTATACATTTATTGAACTGCATATTGAATGCCCTCAAAATCAACAGGTGGATAAATAATTTGAGCTACTTCCTGCTGAACCCCTTTATGGGAAGCCGGTTGAATGCCTGGTTCAGCAGTGTTATCATCATCACACAGGGGTGGATAACTAAGAGTTGCTCTGATAACATTAATTATCCATTTAGCATGTTTAGAGCCTACATTGACTAATACTCTCTCCCCCTTTATGACTTCTCTTGCAATATGGTCTCTTAGATCATCCTTTTGAAATCTAATCTGATTAGCTAGGTAATTGGTGCCTTCTTTATAGAATGATCTGAATTTCTGCAGTTGATCAGCAATCACTTTTTGAGAGTCCTGAATAGTAGTGTGGACATTAGCCAAATCTGCTTTGAGTTGTTTATCAAACTTAGACTTTTCTTTAACCATGGTGGCAATGAAAGCAGTGGCTTTATTTTGAAGTTCTGTTACAATAACATTGTGTGATTCTGTCAGATTGTCATTTATTCTGATTTGGTTTTCCAGAACATAGCCTTGTTTCACTGATATGTCATCTATTTGAGTTTTGGCTCCACTTGTTGCTTGGCTAAATAGACTACAAAATTACCTCCCTTATGGAAGCAATCTGTCATTTCCTTTTTATGCAAATTCACTTCAAATCGGATAGATTTGATATCTTGGGTCAGCTGAAATTGCAATTCCTTGTTGCTCTCATCAACATATTTTTTAAAGGCATGTCTTTGTTCATCCATCTTTACTTGCAGTTGCACCAGAAGTGAACTGAAGTCTACCACTGGAGCTGATGTGTGTGGGACAATCTGCAAGTCTTTCGTATAGCCATAACTCCTTTTCCTTAGTTCCACAAGTTTTCTCTTCTTTGCCCTGGAGGCTTTTTCATCTTCTAAGGAACCAGATGAACTTTCTATATCCACAGTGTCTTTTGGACTTGTGGCAATGATGGGCATCTATTTTTCTATTCTTGGCAGCTCCCCCTCAGTCCTTGCTCCTTGGATATCAGAAAATAACTCCTCTATAGTGACCTTTTGTTGCATTTGAACTGATGGAATAACAGTCTCTTTCTCAGCAGGTAGACTGTCTGTAAATGCAAAAGTGTCTTCCATGGTAATATCAGTTTCAGGTACCTTGTCTTGATTATTATGTTCAGCATCATTCATATGTACAGTCAGTGTAGCATTTTCAGTATTTATAGCAGCTTGATTGATATCCAGTAGTACCTCAAGTATAGATTGTGTAGTTGCTTCACTGTCCAATACAGCTGTGTGGACAGGTGACTCTTGCTCATGAGCTCCCCCGGAAGGTAATGCCTCTTGTTGAGCTGAAGCTGGAGAAATCTCATTAGTTCCCCCATGATGAGGCTCTACCTGTACCTGAGCCTCTGAGATGTTGGTGGTAGGAATCTGCTCCCCCTGCATCTGACTATCAGTTATAGTTTCTTGAGCAGGAGATTTGCTAGTCCTTTCTGCCCCTTCTTCATCAGAGCTGAAAACAACCACTTCTTCTGAATCACTGGAAGATTCAGTGGTCTTGGAGGCTGTTTTCTTCTTTTTCTGAATCTGCTTTGATTATTTCTGAGGGGTAGAAACATCTTTGGATAGTACCCTATCCCATCTGGATAGTATCCTTAAGTCCATTCTTCTCATGTGATTAATATTAGAACCTGTAGATTGATTTATCACTTCTGGTATATTATCAGCCAGAAATAGGCTCAGTAATCTGCCCAGATTAGGTTTCTTGATTCCTTCTTTTATCTTGTCAAAGATAACAGCAGACCAATTTGTTTTCACCTTGAATATCACTCTTATCATTAGATTGAACATATAGGCTGAAATCCTATCATGTCCTCCGAATTTGCATAGAATAACTTTCCCTATAATTTCAGAAAGAAACTTGCCCTGGGAATTTATTCCCTTCCTGTTCATAGATGACCCAATCTTGGTAGTGGGATCCAGTCCACACCATTGGAGAGCATCTTTTGTCATGGAAGATGTTATTTCATCCTCTTCCTTAATCTCGGGAAGTTGAAGTGTTTTTCTTAAGCTTTTCTGTGTCAGTTTTACCTTTGTTCCTTAAACTGATGACTTAATTTTCATGCCCGCCGAATCCATGGATGCCGACGAGTAGAATTCAAGAACTTCCTTTTTTCTATATCCTTATAGGTTCTGAGACCAAGTACTCCAATCCATTTTCTGTGATTAGGGTATTCACGGCTTTGATTTCTGGCATGACAGTCTCAAAGCATGGCGAACTAGTTCATAGCCCTCATTGGTGTTCTCTTCCATCTTTGGTGCCATTAGGGATGAGAGAGAGAGAGAGAGAGTGAAGAAGGAAGATGAAGGCTTGTCGACACAAAGATTTGGTCTCGAGAATACTGAGAGCGTAGTCGACAGAGTTTTACTTCCACCTATTTATATGTTTCTACACAAAGAAGGTCAAAAGGCGGGTTGAAATAAGCTTATTGTGTCGACACTGTTGGGATTGTGTCGACGCAGACTATTAAAGTCTCGATAGAGAATGTAAAGGTATTATAATACTATGTGTCGACACCATCTGCGATGTGTCGACACAAACAATCTTAAGAGTCTACACTAATGTCTGCGTGTCGATACAGACGACTATATGTGTCGACACCAATATCTAAGTGTCAGGAGAGCTATGTGTCGACACCAAATTCTAAGTGTCGACACAATCTTCTTGATGTGTTGACAGAATTTTCCTTATGTGTCGACACCAACTACTAAATGTCGACACAAATGTCTTTATGTGTCGACACAAATTTAGTTAGTCAAATTTGTCATTCTTATTCCAAGTTTAGCATGTCTAATTCAATTTTAAAATAATTGAATTTAGTTTCATCAAGTGGTTTGGTGAACATATCAGCAATTTGAAAATTAGTATGGACAAATTCTAAACTTATGTCGTCCTTTTCAACATGATCTCTAAGAAAATTGAATCTTATTTTTATGTGCTCAATTCTGCTATGAGAAACAAGATTTCTAGCAATAGAAATGGCACTAGTAGAATCATAAAATAATGGAGTTCTACTTACCTGGATGTCATAATCTTCAAGCTGATGTTGTATCCATAACAGCTGAGCACAGCAACTGCCTGCAGCTATATATTCAGACTCAGCAGTGGATATAGCCACCCTTGTCTGCTTTTTGCTGCTCCATGACACCAATCTTCCACCTAGGAATTGACATGTACCAGTTGTACTTTTCCTGTCTTCTTTGCATCCTGCAAAGTCTGCATTTGAATAACTAGTTAGTAGAAAATCTCTATTCTTAGGGTACCAAAGGCCAAGATTTGGTGTTCCCTTAAGATATCTCAAAATTCTTTTGAATGCAGTATAATAAGATTCTTTTGGGCTTGCTTGATACCTAGCACAGATACATATAACATACATGATGTCTGGTCTACTGGCAGTTAAGTATAAAAGGGAGCCAATTATCCCTCTATACAAAGACTCATCTACAGGTTTCCCTGCATCATCTTTGCCTATAGGCATACTTGACCCCATTGGAGTTCTCATGGTGGAGGCTGACTCCATACCATATTTCTTAATCAACTCCTTGGTGAACTTAGACTGGGATATGGACAAGCCATCATCAGTCTGTCTAACTTGGAGTCCCAAGAAGAATTTTAGCTCATCCATGCTGTTCATCTCAAACTTCCCTTGCATAAGTTTAGCAAACTTGCTACAAAGGTTGTTTTCTGTTGATCCAAAGATAATGTCATCAACATATATCTAGACTAGGATGATCTTGCCTTTTGATTCCCTTAGGAATAGAGTTTTGTCTATTTTCCCCCTTGAGAATTTGTTCTCAATGAGGAATGTAGACAGAGTTTCATACCAAGCCATAGGGGCTTGTTTCAAACCATATAGTGCTTTCTTAAGCCTATACACATAATTATGATAGAGAGGATCTACAAAACCTGAGGGTTGTTCAACATAAACTTCCTCTTTTAAGTCACCTTCAAAAATGCTGACTTTACATCCAT
This sequence comes from Platanthera guangdongensis, assembly GCA_039583875.1. Classification (NCBI taxonomy): domain Eukaryota; kingdom Viridiplantae; phylum Streptophyta; class Magnoliopsida; order Asparagales; family Orchidaceae; genus Platanthera; species Platanthera guangdongensis. Next base: position 137,473,998 of record CM077155.1, read on the forward strand.
CTGAAATACCTTGAACCCTTGATAAGCTGCAAAGGCAAGGAACAGCCTTATTATTTCCAACCTTGCCACTGGGCCAAATGTCTGGTCAAAATCTATTCCTTCTTCCTGTCTATAGCCCTTTGCCACCAGTCTTGTTTTGTTCTTAACTATAATGCCATTTTCATCTAGCTTGTTCTTGTAGATCCACTTAGTCTCTATAACATTGTGATTCTTTTGTTTAGGAACCAACTTCCAGACATTGCATCTTCTGAATTAATTCCGCTCTTCCTGCATGACATCAATCCAATTTGGGTCTTGTATGACTTCTTTAAATTTCTTGGGTTCCATCTGGGACAGGAAACTTGAGCAAAGTACTGTGTTCATGTTCTTGCTCCTTATCTGAACACCATGACTTGGATCACCAATAATTTGGTGTGCTGGATGATCCTTTAGATGTGTTATTGCTGGAAGTAATCTATCTACACCTTGATTTTCTCCAATCACCTCAACATGCTGTACTTCATTGTCCTCTTCATCAGCTTGTGGGTCTTGAACTCCCCCTGGACAGCATTCATCATTTTCTTCATCCTGCCTTGCAGGTTGGTCTTCATTAATGGTTAGTTTGTCCATCTTTTCCTTCAAACCTGTAGAGCTATAAGAAGTATTAGATAGCTCACAGTTGATTAGTTTAGTTTCATCAAAAACTACATGGACAGATTCTTCTACAACTTTAGTAGTCAAGTTGTAGACTTTATATGCCCTACTATTGTTGTTGTACCCAACAAATATCCCTTCTTGGGATATGGCAGCAAACTTAGTTAAATAGTGCTTGCCATTATTAAGAACATAACACTTACTATCAAAGATTCTAAAATAAGTTAAATTTGGTTTTCTGCCTTTCATAATCTCATAGGGTGTCTTCTTGTGGCTTTTGCTGATGGAAGCCCTATTGAGAACATGACATACAGTGTCTACTGCCTCAGCCCAGGAATATTATGGGAGAGAAGTGTCACTTAGTAGGCTTCTACCAGCCTCAATAAGAGTCCTATTCTTTCTTTCAGCAATACCATTTTGCTGGGGAGTTCTAGGTGAGGAGAACTCTTGATGAATCCCTAGTTCTTCACAAAATCTTGTCATGCATTCAGACTGAAATTCAGTCTGATGGTCACTTCTGATTTTGGCCACTGAATTACTAAGTTCATTCTGAATTTGCCTAACAAAATTATGAAAGATAGTAGGGGTTTCAGATTTCTGCCTCAGGAAGAAAACCCATGTAAATCTAGAATAGTCATCCACAACCACAAGTGTATAAACTTTCCTACCTAGACTATAAACTGGCATGGGACCAAATAGATCCATATGCAGGAGATACAAACACCTCATAGAATCTTTGATATCAAGAGTATGGAAGGAGGTTTTGGTCTGTTTGCCTTTTTGATAAGCTGAACACACACCCTCCTAGATGCACTTGACCTGAGGACCATTCCTCACTAACTCCATACTATAGAGTTGGCCTATTGACTTGTAGTTCAGGTGAGCTAGGCTCTTATGCCATTTGACACGATGAGAAGCATTCTCATCTGCAACTAGACAAATAGGAGAGTTCTTATTCTCACAGTCAAATTTGAGACAGTAAACATTTCCCTTTCTATAACCTGACAAGATGACCTCTTGATCACTTGTCCTTCTAATCTGACAACCATTCCTAATAAAAGAGGTGTCATAACCAAGATCACTTAGTTGGATTATGCTTATTAAGTTATGTTTCAGACCTTTCACATAAGCCACTTGGGTGATAGTGATAGAACTATTAGAAATGTTATCAAACCCTTTGATGACCCCCTTTTCAGATCCACCAAAGATCACTTTGGGTCCATTCTCTATGGGAGAGTAGTCCTTCAACATCCTTCTTGTTCCATTCATGTGCCTGGAACATCCACTGTCCAAGTACCATATTGGGGTATGGTCACTTGGACTCACCTGCATCAAATAAAATTACTTAACCTTAGAACCCCAATAATTATTGGGTTCTAGGTTCAGGTTAGACTGAAACTTGACATGCTTGTCTGCAGCCTTTTTGACAGGTAAGTTGGCATTTTTTCTAACAGTAGTGTTGTGCCAACAATCAATGGCATAATGACCCACTTTGCCACAACACCAGCACTCATATCTATTGTATCTTCTTTTGAGTACAGTCTTAACAGCATTGCTGTCAGCAGTCCTTAAAGATGTATGTACAGTGGTCTTTTTATAGAGTGCTAGGGCTGGTGCAACAAACATTGATGATTCATGAAGAACATGGGGTGTTTGTTCATGGGAAGCCCTATTAGCATTTGCACCCTTGTCATTCTGAACACCAAGCTTACAGTGACCATGTGTAATGTCATGGTCATACTTGTTAGTATGCTGCATCACTTTCCTGAAAGCAATATGGGGTTTAAAGGCTAGTGGCTGAACTGGGGCTTTGCCTTTTCTTTTGGAATTAGCTGCCCTAGTTCTTCCCTTGAAGCCTAATCTTGTCTTACCCTTTTGGAGAATGAAGTCATCAATTAAGGGTAAGACTGATTTTGGCTTTGAGAATTTAGCCAGAAGATCCTTCTCTCTCTTAAGTCTGACTTCTAGACTCTTGATTTGATCATTTTTAAATGTAATTGTACCCATCTAAATAAAAGTTATATTTTTCAGTTTGGCAACTTCATCCATCTTCAAATCCAGTATTTTTGCTGAATCTGATGCAGCCAATTTAAGAGATGCAATTTCCTCAGCCTGTTTCTTATTAAGGATTCTACTTCTCTTAAGAGCTTGCAACAAATCACCGTACTCATCAATTAGTTGATGAACATCCTCTTCAGATTCAGAACCATCCTCATCTTTTGATGCAGATGCTTCTGATTCTGATCCTGTGTAATAATCAGAAACTGAAGATAAGTTGTTTACCTTACTTAGACTAGGCTGATCCTGCCACTGATCTTCCTCAGATATAGCCATCATCCCTTTGCAATGAAGATCTTCAATCCCACTGATAGAGTCCAGTATTTGCAAGAACTCAGATTCTACTGAATCCTCTTCAGTAGTGAACAATCCTATATAGGCTTTAGCTTCAGTCTCTTCTCCTGATTCTGATGATGATGAGTCAGTACAACTCTTCTGCTTCTTTGCAACTAAGAATCTCTCCTTCATGCCCTTATTTTATTTCCTCTTTTTATCTTTAAAGTCCTTTCTTTTATCAGGACAATCAGCTATGACATGTCCTGGCCTGTTGTAACAATAATAAACAATTTTAGAAGAAGTTTGTTTACTGGGATTAGATACATACCTGTCATCCTTAGATGTTTTCTTCTTCTTGTAATAGTCATCCTTGGAGAAGGATGAAGATGGCTTTGATCTCCATTTCTTCTTCTTCATGGACCTTTGAAACTGCCTTGTGAAGGCAGCAAAGTCTTCATCAGATTTATGACTGTCTGAAGTGATGATGTCAGAATTTTCAGATTCAACTTCAGCTATTCTCTTGCGAGGAGAAGGTGACTTTCTCCTGCCCTTTCTTGTGGCTTCAGCCTTAAAAGCAACTGACTTCTCTCTGTATTCAAACTTATTGCTTTTCTCCTCCTCCTTTCTGGCAGTGAGTTGTATCTCATAAGATAATAGTTTTCCAAATAAGGTTGGTGGAGGTGTATCTGCATGCCTGTCCACCTCTCTGATGGCACAAATTTTAGTATCTCAATCCTTGGTTAGTGATCTGAGAAACTTGTCATTTAATTCATAAGTGCTAAATATTCTTCCATATGTCATTAGCTCATTAATAATTCTAAAAAATTTCTTATAGCATTCAGTTATGTTATCTGTCTTAGCTTGTCTAAAGCTTTCATACTCTTGATTTAACATAGACTTCCTATCCTCTCTCACTTCTTCTGTTCCCTCCATGTAGACAATCAAAGTATCTCACATCTCCTTGGAGGTTTTGCAATGGACTAGATTCTGGAATGTAGAGTCATCTATGGCACTCACAATTATGTTCTGTGCCCTCTTGTCTAAGGTTGCTAGGATGATCTCTTCCTTAGTCATTTCTGAATAACTTTTTGGAGTCTTGAGGTTATCATCAAGAACTGATATGTTCATAGGAATAAATAGCCCTTCTACCACTGTGATGTAAATTCTTGGATCAGATGCTTCCATGAACAATCTGACCCTCTCTTTCCATATGCCCAAATTTTATTTCCTACAGATATAAAGTTTCATGGATCCAAGTTCCTTCTGATTCTCACTTGAACCCATTCTGTCTAACTGATAACTACCTTATAGATCAACTAAGACTGTTAAGTCTAATCCTGAGCAACTTGGCTCTGATACCACTTGAAAGAATTGGTTTCAAGATAACCTAAACACCTAGAGGGGTTGAATATGTTCAATTCCTTTTGATTAAGGTAGACAGTATATTTTACTAGCAATTAATCTATGCAACAACTATCACAACACTACATAAAAACAAACACAGCCAACACAGATTGCACATAGATTTATAGTGGTTCCCCAAGAGATGGGTAGATCCACTTTCCCCCTTCGTCTATCTAGAAGTATACTAGATTCGGCCTAACTTCCTTCTTCCTTCTCAAATCCTCAGATCTTACAACTCAGAACGCTGAAAGGTTCCTACAGCTCACACTTCACCAAGTGCTACAACTCAGATTCTTCCAAAGAATCATACCTCAGAGTGAGTACACACTCCTACAACCCAGACAATCTAGCCCCACCTCAGCCTCTTTCACCAAGCCTATAACTCGGAGAAATTAATCCCCTACCTCAGGCACTCAGCCCTACCTCAGCCTTTATAGATTTAGGCTTACAACTCAGAGAGATAACACTCCTACACTCAGATCTATAAAATATCCTACAGAGAAAATTGATTATAAAAAGAATAAATCCTTCACCCAGATAGAGAGAATGGGTTGAAGGCTTCCTGATCAGTTCTTGATAGATCAGATTGCTTTAGATTCAACCTGTCTTAGCTTCTTCAAAGCTTCTTGCATTCGAACAAAGTAAGGTTGATCTTCTTGTGAAGTTGTAGATGATCTTCAATCCAGCGTCCTTCTTCTATTCAGATGTGGCTCTGAATTCTTCTTGCAGACGTGTTTAGAATCTGCCCTTAGAGACTTGTTGATTTCCGAATGAAGACTTCTCTTCCTCTCTTTTTTATTTGATGATAGAACATGTCTTTATATAGACCCCATCCGAGGTCACCGGCTGATTCGGTTCATAACGGCCTTTTGACAGCTCTGACAGATGCAACAGCATTGTTAGTTATGATAGCTGTCAAGTCTTCAGTCGTGACACTTGATCCCTCATTGTACTCTATCTCAGCAGAAAAGTGTCGAGATAATACTTCAAAGGTGCCGACACAAATAGACCATGTGTCGACATAACTCTTGATGATGTCGACATAGCTCTTATAATGTCGACTCAACCCTTCTTTATCTTCTCAACACAGCTTTAGTGGAATGTGTCGACACAAGTCCTGTGTGTCGACAGAACAGCTTCTAGTCTCGACAAAGTTGGTGTTGATAGAATTATGGTGTGTGTCAACACAAGTCCTGTGTGTCGACATAGTTGTTGTCGACAGAATTCTGGTATATGTCGACACAAGTCCTGTGTGTCGATACAGTTATTGTTGACATATTTTCTATGTGTCGACACAATTCCTGTGTGTCGACACAGTTATTGTCGACAGATTTTCAGTGTGTCGGCATAAGTCCTGTGTGTCGACACAATCTGGCTCCTGGTGTCGACACAGCTTTTCCCAAGTGTCGACACAATTCTTATCAAGTGTCGACACTTGTACTTAGAGACTTTTTCTGCATTTCCTTAATCTGCACATTGAAACTCAACACAACATCAAATACACATTGATGAATATCATTGAGTTAGGTGAGGCTTCTCCAAATCAGGTACACATTTTCCAATGTACCCAACAGAAACGCCTTACGTTAGTGGCCGTCTTCAATGGTGGCTACTCCCGTACAGCCTGAACCTTTGTCGGATCCACTGCCAGTCCTGCTCCACTGATAATATGGCCCAAGAAGGCCACCTCCTTCAGCCAAAACCGACACTTGTTGAACTTGGCATATAGCTTGTGCTCCCGGAGCCTCTCTAGAGTTAGTGCCAAATGCAGAGCATGCTCCTTTTCGGTCCTTGAGTAAATTAGGATGTTGTCAATAAATACTATGATGAAGACATCCAGATAGGCCTCGAACACCCGGTTCATTAGACTCATGAATGTGGATGGTGCGTTCATGAGCCCGAAGGGCATCACAGTGAACTCGTACAACCCGTATCTGCTGCTGAAAGCGGTCTTCGGGATGTCTTCCTTCTGAATCCGCAGCTGGTAGTATCCTGACCTCAGATCCAACTTCAAAAAACAGTGAGCTCCCTCCAAATAGTCAAATAGCTCCTCAATCCTCGGCAGTGGGTAAGTGTTCCAGACTATCAACTTGTTCAATGCTCTGTAATTGATGCACAGTCGGAGTGTATCATCCTTCTTCTTCATGAATAACACCGGGGCTCCCCATATAGAAGAGCTTGGCCGGACAAATCCGGCTTCCACTAGCTCCTGCAGCTGGCTTCAAAACTCCACTAACTCCTTCGGAGCCATTCGATAAGGAGCTCTGGATACCAGCTTAGCCCCCACCATCAGCTGTATCTAGAAATCCTTCTCACGGTTCTGCAGCAATCCTAGCAGCTTATCCAGGAGTACGTCAGCAAAGTCCCGCACCACTGGGATATTAGTAATAGAGTCCTTGGACTCGACCATCTCGAACAACACCTGGTAAACTTCATCCCCCTGCAGATGGGCCTTGACGGCCTGGATAGAAGATAGTAGAAGACGAGAAGTTGGGAAAATACCTTCGAAGGTCGAGTAAGTGTCGTCGTATCTCAGCATGACCTTCCTTATTGGGAAATCGATCTGCGCATGGTTCCAGGTGAGCCATGTCATGCCCAGGATGAGATCAAAATCCGGCATCCTCAGGATCCTTGTTAGAGCTTTGAAAGTTACATCATCAATGGTCACTCCCAGAATGCACTTAGCCGTGGACTTGATCTCCGTCTCGTTGGGGAGGCGCACCCTCCTAACAACTCCCTCAAAGTTCTTGATCTGGTCCAGGTCTCTAATGACCTCCTCCGAGACAAAATTATGTGATGCTCTAGTGTCAAATAGGGTGTGGGAAGGCTTGCCACACACCGTCACTATCCATGAGTTAGTTAAGTTTTTCCTCTTAGATATCTAGTTTTAGAGTCTTTCCCTAATTATACAGTTTTATTCATGAAATCTAGCTTCTAGAAGGAAAAGAAACTTAAAATTTTACTGGCGTACCTACTATCACTCTCTCCGGGTTCTGGGGCTAGGTCGGGTCCAAGGCATATACCTGCCCTCTATCCTGCCTACGATCTCCTCCCTGAAATCCATGTCCTTGGTCGCATCCACGACCACCAAACTGTCGTGCAGGTGCGGCATCCTGAAGTGCTGGAAGGGGTGCTTCCCTCATGGGGCAGTTCCTCTTGAAGTGCCCCTGCTGGTTGCACCAGAAACATGTCTGTGCCTCCTCCACTGCCCTCGGCATTTCCCATATCTGTTATGGTTGAGGATCAAACACCACCGGGTTCCTCTGCTCCTATCTGTCCTCCTGGCAGGGTTGATCCTCATTCCCTATTTCCTTAATGACTCGACCTCTGGGCTGGTCCCTCCTGCCTCTAATCACTGAGTCATTAGTCGGTCTCTTTCGACCCCAAACTGTAAGTTGGTCTGCCTCCAGGTTCTTGGCCATCTCCAAGATCCTGGCCAGGCTCCCATTAGAGATGAAGAGGAGGGCATGTCTCATATCATTATGAAGGCCCTTATAGAATCTCTTTGCGTATCCCGCGTCATCCAGCTGATATGAGTCCGCAAAATGGGTTAGGTGTGTGAACTCTCGGTAGTACTCCAACACCATCCTGCTGCCCTGCCTCAACTGCAGGAACCTGTCCTCCAACTCATCCCTCGCTGACTGAGGTATAAAATGCTCCAACATAGCCGCTCTAAACTCTTCCCAGGAAATGTCCGCACACTTCACTCCAGCCAAAGTGGTGTCTAATAGTGACTTCCACCATCTCTACGCGTGCGATTACAAGCAAGAAACTTCCAAAGCCACTGCTTCCTCCGTAGGGCATCGAATCCCAGCTAGCATCTCGTAGAAAATGTCCAGCCACTCCTTTATACGGACTACTGACTCCGCGCCAAGGTAGAATGGTGGAGAAATCCCCGGAAGACACTCAGCCAGTTATCCCTAGGATTTGGCTGTGGGGCGGGAGCCTATTGAGCCCTGAAGGCCACCAGAATAGCCGTCAGTGTCTGCCCCATCTCTGCCTACTGGAACGGAGTCAGAGCTAGCAGGGGTGGAACCATGTTCTGTGTCTGGGGTGTATCCTGCTGAGGAGTAGGGTTCGTCGTAGGCTACGAGGAAAATACCAATTGTTAGTTAATGTACAAGTGGAACTAACGAAAAGTGTACTTTTGCATGTGATTCTCCCTTATGGGCACACCATTGCTTCTGCTGCTAGTTTGTCCTCAAACTAAGCTCGCGTGGGGTGGCCCAGGGTTTTGTGGACTTCTTCTCTTTAGATCGATGTTTCCTCTGATACCAGTTTGTAAGACCCTCTTGTTTTGCCACACAACTGGGTCTTATGCCTAGAACCGCCGCTTTGTGTTGATACCGACGCACAGAAAGGTCGTCACTACAAAACGTCGATTCTGCCGGCAATGAAGATCATCGAGAAGTAGAAGTACAAGTAAGATTAAGTAAAGTACACAATCACATAAAACATATGATAGAAGTCACAGTAATGTCCAAATGATAATAAAAGTACGGAATATAAACGGTCTTAAGCCCTGTAGAGCAAATCCTCATTACAACCATCTCGCGGAAGCTAAAAAAACTATCACTCACAGAACCATAGACTGGAGCTTCCGTACTAGACTGGCCCACCTCCATGTGCACCTTGCTCTATTGGTGCTGTATCTCCTGCTGCTGTTCCCTGTCTCCCATTCGGAGACCCTGAAATGTTTGGTCCACCGGCTGTTAGTCAAAAGACTAAGCCTGATTCCCCCCACCTCTCCCCCAATGGCTCTTAGTCACCATGCAGGAGGAATGATAGGAAAGCTATGAAGGTAGAGAGTGGTCAAAAGTAGATGACGGTGGACCTATTCTAGCAGGCATATAGTAAATCTATAGAGTTGTAAAAGTAAGGCAAGCTAATAGTTCTATAATAAGAAAACAGCAGAGTAATCAAGTAAAACAGAGCAGTGAATATACGAAAAGTAAACTAAGTAATAAGTAACCTTAACTTATATGAATGATCATACAAACATATAAGTTAAGGGGTCTTTTGCAGGGCTCTCATTATATAAAAATTCTCATACCAATTTATACAATGGGGTGTCATATTGTATGCAAGTATGAGTGAAGTTAAATGTTATGCAATGATTCATAAAAATGTAACACACGCACACAACTCTATACACACAGACCTTTAGTTCCCCTATTTGGAAGCTAGAATCACTCCCAGGACCTCCGTCGTGGCAAACGGACATAGTGGGTCGGGCCACCCCACTCCTAGACGAGTATTCACACTACCAGTCCTAGCCCTTATATACGCCCCTGAAGGACACACCGGGGTCTCTGCGTACTATATTGGCCCACCTCCAGACTTTCCCTTTGGCTAAGTATCCACCACACCCGCCGAGTCAGCATACCGATGTCGGTGTGAACGACCATCAAATACCAAATACCCACCACTTTTATGCACATGCAACCATGAGTTCCCGAGCCATCGGCTCCCCGGACTAACCTGTCCATTTCCACAACCATCGAGCCTACCGCTCGGACAACCTAACCAAACTAACCTCCCGAAGTATCAGGGTGAGTGAAAGTGAAGTCCTTATTTATTGTTAATTACTCTTGTATTCATTTTAGTCTTACGGTTTAGGTTAACCTCGGACTGCCCAGGACATTTCTTGTGAAGGACTCTCGAGGGCACTAGGAACTACGATGGGCTGAAGCCCAAAGCTCCCTTTCGCAAGGCACTTACTATTATTGATGACTACCCAAGTTCAATCCCCTTTAATGTTACACTACATCTAACCCTAGTGTATTTGACTTTCTCTCTCTCTCTTTCTTCCATAGGGAAGATGATCTTCGTCAACCCTAAGCACCACTTAACACTAGCCAATAAGGTTCCCTCAACCCGCCTTCCAACTGTGACCTTAATCATTCTCAACTAGACTAGGCTCACCAACTACCCTTTCTCATAACTTATTTCACACATTATTCAACTTTTACAATTTCTACTATGTGTAGACCGACTAACCTACATGATGAGTATGAATAGTGATCCCTTCAAATATTTATCTGATTGACCTAAGATTATTACTGTGGGTCTATCATGAAGTTTTAGGAGTAAACGCAGAATATAATATTTTTTCTAATTTTTTTGTTATTTGATTAATTTTCTGTAAAATAAGGCCAACAATGCTTTTGAACTACCAGTAACCTTTCTTTCTAGATATGGCCTTAAAACATAATGTCAGGTGCAAGTCATCAAAATAACATTAAATACTGAGATTCATAATTTTCCAGAGAGGTTTTGACCCCAAAACAAATTATTAATTAATTATCCACAATAGTAGAGTAAACAAGGAAGTACCAAAATTATTCATCCAAAAATCATGATAAAATTACCAGAACTTTAAGGTGACCATAAAAGACTTCTGACCAAAAATAACAATTTCCTAAGACCATTTGGTTATATAAATAAATCATTTAAAACCAATTATTAATTAGTAACTTGTGAAGTAACCACTATGAACAGTTTTCTAAGAATTTTGTAAAAATTCTCAGATCTTAAGGATGTCGTAAAAAGTTCTCTGAACAAGTTTCACAAGCTTTCAGTGAATAGATAGCTCAAAATAAATTCTTGAATTAATAGGCAACTAGAAAGGTTGTGAATGAAGTACCATAAATTCTGATCTAAAATTCTACTAAAATTTTTAGAGCTTTGTATCAACAATATATGACCACTACTAAAATTTTAGGATTATTCAAAGTCATATGAATATGTAATAAAATCATGAACACGATTGCACTATATTGTCCTAAGTCATTTCAAAAGAGGTGAAGCTCCTAAAAGTCCTAACAACTCTTCATATGGTTAGTTATCACCTCAGACTCACCACTACCAATTTACAAGGTATTCCAAGGACATATGGTCCCATGTCCTTCAATGGGCTCAAAACCCCATCCCTATGGATTACACTAGGGTCTTGGGATATCTCCACCACAAAGCACCCTAAATCCCTAAAGGAGGTGAGATAGATGACCCTAAGGTTATGTCCAAGATCCCACCCCTTTTGGGTGAGAATTGGCCCCTCCAAACTCCAAATACCCATTTGCCCTAACTTACCCTTAAGAGACCAAATTTGGTTATACCAAAACATATTCCAATCAACCCCAAATGGGCTGAAAATTATACCAGGGTCATATCATGACATTATGAATCATCCACCAAAATTTGGTTGATTTTGATGTCCATAGACCCCCTTAATTAATTCATACATGTTTTATTAAATTATTACAAAAACTATAGGAAAATGTTTCCCAAAAATTCTCATTTTTGGATATGTTATAAGATAGGTAAGTGTGACTCCCATACCAAATTTCAAGTAATTTGGACAAGTGGTTTAGTGGGAGCACTCAATTTAATCTCTGTTAGCCTTATGTATAGTCTGCACTATTTTGAGTGTTGTAGTCAGACCAGTGACCCAAATTGGTTGAAACCAATTTTAAAATAAGGTATACTTCAAGCCATATAATTTTCATGTTGGTCATTTTTCCATCACGGGGATCTAGGTATTTTTAATATTTAATTCTATATACTATCAGTTATGTAACAAAATAGAGGTATTAATGAAATAATAAAATCATTAGCACATGAATCTTGGTGCACAGACGGACGTAATCGTGTCATCTTCTTCCTGGAGCCAATGACTAGGATTGGCCCATCCTAGGCCGACTTTGCCCGCAATTTCTCGGCCACCAGCGCCTCTTACCGGCCGGCCACCGCCACCACCACGTTCATTGAGGTGGTGGCTGGCGATTGGCAGTGGTTGGCCGGCCGAAGGTGGCCGGAACAGTAAATGGTGGTTGGAATTTAAAGCCCGAAAATGAGCCCCTTGTCCAGCCCGATCCAGAGCCATTTGGACTAAAATCAAGCTACTGATTGAAGTGGATCTATCCACTAGAGAAGGAGAGAGACACGGGACCTTCTGGGAGAGTTGGAGTCGAGTCGACCATTGTGCCGCCATTACTGGAGTTTGAGTTTTTAGGTTCTCTGCAACTGCACAACCAAAGGGCTCAGCTTCTGCTGGTAAGTGAAGGAAAAGACTCCTCTGAGTCCACTGAAGCTTTTAAGAGAGCCAACTGGGGAGTGGAAGGGTCAGGCATCAATTGCCATTAATGGCCATGAAAGCTATTTTCTACCAACTGAAATTCCTCTGAATTCCCTCCCTTGGTGGCCAGGAAAGGCCTTTGATCTCCTCCTAATTCATCAGGGGAGATGAATGCAGCAAGAGGAGAGGATCCCTTGGACTTTCAAGCCATGAATGGCCTTTACTCCCCATTTTCTCCATCCTCCATTAATGGGAAAATGGATCTTTCTCTCTCCTAGTCAGCAAATCTAGAAAATGAGTGTATTTTTGGTGATCATAACCTTCATGAGGCTAGTGGGCCACCCTAGTTGGGTTTAGCCCATGTGGATTGGTCTTGAGCTAGCCATTTCGGCTAGTTTGACCTAAACCTATGTTGAGTTGACTTGGGTCAAATTAGCCTTTTGGGTTGGCTCCAATGGGTCCTTAGTGACTCATAGGCCTCCCTTAAGGTCTAGGAAGGGTTGGGTATGGTTGGCTTGGCACCTGGAGGCCACTTGACCCATTCTTAGGGCACTTTGACCATTTTAGGGTTATGGTTAACTTTGGTCAACTTAGCCACTTTGGTTGACCCCAATGGGTCCTTGGTGACCCATTGGCCTCCCTTAGGGCTTAGGAAGGTCTAGGTGGGTCCCTGTGGAAACCACCCATCACCACACATCTTCCCAAAACCCCGAGGTGACGGTAAGGGGGGACGGGGGTACATGAACACAAAGGATCGCCTGCTGCAGGCGATGTGGGACTAACCCCAACCACAGGACCGCGGGGATATTCCACCACATAAGGGGGCCCACCGGGGTCAACACCCAGACCTGGAACGTGATGGGGAAATCCCAAACATGTGGTCTCATACACACGTGTCCTGCTGGCTAATTTAATCTCAACACACCCCCGCAGCAGGACAACCTCCCTCTAATACCATGTGAAAACCGAACAAAAACAAACCGAAATGGTTTTAACTGAAACTTTATTATCCGAAAAAGGTATCTATTACAATGGTATTGCCTCCCTTTTATAGAATGGAGGAGATGAGAGAGATTACAAATAATCAATGTGGGACTAAAAATTTACAAGTGTATGCGGCTTTACAAAAGACAAACCGGACAAGCCGTGCGGTTAGACAAACCGGCTAACCGCCTGACTACCAATAGGAGGAGAGATCAAACCGCCACAGGAGACCGCTAGACCGCTCGGTCTCCTAGTCGCCTGAGACAAGCCGCCTGACCGCTGGGATACCAAACAGCAACAGCCTGGCACACAGACCGGCTAGGAGAAACCGCCAGACTGCCCGGTCTCCAAACAGCAGCAGACCGCGCGGTCTCCAACCTGCAACAGTTTAGTTATTTTATTTAGCTTTCAAGAAAGATACACATCACACTAGTAATTATAGTGGTTTCCCAAGGTATGGGTACACCTACTGCCCCTCCCACCTTCCTAATAGTGTGTTAGACAAGGCAATCTTCTCCAATCTCAGCTCAAAGAGCTTACAACATAGATCCCTCAGGATCTCAGATGTAACGCCCCGAAAATCATTATCGAGCTGGTCACGTCCAAAAGTAATTTTGGTGCCTGTATAGGGGTACACGGCCTAGGACACGGGCGTGTCCAAGGCTGTGTCTAGTGTGGTGTTTTAGCCGTCTATATCCCAAGAAGGACACGATAAGAAACACGACTAAATGAAACGGGCTTGTCCTTTGACATGGGTGTGTGCCTACCCGTGTCAGTACCCGTATTCCCTAGAGTCGTGACGGTTGGCGTGACGGTTATTTGTGACATGCCTCCGGTCACGGGCGTGTCCAAGACCCGACACGGGAGTGTCAGGTTGAGACACGGGCGTGTCTTTCCTGTGTAGTTTTTCTGCGTTCGACGATCGTGCCAGGATCGAGACACACGGCCTGGTACACGGCCGTGTGTGAGGTCGTGTTTGGCCCAGGTTTGAGGATTTCTATGCAGATCTGAGTCGTTCGTTTTCTTTAATTAAGATCTGACGGCCCAGATGTGTTCCTGATCTGTTAAGGCCGGGAATGGTGGTTTAACTCCTCATTTCTCCCTTAAGCTTTCTCTTTACAAGGAGTTAGAGCAAGGAGGAAGAAGGAGGAGGATTCCGGCCGCCGGCGGAGCATCGGAGAACCATTTAGAGAACCGAGAGCGGATCCGTGGAGGAAATCCCGTTGGGAAGACTTCTATCCGTGTATTTTTCCCATGGCACAAAAGCGTACTACCAGGGTAACGATTCTCTTCTTGAGCATGTGGAGCTCTCTTCCTTTTTGCATAGGGAAACCCGCCCCCGCGAGTGTGCGGTGTTCCTTGGGGTTGACGGGAATAGTCCCTCTTGTGTTGCATATAGAGTCTGGAATCGAAGTACGGGCATAGGCATTGTGTGTGAAGCCTACCCGGACATGTTGGTCTGGATCGGTGATGTTGCATTTGTTATGATTTGCCGGAGAAGACTCCATGCTTTGGGTTTTCGGGTTTCTACGCGGTAGATTGCAGCAGGGATCCTTGGGGATTAACTCCAAGGCGCACTCGGAAAACTGAGCTGAATCGTTGTTCTGCTAACTTGGCGGTCTGGGAACCGGCCTTGAACATAACTGGGTTATGTGATTGTCTGGAAATTGCAGGATCCGAGAGAAGCTTGGCTCGTGCGTACGTCTTAATGTGTACTACGCATTGTGAGCAACGGGCAAGTGAAATCGGACCTGGGCTATGTGGTTCAGTGCGAGAGACCCGAAAAGGGGACTGGCCGTTGGCATAGTCAGGAGCCTTAGACAGTGGTCAGAAAGGCTAAAATGCTCACGTTGTTGCCATCCCGGGGGTGGTGGTGAAGATGCTGAAGTGTCAGGATTCACCAATAATGTGCCCTGAGTACATGGGGTGTTTGGCTGTGCGAGCCTACACCTGTGGCTAGCATGTTTGTACTATATTATTTTAGCTGGGCTAATAAATTGCAGGGAAGGAGCACTGCCATCCCGAGTTAGGGGCGGGGTCGTTCTAATTTGGTCGGCTTTTGGCTGACCGTTGCTTTGTTTGCCACCGTGCGGTGGAATGTTGCTTGCAGGTGCTGCGGAGCTGAGTGCCAAATAGCGGGCTAGAGCCCATGTTGCTGTACTGGCCCTAGAAGGCCAAAGAGAAAAGTTTGACTTTATTTTTGTCATGTGTGGCCGGCCTGCAAGCCGATGTATGGAAAACATTATTTAATTAAGTGAATGATGGTTAAAACTCCAAAATTATTTACGGTCACGCGGCGACCCGGGGGTTTTATTTGAGAAAAAGGCGGAAGTGATTTTATTTAAGAAAATGGGGCGCGCGTATTTATTTATTTGGATATAAAACGGTTTAGATCGAGTTTTAACGAAAGCAGGCAAGTGCACCTATCGTGAGTAGTACAGGATATTCCGGGTGGAATATCGAGGTCGTATTGTTCTCGGGGCCGGTTCGATTATTTCTACTCTTCCCTGGAGGGGACTATTATTTTACCGATAATTATCTTGTCGGGATATTTTTATATATAATAAAAATGCAGAAAATGACAGAAAGAAAATGAAAGCATGAAGGTGGTGCCGATGAAGAGCTTAGATCGATGGCACCGAGAAAATAATTGAACTAAAATAGACTTTAAATAAAAAGAGCTCCTAAATTTCTAATTAATTAAGGCGGAGACTTGGCCGTGGAGGTTCCACTAAAATGAGCTCACCTAGCTATAGGGCTATCGCTCACCTGAACGCTAAGACTATTCGACCGGGCTCTCGTCCGACGAAGGATTCATCTTAACGCCCGCATTACGCTAAGAACCCCGCTATTGGGTGGGGAACCCAATCCGGTAGAGTTGGCGCGCCTCCTCTCTCGAGGGTTAGTGCGGAACTCTCTTTGCCAAGGGGTGATCTGTCCATACGCACGGCCTTTCGGCGAGCGTATGGAAAACGGAAATAGGGCCCACACATCGATATGTGGTCCTACGCGTCGTTAACCCCGGGCAAACCTTAAGTACTTTTAATTAATTAGAAAAATTAGACCTTTAATTATTTTAAGCTATTTTATCTGTCCCAATGCTCTTCGATACCGAGGGATAAGAATGGTTAGCCACTCATCGGAATGGGGACGGCTTGCGGGAAAAGCAGTAAATAAAGCAGTAAAGAAAGCAGTAAATGAAAGCAGTAAATGAAAGCAGGAAAATAAAGCAGAAAATTGCAAGTCCTACTCAAACGAGTAGGACTGAAGAAAGCTGTAAATTGCGAGTCCCGGCGCAACTGCGTGGGCGGGAGAAATGAAAGCAGTAAAACGCACACACGCAAGTCCTACTCAAATGAGTAGGAGAAAAGTAATACGGGTCCTACTCAATCGAGTAGGACAAAATAAATGCAACGCACGCACACTCTCTCTCGACATAAATGAAAACACACACACGCAAATCCTACTCAAATGAGTAGGGAAAATTAAGACCTGCCATTTAACTCGAATGAGTAGGCGGAAATAAAGAAAATTACAAACTCACGCACTATACAGAAAGTAAAATAAGCAAGCGCCATTTAACTCTTAACGAGTAGGCGGAAATAGATGCACAAGTACAAAAAAATGTAAAAAAAAACTAACTTATCTAAAATTGAAAACAACTGCATTTCTACCGCTAGAATGCGGTAGAAATGCATATAAAGGGAAAATAAAAATTAAACGGGAAGAAAGATTTGCAAATAAAAAAGGAAAACGCAAGTGATCGAAAAATAAAAATGAATACATTTCTACCGCTAGGATGCGGTAGAAGTGCATAAAAAGAGAACGAAAAAATTAAATAAGGAAAAAGTTAAAAAGAAAATGCAAGGTGCACGAAAAATTAAAACAACTATATTATCATTCCTATAACCCCGTAAAAACGATTAAAAAGTGAAAATAAAGCGAAAAGAACAAAAAAGGTTTTGCGAAATAAAAAGCTAAGTTAAAAAAGAGGAAAAACACTTTGAAAACGATTTTACGGATCTATAGGGATGAATTAGAAACTATGAAAATCTAAGCTAAACCAAAACAAAGTAAAAATAACTAAACATAAAAACAAGAAAACTAATCTCATACACACACACACCCATTACAAAAGAAGGAAAATAAAGCTAAGTTAAAACAAGAAAGAAAGATAAGATTGCAAAGGGAAGATTTGCATTAATCCATTCCAAAGCCATATTAAGAGAAGAAAAGGAACACATTTTATTAAATAAAAGGACGAGTTACAAAGACACGAAAATAAAACTAAGGAGAGGGGGAGAAATTATCCCTTACATAAGCCTTGGAAGCATTCCTGCAGCATTTCCCCTATACAAAATGGATCCAAAAAGGGAACAGAAATCCAGAGCAGAACCTCTGAATTTATAGAAAAAATTTACATGTGTCACGCCCTTGGTCACGGGCGTGACAGGGGGCGTGACAGTACTATTTGAGAAGGCGGCCGGCGATTTGACGGGAAAGTTGACTTTGGCTGGACACGTGTCGGTCTCGCAGTGGTCACGCCCTTGGTCACGGGCGTGACAGGGGGCGTGACAGACAGGTGGATCTGGGCGCGGTGCGCGCCGAAAGTCTTCGGGCAGGTCTTGTCGGGCTAGCTGGAAAGGTCACGCCCCAGGTCACGGGCGTGACTCTGGGCGTGTCGGCTGGTGTCGACACTCGACGAATGTCGAGCTGAAAGTGTCGAGTTGAAAATCGTCGAGCGGAAATTGAGTCACGCCCCAGGTCACGGGCGTGACGCTGGGCATGACTGTTGGTGTCGACACTCGACGATCGTCGAGTGGAGTGACACGGGTTTGGGTCACGCCCCGTGTCGGGTGACACGGGCGTGACCCCGGGCGTGTCAGGCTTTGCTCTTCAAAAATTGCTGATTTCACGGCTCTTGACGTGTCACGCCCTGGTCACGGGCGTGACCAATTTGTCACGGGCGTGACATGTCAATTTTTGGCAGATTTTGATTTTTTTCCTGAAAAATAAAATAAAATAAGTTAGTAATATATTTATAAAATAGGAGCATTTTATTGAATAAAAATATGTAAAAACGACAAAAAGAAATGAAAACGACTAAATTAATGTACAGAAAAATAGGTATATTTACAATTCATCAAATACCCCCATACTTAAGCTTTTGCTATTCCAGAGCAAAAGTTGGAGATGAACTTATAAGGAATAAAAGAAATCCTAAGTTTAGCTACCGCTTGAATTAATTAAAAAGAAAGATCAAATAAACATCCGGGGTTAAAAATTAAATCCTAATTTATGAAATGTTATGAATAGAGGAACAGTTTCAAAAAGACTTCTAGATAAAATAAAATAGAAAGCAAAAATTTATTTTTGTTAGTTTAACAAAGATGGATTGGATTTATATAAAAAACCTTTGCTTAAAAGAAGTTAAAGGAAATAATGCAATTTAAAAGTTATGCTCTCAAAAAAATTTAAATTAATTCTAGAATCATTGAAATGAGATAAGTGGTTTGGTGGTTTATGAAGAAGGTTTGAATAGTGAGGTGAGGTAATTTTTTCTCGAACCTCCAATTTTTTTCTTTTTGGATAGTTAGTAAAACGAAATCTTATTTTCCTAACACATAATAATTTTTTTTCTTCATAAGGATAAAATTAACCCAATGTATATTTGTAGGAGTAATGAATTTTATCCTCTTACTCCATATATAATCTTTTTAAATTATTGGGTGCCTATGTTTACGGAACGAAATCTTATTCCCATTGACATAGGATCTTTTAAGGGATAGGGGGGGAATCATGTCAATTAAGACACGAAAAAAAAAATGGAAGTGAGTTTAGTTTTTCAAAAATAAAACTAGCTTTTAATCAAAAAGTTTTGAGAGCAACCTTTTTAAAATGAACGTTCCAATGTTTCTAAAAGCATGAAGTAGAAATAATTGAAATCCATGGATGTTATTTTATAACATAAAAAACGAGCTTCTATTTATAAAATTAGAAGTGGTGGTGAAAAACAAGTTCCCTATTATAAGGAAAAGACATAAAAAATTCTTTAAATCTTAACCCCAGACACTTAAATCTATCGAACTTTAATTAATAAACGAATAGTAAGCAAAGAATAACTAAAATTCGCATATAAATTAACTCGAAACTAGATTTGTGGAAAGCAAAAAGAGTTAAGATATGGTGTATTCGAATTATTTTGTTACATAATTTAACAAAACACATTTTTTTTGGAATTTTTAGAGTTTTATCATTTTTGTTGTTTTAATTATTATCTTTTTAGGATTTTTAGATTTTTATCTTTTTAGGGTTTTTGGTTTTTCTAATTTTTTTTTGATTTTTAGTGTATTTTGATAAGTAATTTACAAGAACGAGGAGAGAAAGAAGAGTTATTTACAAAGAAGATAGGGGGGAAAGAGAGATTTTTTTTTTTACAAAAAGCAAAGTAAAAACTCGATTGCAGCCCCGCGAACAGACTCTTATTTGAATGGTTGGTTCGATGAGTCGACCGTCGCGGGCAAGCAAGACGCAAGTTTTTACAAAAAAGAAGATGAGGGGGAAAGAGAATTTTTTTTTTTGAGTTTTATGAATTTTTTGAAGTTTTATGATAATAAAAACAAGAAAAAAATTTTAGATTTTAAGTTTTGCAAATTTTTTTTTTGTAGTTTTGATGAGTACAGAATAAAAAAATTGCAGTATAGGAAAACACCCCCATACTTAAACCCAACATTGTCCCCAATGTTGCAGTCTAAGTATGCGGAACGATTAATATACAAAATATAATAAGTACAAAAGAAAAAGGGAGGGTAGGAGCTTCCCTTAGACGAGTCCGGGAAGGCGCAGGTTGAAACGCTGCATTAATATTAGAAGAGGAAAGAAGAGCAAAACAATAATAGAAAAAACAAAAAACGAAAATTCGGCTAAAGGGTTGCAGGCGGTAGGGGGCAAGTGCGTGGGGGAGTCGAAAGTAGCTAAGGCCTTAGCTACGTGAGTGTGATGGAAATGCGCACCCCTAACGTGCACAAGAATGGAAGCGCGCCGAAGCGAAACAAAACAAAATAAAACAAGTTAAAAAAAATAAAGACAAAATATATACACTTGTATTTTTTTGTGTTTTTAAGGACGTTTTTTATTTTTTAGTTGTTTTTTCATTTTTTTTTTCGAATGTTTTTTTTAGTTTTTGTTTGTTTAATAGTTTTTTTTTTGTCTTTTTATTAAAAGAATGAAAAATAAAATTTTTTTGTTAAGTTTTTTTTTTGTTTTTTCATTTTTTTGGGTTTTAGTTGTTTTTTATTTAGTTTTTTTTTTAGTTTTATAGTTTTTTTCAAATTTTTAATTTTAAGGTTTTTTCAAATTTTTTTGGTTTTGTAAGTTTTTCAAAATTTTTTTTTTATAAATTTGTATATATATATTTTTTATTATTTATTATTATTATTATTATTATTATTATTATTATATTATTTTTGTTGGCCATTTTTAATTTTTGTTATATATAGATATAAGTAAAATTAATAGATTTCCAGGGTTTAAAATAACGAACCAAAAATTCCCCCGGCAACGGCGCCAAAAACTTGATGGTTAAAACTCCAAAATTATTTACGGTCACGCGGCGACCCGGGGGTTTTATTTGAGAAAAAGGCGGAAGTGATTTTATTTAAGAAAATGGGGCGCGCGTATTTATTTATTTGGATATAAAACGATTTAGATCGAGTTTTAACGAAAGGAGGCAAGTGCACCTATCGTGAGTAGTACAGGATATTCCGGGTGGAATATCGAGGTCGTATTGTTCTCGGGGCCGGTTCGATTATTTCTACTCTTCCCTGGAGGGGACTATTATTTTACCGATAATTATCTTGTCGGGATATTTTTATATATAATAAAAATGCAGAAAATGACAGAAAGAAAATGAAAGCATGAAGGTGGTGCCGATGAAGAGCTTAGCTCGATGGCACCGAGAAAATAATTGAACTAAAATAGACTTTAAATAAAAAGAGCTCCTAAATTTCTAATTAATTAAGGCGGAGACTTGGCCGTGGAGGTTCCACTAAAATGAGCTCACCTAGCTATAGGGCTATCGCTCACCTGAACGCTAAGACTATTCGACCGGGCTCTCGTCCGACGAAGGATTCCTCTTAACGCCCGCATTACGCTAAGAACCCCGCTATTGGGTGGGGAACCCAATCCGGTAGAGTTGGCGCGCCTCCTCTCTCGAGGGTTAGTGCGGAACTCTCTTTGCCAAGGGGTGATCTGTCCATACGCACGGCCTTTCGGCGAGCGTATGGAAAACGGAAATAGGGCCCACACATCGATATGTGGTCCTACGCGTCGTTAACCCCGGGCAAACCTTAAGTACTTTTAATTAATTAGAAAAATTAGACTTTTAATTATTTTAAGCTATTTTATCTGTCCCAATGCTCTTCGATACCGAGGGCTAAGAATGGTTAGCCACTCATCGGAATGGGGACGGCTTGCGGGAAAAGCAGTAAATAAAGCAGTAAAGAAAGCAGTAAATGAAAGAAGTAAATGAAAGCAGGAAAATAAAGCAGAAAATTGCAAGTCCTACTCAAACGAGTAGGACTGAAGAAAGCTATAAATTGCGAGTCCCGGCGCAACTGCGTGGGCGGGAGAAATGAAAGCAGTAAAACGCACACACGCAAGTCATACTCAAATGAGTAGGAGAAAAGTAATACGGGTCCTACTCAATCGAGTAGGATAAAATAAATGCAACGCACGCACACTCTCTCTCGACATAAATGAAAACACACACACGCAAATCCTACTCAAATGAGTAGGGAAAATTAAGACCTGCCATTTAACTCGAATGAGTAGGCGGAAATAAAGAAAATTACAAACTCACGCACTCTACAGAAAGTAAAATAAGCAAGCGCCATTTAACTCTTAACGAGTAGGCGGAAATAGATGCACAAGTACAAAAAAATGTAAAAAAAAAACTAAGTTATCTAAAATTGAAAACAACTGCATTTCTACCGCTAGAATGCGGTAGAAATGCATAAAAAGGAAAAATAAAAATTAAACGGGAAGAAAGATTTGCAAATAAAAAAGGAAAACGCAAGTGATCGAAAAATAAAAATGAATACATTTCTACCGCTAGGATGCGGTAGAAGTGCATAAAAAGAGAACGAAAAAATTAAATAAGGAAAAAGTTAAAAAGAAAATGCAAGGTGCACGAAAAATTAAAACAACTATATTATCATTCCTATAATCCCGTAAAAACGATTAAAAAGTGAAAATAAAGCGAAAAGAACGAAAAAGGTTTTGCGAAATAAAAAGCTAAGTTAAAAAAGAGGAAAAACACTTTGAAAACGATTTTACGGATCTATAGGGATGAATTAGAAACTATGAAAATCTAAGCTAAACCAAAACAAAGTAAAAATAACTAAACATAAAAACAAGAAAACTAATCTCATACACACACACACCCATTACAAAAGAAGGAAAATAAAGCTAAGTTAAAACAAGAAAGAAAGATAAGATTGCAAAGGGAAGATTTGCATTAATCCATTCCAAAGCCATATTAAGAGAAGAAAAGGAACACATTTTATTAAATAAAAGGACGAGTTACAAAGACACGAAAATAAAACTAAGGAGAGGGGGAGAAATTATCCCTTACATAAGCCTTGGAAGCATTCCTGCAGCATTTCCCCTATACAAAATGGATCCAAAAAAGGGAACAGAAATCCAGAGCAGAACCTCTGAATTTATAGAAAAAATTTACATGTGTCACGCCCTTGGTCACGGGCGTGACAGGGGGCGTGACAGTACTATTTGAGAAGGCGGCCGGCGATTTGACGGGAAAGTTGACTTTGGCTGGACACGTGTCGGTCTCGCAGTGGTCACGCCCTTGGTCACGTGCGTGACAGGGGGTGTGACAGGCAGGTGGATCTGGGCGCGGTGCGCGCCGAAAGTCTTCGGGCAGGTCTTGTCGGGCTAGCTGGAAAGGTCACGCCCCAGGTCACGGGCGTGACTCTGGGCGTGTCGGCTGGTGTCGACACTCGACGAATGTCGAGCTGAAAGTGTCGAGTTGAAAATCGTCGAGCGGAAATTGAGTCACGCCCCAGGTCACGGGCGTGACGCTGGGCGTGACTGTTGGTGTCGACACTCGACGATCGTCGAGATGAATTCGTCGAGTGGAGTGACACGGGTTTGGGTCACGCCCCGTGTCGGGTGACACGGGCGTGACCCCGGGCGTGTCAGGCTTTGCTCTTCAAAAATTGCTGATTTCACGGCTCTTGACGTGTCACGCCCTGGTCACGGGCGTGACCAATTTGTCACGGGCGTGACATGTCAATTTTTGGCAGATTTTGATTTTTTTCCTGAAAAATAAAATAAAATAAGTTAGTAATATATTTATAAAATAGGAGCATTTTATTGAATAAAAATATGTAAAAACGACAAAAAGAAATGAAAACGACTAAATTAATGTACAGAAAAATAGGTATATTTACAATTCATCAGTGAACCTTTGTAAGGCCATAAGGTCGTGTACCTTTCTGTGTATTTGTTTTCATTCCAGTTGTACTGGTGTTGGACATTCATGTTATTTGGATACAAGTTTGGGTTCTTTCAACTATTTAAAAGCTTCCGCTAGAATGCTCTGTGTTAGGATAAGTAGTCTTAACTGGATAGTTTGGTTATTCATACGTAACCCTTCCATCTGTCCGTGGTATATGGTGTCGGGTTCCAGCTGGACCTTCTACTATATGCCATATGACGGATGAGGGTATTACAATTTGGTATCAGACTTCTGGTTACGGTCCGGCTTAAATTAATTCGTCGGCGAATTCTTTTAAGGGGTGGTGAGCACATGTGTGCGTCAACGTTATAACATCAAAAGAACCCATGAATGTCCACTTAGGAATGAAAAATACACTTGTTTTATGGAACCTGAGTGTTCTAATGATTGCTTTTAGCAATTTGTGTATCGTCTAATCTAGGTTCTTTGCTATTATAGGCAGCTAGGAGCGGTGCTGGTCAATCGAAGTGTCCGAAATCAGCGGAAAGCAGTGCACTGAGGGATGTGCCTACAACACCTCCTTCAGCAGAAACTATCAGGTTGGTGGCTGAAGCAGTTTTTACCATGATAAATGCCCAATCTGCAGGGCAAATGCATCACGCACCTCCTGTGAATGAGCAAGAACCGGTTAGGGCGGCAGAGCCGAGAGTGGTGGAACGCTTGGTGGTGGATCAGGTAGAGCCTAGGAGGGCTATAGAGAGACAGCTCAAGCATGTAATGGGCTTTAATCCTCCGAGGTTCGATGGGGTTGGAACGCCAGCTCAAGCTGAGGATTGGCTCTCTACGATAAAGAGGGTCTTGACGACCACATTAATGGAAGAATGGCAGAAGACCACCATAGCGACCTTCCTTTTGGATGGTGAGGCGAGGCTGTGGTGGGATGACTTGGAGTTTCATCTCTTAGTGGGAAGGCAGCTTGCTGATGTGCCTATGGAGGAATTCTCAAGATTGTTTTTGGCCAGATATATACCCTCTTCTCAAAGCTTGAGATGGAAAATCAGTATCTTGGGTTGACTCAGGGAGCCAGAAGCGTGGACGAGTATCTCCACGAGTTTACACGGTTGGGTCGGTATGCTAGTGCTATGTTTACGGAAGAAGAGAGGAAGACCAACCGATTTTATGAGTGTCTACGCGGTGACCTACAGTTACTCCTTGTTGGGCCTAAGGCACAGGGCTTCCTAGCCTTGGTCAATTCGGCTCGGTCATTGGAAAAGGTTGTGAAGAAAGTCCAAGAGAAGAAGGACCTAGGGGAAAAGAAGGCAGAGTTCAAAGTGCCAAATGCAAAGTCAGGATTCCGCAGATGGAGCAAGAAGCAGGAGACTTCGAACTCAGCCCCTTCATCTGGTGCGTCGGGGGCAACCACAAGTCGAGTTCCAGGAGCTTGCTACAACTGTGGGAAGACGGGGCACTTTGCTCGTGAATGTTGGAGCGGACGTGTAAAGTCCGAGAGGAAGCCTGGAGCGACCTATGAAGAGAATGGGAAGGCAGTGGAATCAACCGCATCCCATCATGCTCCAGCCCAGCCTAGAGTTTATAATCTTGGTCTGCAAGAGGCCATGAAACAAGCTGACGTGGTGACAAGTATGAGTTAAATTATAATAGTTTAACTTTATGTAGTTGTTACCTTTTTATATGTTAGCTTATGTTTGTTAGTGCTAGGCTTCATGTTGATTTTCGATTGTCCGGCAAGAGCCCTGTTTGATACGGGAGCATCGCATTACTTCTTGTCCGAAAGGTTCATATCGCACGTCGGGGCCCCTTCCACGATGGCAAAAGACAGGTTGGATGTGTTGTTGCCCAATGGGTGCTCAATGCGAGCGGACAAGTTCTGTGTGGTAAAGATTCGGATTGAGGACCCGGAGTTTGATTTGTGAGCATTGGTTCTACCGTTAGTGGAGTTCGACGTAATCTTTGGTATGGACTGGCTCTCGGAGCAGCGAGCTTACATCGATTGCAACTGAAAGGAGGTTAAGTTAGGATTGCATACTGAACGGGAAACTATGTTTGCGGGCATGAAGGGGTCGGGTAAAGTTTTGATGTTGGCCCTTCAAGTAATTAAGGCGGTTCGGTCTGGTGCAGAGTTGTTTGTCACCTTAGTGCAAGATTCAACGCCTAGACCAAGTCTGGACAGTATCCCTGTTGTGTCCAAGTATCCTGACGTGTTCCCAGATGATCTCCCAGGAGCCCCTCCTCAGCGGGAGATTGATTTTACCATTGAGCTGGTACCGGGTACCAAACCGGTGTCACGCTCTCCATATCGGATAGCGCTGCGAGAGATGGCGGAGTTGAAGGTGCAACTGCAGGAGTTGTTGGAGCAAGGGTATGTGCGTCCAAGTTCGTCGCCTTGGAGCGCACCAGTTCTTTTCGTTAAGAAGAAGGATGGGAGCTTGCGACTATGTATTGACTATCGAGAGTTGAACAAGCTTACGGAGAAGAATAAATATCCGATCCCCAGGATTGACGATCTATTTGATCAATTGGTTGGGTCAACAGTATATTCGAAGTTAGATCTGAAGTTCGGTTACTACCAATTGAGGATAAGGGAAAGCGACATACCTAAGACAGCGTTCAGCATGCGGTTTGGGCATTACGAGTTCACGGTCATGCCGTTTAGGTTGACTAATGCGTCATCCATGTTTATGGATTTGATGAATAGGACGTTCAGAGAATACCTGGATCATTTTGTGAGGGTATTTATTGATGATATCTTGGTATATTCGCAGTGTGAGGAGGACCATTACAAGCATCTACACATGGTGTTAGAGACCTTGAGGAGGAATCTGTTGTATGCAAAGTTCTCCAAGTGTGAGTTCTGGTTATCCTCAGTAGCGTTCCTTGGTCATGTTGTTAGTGGAGATGGGATAGCGGTGGATCTGGCGAAGATAGCAGCGATACGGGAGTGGCCTGTATTGTCTTCAGTGGCGGAAGTTTGGAGATTTCTGGGGCTTGCCGGCTACTACAGGCACTTTATAGAGAACTTCTCGCGGATAGCGTTACCACTCACGACGTTGACAAGGAAAGACCAAAAGTTCGTGTTTTCGCTGGAGTGTGAGCAGGCTTTTGAAGAATTGAAGAGGCGGTTGACCACGACGCCTATTTTGCATTCGCCGAGTGGAATCGAAGGGTTTGAGATTTATAGTAATGCTTCGGGCGGTGGTTTGGGCTGTATTTTACTACAGCATGGGAGCGTGATAGCCTATGGTTCACAACAGTTGAAGGTTCACGAGAGGAATTATCCGGTCCATGACTTGGAGTTAGCGGCCGTGATATTTGCTCTAAAGCTGTGGAGACACTATCTATACGGGGTAAAGTTCGATATATACAACGACCATAAGAGCCTGAATTACCTGCTAGATCAGAAGGATCTGAACATGAGACAACGGAGGTGGATGGAGTTCTTGGGGGACTATACCTTCAAGATACATTATGTACCTGGGAAAGGAAACACGGTGGCGGATGCGTTGAGCCGCAGAGCTCCTGCGCGCGCTAGTTGGTTATCGGTACATGATGAGAGATTGGTCAGGGATTTGGAGGCACTAGAGATTTCCTGCGTCGATAAGCAGTCTAGTGTCGGGGCAATATTGTGTTGGACCTAGGTGCAGCATGACCTGGCTGATAGAGTCCGACGGGCTTTGATTCAGGATAGCAGCATGAAGCAGATCTTGGATGAATCTTTGGATGGGTCAAATTCCTAGTTTGTGGTTAAGGATGGACTGCTAAGGAAGGACGGTCTTCTATGCATCCCTAGTGCGGATAATCTTCGGGAGGAATTTATGTACGAGGCTCATCATACCAAGTACTCAATTCACCCGGGTAGCACGAAGATGTATAGAGACATGAAGAAGTTATTCTGGTGGCCAGCACTAAAGAAGGATGTAGAACTTTATGTGGCCAAGTGCCAAACTTGTGCCTTGGTGAAAGCGGAGTGCCAGAAGCCCGGAGGCTTCCTAAAGTCCTTGCCTATCCCGGAATGGAAATTCGACGACATTTCTATGGATTTATGTCGTAGATAGGTTGCTGAAAGTGTCGCATTTCATCCCGAATAGGAAGGAAGATCCAGTGGAAAAGTTAGCCAAACTTTATGTGGATAATATCATACGGTTGCATTGTGTGCCGCGCAGTATTGTTAGTGACCGAGATGGATGCTTCACGTCAAAGGACTGGAGGCTGGTGCATAATTTGTTGGGAACTAAGCTGAGTTTCAGCACAGCTTTCCACCCACAGACGGATGGTCAGATCGAGAGGGTCAACAGGACGATGGAGGACATGCTTCGCATGTGCGTCCTAGATTTCGGAAAGCATTGGGAGGATCACCTGTACCTGATGGAGTTTGCGTATAACAACAGCTTTCAAGCGAGTATTGGAATGACACCTTTTGAGGTCTTGTATGGGAGGAAGTGTCGTACGTCGTTGTCTTGGTTGGAGACAGGCGAGTCGAAGTTATATAAATGTCAAGCGGTGGAAGACGCCACTTCAATGGTACGTACAATATAGGAAAGGTTGAAGATCGCTCAGGACAGGCAAGCAAAGTACTATAAAGCCAAGCATAGGAACGTGGAGTTCGGTGTTGGCGATTGGGTGTATTGAAAAATCAAGCCGTTCAAGGGTGTTTCGCGGGTTTGACGCTTGAATAAGTTGAGTCTGAGATACCTTGGACCATTTGAAATCCTGGAGCGTGTTGGCGAGGCAGCGTATAGATTGAAGCTGTCGGTGGAGTTGAGTGGGCTACACGATGTGTTCCACGTATCGGTGTTACGGAAGGTGGTGCAAGAGCCTTCGCAGATAGTTGTGGTTGATCAAGTGCCAGTAGATTACGAGTTGACGACAAAGGTCAAGCCTATACGTATAGAAGACATTGAGGTCAAACGACTCCACAATAAGGAAATCCGAATGGTTAAGGTTCGTTGGGATAACTGCGGACGTGAGGAGCTTTCTATATTGGAGGGATACCCCGAGTTATTCCACTCAGGTAACATTTAATTTTTGTATACCTTTACTTAATTTCAGGACGAAATTCCTTAAGGGGGGGGGGAGATTTGTAACGCCCCGAAAATCATTATCGAGCTGGTCGCGTCCAAAAGTAATTTTGGTGCCTGTATAGGGGTACACGGCCTAGGACACGGGCGTGTCCAAGGCCATGTTTGGCGTGGTGTTTTGGCTATCTATATCCCGAGAAGGACACGGCAAGAAACATGGTTGAATGACACAGGCGTGTCATTTGACACGGGCGTGTGCCTACCCATGTCAGTACTCGTGTTCCATAGAGTTGTGACGGTTGGTGTGACGGTTATTCGTGACACGCCTCCGGTCACGGGCGTGTCCAAGACCCGACACGGGCGTGTCTTGCCCGTGTGGTTTTTCTGCGTTTGACGATCGTGCCAGGATCGAGGCACACGGCCATGGACACGGCCGTATGCGAGGCCGTGTTCGGCCTAGGTTTGAGGATTTCTGTGCAGATCTGAGCCGTTCGTTTTCTTTAATTAAGATCTGACGGCCCATGCGTGTTCCTTCTCTGTTAAGGCCGGGAATGGTGGTTTAACTCCTCATTTCTCCCTTAAGAATTCTCTTTCCAAGGAGTTAGAGCAAGGAGGAAGAAGGAGGAGGATTCCGGCCGCCGGCGGAGCATCAGAGAACCATTTAGAGAACCGGGATCGGATCCGTGGAGGAAATCCCATTGCGAAGACTTCTATCAGTGTATTTTTTCCATGGCGCAAAAGCATACTATAAGGGTAACGATTCTCTTCTTGAGCATGTGAAGCTCTCTTCCATTTTTCATAGGGAAACCCGCTCGCGCGAGTGTGCGGCGAGTGTGCGGTGGTCCTTGGGGTTGACATGAATAGTCCCCCTTGTGTTGCATATAGAGTCCGGAATCGAAGTATGGGCATATGCATTGTGTGTGAAGCCTACCCGGACATGTTGGTCTGGATCGGTGATGTTGCATTTGTTATGATTTGTCGGAGAAGACTCCGTGCTTTGGGTTTTCGGGTTTCTACGCGGTAGTTTGCAGCAGGGATCCTTGGGGATTAACTCCAAGGCGCACCCGAATAACTGAGCGGAATCGTTGTTCTGCTAACTTGGCGGTCTGGGAACCGACCTTGAACATAACTGGGTTATGTGATTGTTTGGAAATGGCAGGATCCGAGAGAAGCTTGGCTCATGCGTACGTCTTAAGGTGTACTACGCGTTGTGAGCAACGAGCAAATGAAATCAGACCTGGGCTATGTAGTTCGGTGCGAGAGACCCAAAAATGGGACTGACCGTTGGCATAGTCGAGAGCCTTAGACAGTGGTCAGAAATGTTAAAATGCTCACGTTGTTGTCATCCTAAGGGTGGTGGTGAAGACGCTGAAGTGTCAGGATTCACCGATAATGTGCCCTGAGTGCACGGAGTGTTTGGCCGTGCGAGCCTACACCTGTGGCTAGAATGTTTGTACTATATTATTTTAGCTGGGCTAATGAATTGCAGGGAAGGAGCACCGCCGTCCCGAGTTAGGGGCGGGGTCGTTATAATTACAGGGAATGTTGCTTGCAGGTGCTGTGGAGTCGAGTGCAAAATAGCGGGCTGGAGCCCATGTTGCTGTGCTGGCCCTAGAAGGCCAAAGCGAATACTTGTACTTTATTTTTGTCATGTGTGGCCGGTCTGCGAGCCAATGTATGGAAAACATTATTTAATTAAGTGAACCTCTGTAAGGCCATAAGGCCGTGTACCTTTCTGTGTATTTGTTTTCATTCCAGTTGTAGTGGTGTTGGACATTCATGTTATTTGGATACAAGTTTGGGTTCTTTCAACTGTTTAAAAGCTTCCACTAGAATGCTCTGTGTTAGGACGAGTAGTCTTAATTGGATAGTTTGGTTATTCATACGTAACCCTTTTGTCTGTCTGTGGTATATGGTGTTGGGTTCCAGCTGGACCTTCTACTATATGTCATACGACGGATGGGGGTGTTACATCAGGCTTCCTCCAAGTCCTACCTTAGGCCAAAGCCCTACACCTCAGAGTAAATATTACTCCTACCGCTCAGTGATCTATAGATCACCTACCTCAGACTTAATAAAAAGTCATATACCTTAGGCTAGGAGGATATCCCTACACTAAAAGAGAATAACTATCCTACAACTCAGCTCAAGAAAAATCCTACCTCTGGCACACATGCCATACCTCAGATCCACCCCAGTATCCTACAAATCAGCCGTAAAAATTAAGTCTTGCAACTCAGATCAAGACTGATCCTGCATAATGAGAAAGTTTGTTGATGTTGATTGACTACAGAGAAAGTGTCCTCTGAGCATGTCTGCTGAACTGAGTAAACTCAACCATATCTTCTTCACATCACTATGAATAGATCTTTAAAGTTGTTATTCTTGTGCTGAGAAGTAACTGCAGAGCACTGCTTCTTCAAGCCTAGATTGTAGTAGAGGTTAGACCTGAGGCCTTGAAGATGAGCAGCAGCTTTAAGCTTGCTCTGGTTCTCCTTCTCTAGAAAAGATTTTCTGATCTTGCTATTGAAGACCAGAATGAGAATTCTGTTCTTTATCTCTTCAACAGCCAACCTTGTCTGTGGTTCATAGACTTGCTTTTCGAATCAGTTCCTTGAACACTTCTTCAACTTTTTTCCCCAGGAAGAAGATGACCAAAAGTTCTTTTTATTTTCTCGGGACTCTCTTTTGTATCTCGCCGTCCAACGGCTCTTTGTGCAGTATGTACCACCAGAGTTGGTAACTGCAATACTTCTTTTGCATTAAATGATGTACTAAAGGCAAATATCGTCTTTTGTCATCAATTGTGCAAAACCCGAGACATTTGAATTCTTGATGACGTCAGCATGACTCAGCACTTCTAGACTTCGTAATTTCCAGAAACTCTGCATAGGCGTTGAGTGAAACCTTGTCACTCAATGTAAAAGTACTTAGCAGAATTCTGCATCTTCAGGCATTGTGTGAGCCTTCATCACTCAATGGTTTCTGACTTTTATAATCTAACTGTTAATACGTTGAGTGACCCTTCATCACTCAATACTTTTGTACTTGGTTGAAATTTCTCTGCATGAAGGCGTTGAGTGAAGCTTCCACATTCAACGCTTTCTGACTTAGCCTAACTTCTTGATGAGGCATTAAGTGGCCAGTCTTCACTAAGCTCTTCTATACTTAGACATAATTTTTATTGAGTTGATGTTGAATGAACTGTCTTCACTCAACGCTTCTATCCTTAGCCAGAATTCTTGTCAACAATACTGCGGCTTTTACTGCAGTGTGTTCTGTCAATGCTTTCGCTCTTCTGGAATTGAGTGAAGAGAGTTCACTCGACGCTTCTGGACTTAGCAAGTTTTTCTGCCTGTTCAGCAACCTGTCTTGGGTATAACAGTCATTATGACCCTGACAACCTGTCAAATCAATGTAACAGAATACAAACACACATACAATGAACTTTGAGCATATATTAGATGCATCTATGTGTATACTATTGACTTATGTGCCTTCTTCAAATCTAGGACATTGTGATCAATGGACCCAACAATCTCCCTCTATTTGAAAAAGTCAGAACCCTAGTCAATGATATACACTACCATATATAGAAGATAAGCATTCACAGAATTTAAGAGCAGAAAATGATACACACACATAAAATTATGATTATTATCAAAGGCAATAGTCATAAATATTCAGTGTGCTTAAAATAAAGTTCACTTTCCTATAGCCCTTTAGGAAAACACAAAAAAACATATCATGTTTCTGGTTTCTTGATCACTATCCCCCTACTGGGTTTCTTTGTAGCTTTTTCCTTATCTTCATTCTTCTTCTCCTTTTGTCTCTCAAAATAGTTGTAGGGCTTAGGAAAGTACTTGTTGAGCTCAACAACATTTGGCGGCACAACTCCTGACTTTTATCTCTTCTGAACTTCCTCCCGGCCTCTTCATTTTTTTCTAACTTGGCCTATTCTAGGGAGATATAAAGATTTCCCCTGTCAGTTTTCTTATCTTTGATCTGATCCGAGGCAGACAAGATCATGGTCCTTAATTGAGCACTCCACTTCTCAAAGTCTAGCATGGTATCCATCTCTTCTCTATACATTTTCTAACTAAGACTGATCTCTTCCTCTTCTTCAGCAACAAAATTGCCTCTAGCTCTGGCTATCTGGTCAGTAGTGGGGCTGAATATGGGAATTTTAGCAGCAGTAGAAGGTTCAGCCAACTGAGCACCACTTTGATCATCATATAGATCACCATATTGTTCATCATATAGACCTTTTGGAATAGGGGCATGAGCAGCATGGATATTATCACATGTATACTGTTCAAGCCCCAATGAACCTCTGATTATATTGGTAACCCAAACAACATTCTTAGTGCTGGCCTTGATCATTACCTTCTCCCCCTTTATGACTTCTTTAGATACAGCTGCAGTCAAGGAGTTCTTAGCTATAGAGAGTCTTTCATCCAAAAAATTGACTCGCATAGTGCCATGATTCTTGACCTCTAACATGCGATCATAAAGAATTTGAGTATATACATCCATTCTCCTCTCTATTATAGTCATGTGGGCTTCCATCAGTTGCTTTTGAGGATTGTGAACCATTTCCATATTACTAGAAGTAATGTTCTGGTTCTGGAGAATATCATTATATATAAGGCTGATTTCTTGATGCTTGCTTTCAGTATAGGTTACAGCAGGAGCAGCTCTTGTGAAGAATGCTACTGTGTTGTCTTTTAGCAGGTTAACTTCAAACCTGATGGACTTGATTTCAGTGGAAAGATCCCATCTTACTTCCTTGATGGAATTATTAATGTAGTGTTCCAACTGTCTTATTTGATCATCAAGCAGACCCTTTAGTTGAGCTAGGAATATAAGTGACATCTATTCAGCTTGATGAAATGTACGTTGTTCATAGACATCTTCATCCATGTCCCTGGCAATATCTCTTTCTACTGAGTCAGCCATCATGTACTCTGAAGATTGTGCATTAGCATGGACATCAACAATATCATTACCCTTCTCAGACTCAGAGGAGTCTATGTTATACACTATTTCTGGAGCAGGGAGTTTAGAGTGAATCTCCCCCTCAACCTCTGCATTGTCCTTAGGGATATTCAGGCCTTCTGCTGTAATGTTATGAACATCTTCTACTGTTGAAAGAGCTTGTTCATCCTCAACAGGAGTATTGGAAGCCTGCCACATAGGCTCATCAGGAAACTGATCAATTCTATTATAAAGATTCTTTACAAAAGAGTCAAGCTTGTCCTGCATGCCAGAATGAACTTGCTCCCCTCAATAGGAGCATTTATCTTATCAGTCCCCCCCCTCAATATTTGCACAGATGTTATCCACTACCTGCCCAGAAAGAATTTATAGAGCTTCAGCTAGAATCTCTTCAAACTGAAACCCACCTAGTTGATTTCTTGTTGTAGGTTCAGTGGAAATTGAAACCTGAGCACTCATATCCCTTCTTGTCTCCTCGGTAGACTCAGACAGTTGGGGATCATGTGGCTCTTCCTCACTTTTCTTAGAAAAACTGCTTTTTGTGCTTTTCATAGGGACAAGTACACCTTTCTTTTTATTCTTCTCAACAATATGCTGATGTGGCAGTAGAACTCTATCCCTCCTATCAAACATCTTGGAGTCAATTCTTCTTATATGATGGATCTTTGTTCCTAGCCTTATATTGGGGATCCCTGGAATAGTACTATGCAGATAAAGAGATAAAATACTTCCCTAGTTAGGTTCTGGGATGCATTTCACTATTCTATCAAACAACACCTTTCCCCAGTCTGTTTTATTTGATAGAACTATTGTGGTCATGAGTTCAAACATCTTTCTGGATATCTTATCATGAGAACCTGTTTTGTAAAGCAAAGCTTTTCCAACTATATGTTAGAAACTTTCCTCTTAGATTTAGCTCCTTCCATAACACTGATCCAGTGATATGCTTTGAGAGCCCATGCCACTTTAGGGCTGAATTCACATCAACCTGATATAAGTCTGTATCTTCATCAGACTGCTTGACCTTGGGTAGTTGCAGTGCTTTGCACAATCTCTTGTGAGTGATTTTGATCTTATGCCCACTGATGGAGGATTTGATTTTGTTTGAGGATGATTCCATAGTAGCATTGTAGTATAGTTCTAGAACTTCTCTCTTCCATATCAAGACCGGCTCGGGCAGAACGAAACTTAGGTCAGCAACCTCCAGTAACTATAGAACTAGCAGAACTTTCTCTGGAGCATCCTTGAAACTGTTTCGTACAAGTTTCGAGCCCTCGAATAGGAAATATATTCCTTTCGGCGCCATGAATTTTCTGAGTTTCTAAAGGTTTATCGAGCTTTCATTGCAGGGAGGTAGCAGGTTGTCAGGGCTCGGAATAAAGTTTTTATTTTAAGCATACACACTTCTATTTATACCTGCCTCTTATTTGAGAATGTGGAGAGGTGTGTACCTATTGTGATAATCACAAAGAGATAAACGACTGAGATTAACCCTGTGAGATAGCCACAATTAGAAGTCCCCAATAGTATGCGTTGAGTGGTCTCGACGCACTTGACATACTCGATGCCTGAAATTGTCTCAACACACTCAATGCCTGAACCCCTAGACTCAACGCATTTGACGCTTTGACACTTAGTCCATAACTCCTTTGTTATCTTGCAGGGAAAAATACTGCCTGCAACTAAAAATGCATGAAGAGACACAGAAGCTATATCGATTTCATCATATCCAATTCAAATTTGAAGGTGTTGAACTTGGCTTCATTTAGTGGCTTAGTGAAGATATCAGCCACCTGCTTGTCTGTAGGGAAAAACACAAGGCTCGCCTAGTTGCCAAGGGTTTTACCCAAACTTATGGCATTGATTACTTTGACACTTTCTCTCCAGTGGCTCGTCTCAGCACTATTAGGGTTCTTCTCTCTGTGGCTGTCAACAGGGATTGGCCCATCTCGCAGCTCGATGTTAAGAATGCTTTCCTCTATGATGATCTGCAGGAAGATGTTTACATGGAGCAACCTCCTGGGTATGTTGGTCAGGGGGAGACACGGGTATGCCGGCTAAAGAAGGCTATCTATGGCCTCAAGCAGAGTCCTCGTGCCTGGTTTGACAAGTTCAGTGGTATTGTTGCGACCATTGGTTTTACAAGACGCTCAGCAGATCACTCCTTGTTTGTTCGGAAAACCACCTCTGGTCTTGTTGTTCTTGCGGTTTATGTTGATGACATTCTTCTTACTGGCGATGACCAGGATGGGGTATTGATGACCAAGAAACGCCTTCGTCAACATCTGGTCACAAAGGACATGGGCTCCCCCAAAAACTTTATGGGGATTGAAATCTCTAGAAAGCCCAACTCCATGGTCCTTTTCTAACGGAAGTATGCTCTTGATCTTTTAAAGGAGGTAGGACTGACTGGTGCTAAACCTGCATGTTGTCCTATGACTGCTGGAGAAGACAAAACTTGGACAGATGACTCGCCTCTTCTCTCCGATCTTACGAGATACCGGCATCTGGTGGGCAAGCTCATATATCTCACGGTAACCAGACCCGACATCTCTTATGCTGTTGGCAAGGTGAGCCAGTTCATGCAAGCTCCGAGGAAGTGTCATCTACAATCTGCACTGAGGATATTAGAGTATATTAAAGCTGCACCAGGGAAAGGACTCCTC
>CM077155.1:137511106-137598235 GCA_039583875.1 Platanthera guangdongensis
CTTGAGCTGGGCTCGGCGACTCAGCGCATCCGCAAACCGCATTCCCTTTGCAGTAGCACGTAGTGGATCTTGACGTATAGATCCCAGAGAACTCCATCCATCTACGCTGCCGCATATTCAGATCTTTCTGATCAATCAAATATTTCAGGATCTTATGATCAGTGTAGATATGAATCTCCACACTGTACAAATAGTGCCTCCACAGCTTCAAAGCAAAAATCACGGTCGCTAACTCCAAGTCATGGACCGGATAATTCCTCTCGTGTACTTTTAGCTGTCCCGAGCCATAAGCTATCACGCTTCTGTGTTGTAGTAGCATGCAACCCAAACCGCTGCCTGAAGCATCGCTATATATCTCATAGCCTTCGGTCCCACATGGCGAACTCAGCACAGGCGCCGTGGTCAACCGACACTTCAACTCCTCAAAAGCTCGTGCGCACTCCGGCGTCCCAACGAACTTATGCTCCTTCCTCGTCAATGTAGTGAGAGGTAACGCTATCCGCGAGAAGTTCTCTACGAAGCGCCTATAATAGTCGGCAAGCCCCAGAAAACTCCGGGCTTCCGCTACAGTAGCAAGCTCAGGCCACTCCCGTATCACAACAATCTTCGCCGGATCGACAGCTGTTGGGTACATTGGTCAAATGTACCTGATTTGAAGAAGCCTCACCTAACTCAATGATATACATCATAATGTATTTGATGTTTGTTTGAGTTACTTGTGCAGGTTAGGTATTCACTGGACTGAAGCTAAAAGTTTCTAAGTCCATGTGTCGACACCCAGAGGGAAAGTGTCGACACTTGAGAAAGCTTGTGTCGACACCCAGACAAGCAGTGTCGACACTTGGAGTCATTGTGTCGACACCTGGGATGCAGAGTCGACACCAGACAGAAAGTGTCGACACAAGGAGCTGTGTCGACACTCAGTGAAGAAGAATGCAGAAAAGCAGTGTCGACACTTAGCAGAAGTGTCGACACCTAGAAGAGCTGAGTCTACATCAGAAAGTGTCGACACTTGGAGTTGTGTCGACACTCAGCAAAATTCTGCAGAGACAAGGACAAGTGTCGACACTCAACACAATGTGTCGACACTCAAATCAGCAGAGTCAACATATGAAGAATGTGTCGACACTCAGCACAATGTGTCGACACACACTCAAAGAAGTCAACACTTGAAGTAATGTGTCGACACTCAGCACAATGTGTCGACACACAACCTGAAGAGTCAACACTTGAAGAAAGTGTCGACACCCAGCACAATGTGTCGACACTTAGTTGAAGACTCTACACTTGAAGAAAGTGTCGACACAAGGAGCTGTGTCGACACTTAGCAAAGAACAGAAAAGTTTACAAAATATTCTAAGTACAAGTGTCGACACTAAGGGAATGTGTCGACACTCAGCTGAAGAAACAAAATTGAAGACTTGTGTCGACACCAAGAAGCAGTGTCGACACTTGACAGTTTCAACACATGAAGATGTGTCGACACAAAGGAGATGTGTCGACACTTAGAAGAATTCAACAAGTTACAGAAGATCAAGTACTTGTGTCGACACTTAATTTCAGTGTCGACACTTGAAGAAGAATCTGTGTCGAGACATACAAGGAGTTGTGTCGACACCTTGTAGACTTGTGTCGACACTTACACAAGCATGTGTCGACACTTGGTCTATAAGTGTCGACACTTAAGAACAGAAAGTCTCGACACTATCTGACAGTTAGAGAATTTCAAGAAGTGACTGGTTGACATGACAGCTGCCGATCCAGCCGGTCTACAGCAACTGTCAGAGAAGTCAGAAGTCTGTTATGAACCGGACCAGCCGGTTACCATGAAGAAGCCTATAAATAGGCACAGACTGTTTACAAAAACAGTGGTTGTTAAGGTTGTTGATCAAATTGTTAACAGAGTTCAGATTATTGTTGAAGTAATCATTAAAGTGGTATACAGAGAATCAACACAAGAAGATCTGGCAGTCCAACTGCAGATCTAAGAAGTTGGAGAGAGAGAGCTCCAATCAAGAATTCGGTCTTTGGAACTAAGGCTGAGAAGAAGGATTCAGAATCATCTGGAT
Source organism: Platanthera guangdongensis (assembly GCA_039583875.1). Taxonomy (NCBI): domain Eukaryota; kingdom Viridiplantae; phylum Streptophyta; class Magnoliopsida; order Asparagales; family Orchidaceae; genus Platanthera; species Platanthera guangdongensis. The sequence continues at coordinate 137,513,176 of CM077155.1, forward strand.
CTCAAGAAGCAGAGGTCAAGGATCAACTGCAGAGGATTCAGACTAATTCAGTTCTACTCAAGAAGCTTTGAAGGAAGCTAAGTCAGTTTGGATCTAGCTGAGTTCTTCCAAGAACTCTTCAAGAAACTCTCAACTCCTCTCTTATTTTCTGAGTTGTAGAGTTAGTTATTGTAATTCAATTTTAACTTGTAGGATCCATTGGATCTGAGTGAATTGTAAGCCTATATTATAAAGGCTGAGGGTAGGGCTTGGTTGCCTGAGTGTAGGAGTTGAAGAACTCTGAGTGTAGGCCTTAATTGGCTGAGTGTAGGCCTGGGTGGCTGAGTGTAGGCCTTGGTGGCTGAGTGTAAGGCTTTGGGCCTGAGGTGTAGGAACCTAGTTGGGTTCTGAGATAGTGGAGAAGTTTGGCCGAATCTAGTACACTGCTAGATAGGCGAAGGGGGAAAGTGGATGTACCCAAAGATTGGGGAACCACTATAAATTTGTGTGTCTGCTGTGCTGTGCTGTGCTGTGGATTAGCAGTTTATATTTTGTTATTGCTGTTAGCTGTAGAAATCTGTGTGATAACTGTTTTGCTGCCAACAAAGTTTTAAAAAGGTTTAGGTCACCTATTCACCCCCCCCCCCTCTAGGTGTTTAGGTACCATATCTTTCAAGTGGTATCAGAGCGAGGTTCCTCAAAAAGGACTAACTGTCTGAGGAGATCTAGTTTGGCAGATTCAGTGTAAGTCAGAACACAGTTTCAAGAAAATCAAGAACATGGGTTCTTCAGAGAATCACAAGGAATTGGGTTCAATGAAACTGCCTATATGCAGAAAAGAGATCTTTGGGATCTGGAAAGAAAGGGTTAGGCTATTCATGGAGGCCTCTGACCCTAGAATCTACATCACAGTCAAAGAGGGGCCATATGTGCCCATGAAGGTTTCAGTTTTGGATGCTACACAGAGAACTCCAAAGGATTTCTCTGAGATGACCAAGGATGAAATTGTCCTAGCCACTATGGACAAGAGGGCACAAAACATTATAGTAAGTGCCATTGATGATGCCACTTTTCAGAACTTAATTCACTGTAAAACAGCAAAAGAGATGTGGGATACTCTCATTGTCTATATGGAAGGTTCTGAAGAAGTTAGGCAAGATAGGAAGTCCTTGCTTAATCAAGAGTATGAGAGCTTTAGGCAAGGAAGAGGAGATAGCATCACTGAATGCTACAAGAAGTTCTATAGAATTGTTAATGAACTCATGTCCTATGGAAGAGAGTTCACTAACTATGAATTGAATGATAAGTTCTTAAGGTCCCTAACCAAAGATTGGGACACCAAGATCTGTGCCATCAGAGAAATGGCAAAGTTGGGAGAAATTCCTCCTCCCACACTGTTTGGCAAGTTGTTGTCTTATGAGATGCAGCTGTCAGTGAGAAAAGAGGAGGAAAAATCAACAAGGACTGAGCACAGGGAAAGGACTGTTGCCTTCAAGTCAGAAGTACCTAGAAAGGGCAGGACTAAGTCATCAACTCCTCCTCCAGAGGTAGTTGAATCAGAATCTGATGAGTCTGTTAGCACAAAGTCTACAAGCAGTGAAAGTGATGAAGACTTTGCTGCATTCACCAGACATTTTCAGAAATTCCTGAAGAAGAAACAGTGGAGGTCCAGACCTTCATTTTCCAAAGGGAAAGAAGTTCAGTATCAGGAGAAGAAGCCTTCAAAGAAGGACAAGAAAAAGACAAAGACTAGCAAGGCAACTGGGTCTAAGATAGTGTGTTACTGCTGCAATAGACAGGGTCATGTTATTGCAGATTGTCCTGAGAGAAGAAAAGAATCCAGTGACAAAAAGAAGACTCACTTCAAAGGAAAGAAGGAGAAGTCCTTTGTTGCAAAGAATGAGAAGACTCTTTCAGACATTTCTTCTTCAGACACTGAGACAGATGCTGAAGCCTACATAGGGCTATTTGCTGAAGAAGAAGAAGAGTTTATGCAGATCATGGAATCAATCTATGAACAAGAAGAGTGTCAGTGCCAAGGACTGATGGCATTGACTGAAAGTACCAAAATCCTGGAGCAGCCAGGACCTAGTCAGGTACAAAGTCCAACTCAAAGTTCAGATTCCAGTTCTAGTTCAGAGTCAGATTCATCTTCATCAAGTGATGGAAGTGTTTCTGAATCTGAGGGAGATATTCATCAGCTCTTAGATGAATATAAAGTACTGTTGCAAGCCTATAAGAAAAGCAAGACCCTAGCCAAAAGTCAGGCAAAGGAGATTGCTGATCTCAAGGCAGCTGCAACAGATTTTGAGAAGAAATTTGATCAAAAGCTCAATGAGGTAGCCAGGCTGAAACACATTACTGTGATTCAGATGGGAACTATCACCTATAAAAATGATCAAATTAAGAAACTGGAGATCAATCTTCAGAAGGAAAGAGAGCTAGTTGCTAGGTTTTCAAAACCTAAATCAGTGCTACCCTTGATTGATGAATTTGTTCATCATAAAGGAAAGGCTGGATTGGGTTTTATTAAACCAGCTAGGACTGTTCAGGATCAGTCCAAGTCCAAGGGCAAAGCCCCAACATTCAATAAGCCTGCTGTAGTCAAGACAGCCAAGTCTGTACCTAAGCAAAGGTACAACAAGTTTGAATGCTGGTGTTGTGGCAAAGTTGGCCACTTTGCCTTGGACTGTTGGCACAATGCAAGTGCCAATGGGAGTAGCAAGCTACCTGGTGGAAAGCCAGTAGGTAGCTATGTCATGTTGCAAACTAACAATCACCAAGGACCCAAGTTTACTTTGGGTTCTAAGGTTCATTAATTTGTTTTGCAGGTGAATCCAAGTGGCCATACCCCAACATGGTACTTGGATAGTGGATGTTCCAGACATATGACTGGAACAAGGGGACTACTGAAGGACTACATTCCAATCAAAAATGGTCCTAAAGTGACCTTTGGTGGTTCTGAAAAAGGAATCATCAAAGGGTTTGGTAACATTTCTTCAAACCTTGTTACCATTACTCAAGTGGCTTATGTTAAAGGGTTGAAACACAACCTTATAAGTATAAGTCAGTTAAGTGATGTAGGGTATGACATCTCATTTGTTAAAAATGGTTGTCATATCAAGAGGTCAAGTGATCAAGAGATCATTTTGACAGGATATAGAAAGAGTAATGTCTATTGTCTAGACATTATGGTTGAGAACAATAGTTCTTCAGTTTGTCTTGTAGCTGATGAGACAGTCTCTCAATGTGTCAAATGGCACAAGAGGCTTGCCCATCTTAATTACAAGACTATTAGCAAACTCTTTAGCAAAGAGTTAGTGAGGAATGGTCCTCAAGTTAAGTGTGTTAAAGATGGCATTTGCTCAGCTTGTCAAAAGGGCAAGCAGACCAAATCCACCTTTAAAAGCATTGAGAACAAAGATGCTGTGAGGTGCTTATACCTCTTGCATATGGATCTCTTTGGTCCAATGCCAGTTCACAGCTTAGGTAGGAAGGTCTATACCTTTGTAGTTGTTGATGACTACTCAAGGTTTTCCTGGGTGTTCTTCTTAAAGCAGAAATCTGAAACACCTAGTGTCTTCTATAGCTTTGTTAAGCAAATTCAGAATGAATTGAACTGTACAGTGGTCAAAATTAGAAGTGACCATGGTACTGAGTTTCAATCTGAAAGCATGACAAAACTATGTGAAGACTTTGGGATATTTCAAGAATTCTCTTCACCTAGAACACCTCAGCAAAATGGCATTGCTGAGAGGAAGAATAGAAACCTTGATAGAGGCTGGTAGAACCTATTAAGTGATTCATCACTGCCAGAGTATTTCTGGGCTGAAGCAGTTAACACTGCATGCCATGTGATAAATAGGGCTACCATCACTAAAAGGTTAAATAAGACCCCCTATGAAGTTGTGAAAGGCAGGAAACCAAACCTATCCTATTTCAGGATTTTTGGTTGCAAATGCTTCATACTTAACAATGGGAAGTCTTACTTAACTAAGTTTGCTGCCAAGTCCCAAGAGGGAGTGTTTGTTGGGTACAGCAATAATAGTAAGGCTTATAGAGTCTACAACTTGACTACACAAGTTGTAGAGGAGTCTGTGCATGTAGTTTTTGATGAGACAAAACTTATTAACAATGAGTTGTCTAGCAATGTATGCAGCCCCACAGGTCTTACTAAGAAGATGGACAAGCTAACCATAGAAGATGTACCTGCTGCAAGACAGCAAGTAGAAGAAGATGGCTTATGTCCAGGGGGAGAACTACATGTACCAGGAGCTGAAGAAGTACAAGGAACTCAGCATGATGAAGATGCTGTAGAAGTACAACCAGAAGTAAGGATGCCTCCAGCCAACAGGCATCTAAGAGATCATCCAGTAGAGCTGATTATTGGAGATCCAAGACAAGGTGTTCAGACAAGGAGCAGAAATCAGAATGCTGTAGTATATTCAAGTTTTCTGTCTCAAATAGAACCAAAGAAATTTGAAGAAGCTATACAAGATCCACAGTGGACTGAAGCTATGCAAGAAGAGCTTAATCAGTTCAAAAGGTGCAAGGTTTGGGAACTAGGTTCCTAAACCTAAAGACCACAATGTTATAGGAACTAAGTGGATCTACAGAAATAAGTTAGATGAACAAGGGGTCATCATTAAAGAATAAAGCAAGACTGGTTGCAAAAGGATATAGGCAAGAAGAAGGTATTGATTTTGATCAAACCTTTGCCCCAGTAGCCAGACTGGAGGCCATAAGGATGTTCTTGGCCTATGCAACCTATCAAGGATTCAAGGTATACCAAATGGATGTGAAGTCAGCATTCTTAAATGGTAATCTTAAGGAAGAAGTCTATGTGGAGCAGCCATCAGGTTTTGTTGATCCTACTCTTCCACATTATGTCTATAGACTTAGGAAAGCATTGTATGGGTTAAAGCAAGCTCCTAGAGCTTGGTATGAAACCCTATCTAGTTTCCTCATTGAGAACAAGTTCACAAGGGGGAAAATAGATAAGACTCTATTCCTTAGGGAATCTAGAGGCAAAGTCATACTTGTCCAAATATATGTAGATGACATTATATTTGGGTCTACTGAAAGTAGCCTTTGCAAAAAGTTTGCAAAGCTTATGCAAAGTCAATTTGAGATGAGTAGTATGGGAGAACTGAAGTTTTTCTTGGGTCTCCAAGTTAAACAGACTGAAAGTGGCTTGTCCATATGTCAGTCCAAGTTCACCCTAGAACTCATAAGGAAATATGGTATGGATTCATCCAGTACCATGAAGACTCCTATGGGGTCAAGTATGTCTCTTAGCAAGGATGATGCAGGGAAACCTGTAGATGAAACCTTGTATAGAGGGATAGTTGGCTCCTTACTATACTTGACTGCAAGTAGGCCTGACATCATGTATGCTACATGTGTTTGTGCCAGGTATCAAGCCTGCCCTAAAGAGTCTCACTTGACTGCAGTCAAGAGAATTTTGAGATATCTAAAGGGCACTCCTTATCTAGGCCTCTGGTACCCTAGGAATGGAGATTTTGATCTAACAGGTTATACAGATGCAGACTTTGCAGGATGCAAAGAAGATAGAAAGAGCACAACTGGATCCTGTCAATTCCTAGGTGGAAGAATAATTTCATGGAGCAGCAAAAAGCAGACTAGTGTGGCTATCTCCACAGCTGAGTCAGAATATGTAGCTGCAGGAAGTTGCTGTGCTCAACTTCTGTGGATTCAACATCAGCTAGAAGACTATGGATTTCAGGTAAGTAGAACTCCACTTTTCTGTGATTCTACAAGTGCTATTTCAATAGCTAATAATCCTGTATCACATAGTAGAACTAAACATATTGAGATTAAATATCACTTTCTTAGGGAGCATGTAGAAAGAAATGATATTGCACTTGAATATGTTAAAACTGATAATCAGATAGCTGATATGTTTACTAAGCCCTTAGAAGAAGCTAAGTTCAATAGGTTCAAAATTGAACTAGGTATGATAAACTTAGACTAAGTTTACAGAACTAAAAATTGGCTAAGTAAAAAGGTGTCGACACATAGACAAGTCTATGTCGACACAGAATAGTAAGTGTCGACACTTCAGGAAAATGGTGTCGACACATCTAGGAAGTTGGTGTCGACACTTCAGAATGTTAGTGTCGACACATGTCGAGTTGGTGTCGACACATCCAATGAGGTGTCGACACTTAAGTTTTACTCAGAATTTTCTAAGTAACGTCTCGACTACATGTCGAGTAGTGTGGTGTCGACACATAACCAAGTGTCGACACATAAAATCTGTTGACTAAACTTGTGTCGACACATGAGTGTCGAGACATTATAAGTCAGTGTCGACACTTATTGCCAGTGTCGACACATCTTTAGTAATCCATCCCGCCTGTTCGTCTTCAAACCAGAAAGGTATAAATAGGATTCTGTCTTTGTTTGTCGACACGCTTTCAGAGTTTCGAGACCAAACTACTGTGTCGACATTTCTCTTTCCTAAAGACTAATTCTACAAACCCTAATGGCTCCCAAGCTCGAGGAGAACGTCAATGAAGGCTATGAACTGGTTCGTGGCGCGTTCGACGATGGCGATCAAGAAATCAAATCGGTGGTAACCCTAGTCACCGATTCTGGATTGGAGTACTTGGTTTCAGAACCAACCAAAATATGGAAGAAGGAAGTTCTTGAATTCCTTACTGGAGCTTCTGTAGATGACTCAGGTTACAGAATCAAATCAAGAGTGCATGGAACCAAGGTTAAGATTTCACCCAAAACTCTGAGAAAGGTACTTCAGCTACCTAAAATTCAAGAAGAAGAGGAAGTGACTACATCTAAGACCAGAGAAGCACTTACCTGGTGTGGTCTAGATCCTAAGATAAAGATAGGATCTGTATTCAACAGGAAAGGAATGAATAACCAAGGAAAATTCCTGTCTGAAGTTGTGGGGAAAGTTATACTCAGCAAGACTGGAGGGCATGACAGGGTGTCAGCCTCCATGTTCAGTGTTATGACCAGAATTATCTTCAACCTAAAAACAGACTGGTCAATGGTTGTGTATGAGAAAATTAAGGAGAGTCTGAAGAAGCCCAATCTGGGCAGAATACTAAGTCTCTACCTGGCTGGTACAATACCAGAGGTAATGAGCACTGCTGCAGGTAGCAAAATCAACCACATGAGAAAGATGGACATGAGGATCTTTTCTAGGTGGGAAAGGGTGCTGTCAAAGGAATACCTACCCTGAGAAGCAAGTTACTAAGAAAGATTCACCTCCAAAGAAGAAGAGGAAAATAGCTCCTGTGACACAGGAGTCCTCCAGCAGTTCAGGTAGTGAAGAACAGTTGTTTTCACTCCTGATAGTCAAGAGGAAGTGGCTGCAGAGAAGTCTCCTGCTCCTCAAGAGACAGCTGAAATCCAGGGGGAGCTGCCTCCAGCTAGCCCCAAGTTTAAGGATCCAAGTCAGGGGGAGCTTCCAGGTGTAGAAGAACCATCTACACTGGAGAGTGAGCAAGCCACCATCCTTATCCAAGAGGTACTTCTGATCTTAATACTTTCAGATTTTTCTGTAATAGATTCTGATTTGTCTGATGTCCATCAGCAAACTCAGCAAGCAAATCAAGAACCAGATGTTGTTCTCCAAGACACATCAGTAGTACAAGAAGTAGTTCCTGATAAAGTAGTTGATGAACCCAGTACTTCTCCTGCACAGTCTCCAGCTGAATACACAATGGAAGATCTATTTCTTAATTTAGATCAAGAGGATTTTGACATGGACAAGCATGCTGCTGCTGAAGAGAAGGGTGCTGCTGCTGAGGGGGAGACACTGCAAGTTCAGGAAGAGCCTATAAGGCAAGAAAGTGAGAAAGCACTTGATGTGCAAGCTGACCAACCATCAAGCCCTAAGGACAGGGTGAATATAGCCAGTACTTCAGAGTCTGAGGAAGATGAGACTGCACAAGCTAAAAGAAGAAACTCTATTGTCTTCAAGAGGAGAAGTCAGAGTTATAAGAAAGCCTTGCAATCAATAGCCCCACAGCCTATAGTTCATCAAGCTCCCACTGTTGACTATAGTGCTCTACTGATTGCATTGCAAATAAAGATGGATGAACAAAGGAAAGCAATAGAAGCTTATGTGGATGAAGGGCACAAGTCCCTACAATTTGACTTAGCTCAAGACATCAAGTCAATAAGGTTTGAGATGAACCTGAATAAAAAGGAGATGAATGAATGCTTCCACAAGGGTGGAAATGCAGTGGTGTTTCTGGCAACACATCAAGAGAAGATAAAGTCTCAAGTAGATGATATAGCACTGAAGCAAGGCTATGTGCTGGAGAATCAGTTGAGAATGAATGACAATCTGACAGCTTCTCACAATGCTATAGTCACTGAACTGAAGAATAAGACTGCTGAACCTTCAACATCATCTGCTGCTGCAAAGGCTGAATTTGATAAAGCTTTTCAAGATGAAATTACTGTTGTCAAGACTGCAATCAAGGATTCACAGAAGGTCATTTCTGAACAGCTTACAAAGCTTAGACCTTATTTTAAAGATGGGATCAGGTATTTGGACAGTCAGATCAGATTCCAAAAGGATGATGTCAGAGACCATGTTGCACAAGAAGTCATAAAGGGGGAGAGGGTGTTAGTCAAAGCTAGCTCTGACCATGCCAAATGGATATCTAACTCCATCAGAGCTACACTGAGCTATCCTCCCCTGTGTGATGATGATAATGTTGCTGAATCAGGAATTCAAAGTGCATATCTTGGAGGTGAGCAACAGGAAGTAGCTCAGGTGATCTATCCACCTCCAGATTTTGACATGGTTCATGCAGAAGTAAGCACAATGTATAGCCCCCCAGCTGGAGAGTCCAAAGTTGTTCTGGAAAAGGTTGTTCAACCTGTTACAGCAGCTATGCAAGAGGCATTGGACAAGGAAGAAGAGACAAGGCTGTCAAAGAAGAAGTTTAGGGAACTAGCTGAGCAGAAGCCAGATTTTGAACAGTGGAGCCCTACTTCTAGGAACATCATTCTCACAGCCTGGAAAGCAGCCAAGGACAATGCTCATGAAAGGAACAAATGGTTTTCAGAAGCAGAATGGAGGAAGCATGAGATTAGGCAGGAAGCCATTGTCCAGCATAGAAGGAAGGCTAAGTTAGGAAAGCTACCTCCTACAGCTGTGGAGCCTAGCAAGTACTTTCCTAAGCCCTATCATTACTTTGAGAGACAAAAGATCAAGGCTGATAAGCAAGATCTCAAAGGAAAGAAGACTGCTGATGCTGAGCCTGCTGCTGCTGCTGCTGTAAAGGCCAAAGTACAAGCTGGGAAAGGAATAGTTATAAAAGAACCTGATCAGAATTAAACTAAGATTAGACTGAAGAATGTTGTAATCTGTTACATCTAAACATTTTTGTAAATCATTGAAAATGTATTAAAACCAATGTTTGAACAATTTTTGATAAATATATTTCATGATTGTTCAGAAGAATGTGTCTAATTCTTGTTTGTTCTGTAATGCTGAATGAGTATACATGTGTGCTTTATTACATGTTTAAGTTTACCCTGTTGACATATACCTGCTTTACATCATTTTATAATTTTTAATTGTGAGTGGTGTATATCATTGACTAAGGGTTATGACTTCTCCAAATAGGGGGAGATTGTTGGGTACATTGGTCAAATGTACCTGATTTGAAGAAGCCTCACCTAACTCAATGATATACATCATAATGTATTTGATGTTTGTTTGAGTTACTTGTGCAGGTTAGGTATTCACTGGACTGAAGCTAAAAGTTTCTAAGTCCATGTGTCGACACCCAGAGGGAAAGTGTCGACACTTGAGAAAGCTTGTGTCGACACCCAGACAAGCAGTGTCGACACTTGGAGTCATTGTGTCGACACCTGGGATGAAGAGTCGACACCAGACAGAAAGTGTCGACACTTGGAGCTGTGTCGACACTCAGTGAAGAAGAATGCAGAAAAGCAGTGTCGACACTTAGCAGAAGTGTCGACACCTAGAAGAGCTGAGTCTACATCAGAAAGTGTCGACACTTGGAGTTGTGTCGACACTCAGCAAAATTCTGCAGAGACAAGGACAAGTGTCGACACTCAACACAATGTGTCGACACTCAATCAGCAGAGTCAACATATGAAGAATGTGTCGACACTCAGCACAATGTGTCGACACACACTCAAAGAAGTCAACACTTGAAGTATGTGTCGACACTCAGCACAATGTGTCGACACACAACCTGAAGAGTCAACACTTGAAGAAAGTGTCGACACCCAGCACAATGTGTCGACACTTAGTTGAAGACTCTACACTTGAAGAAAGTGTCGACACAAGGAGCTGTGTCGACACTTAGCAAAGAACAGAAAAGTTTACAAAATATTCTAAGTACAAGTGTCGACACTAAGGGAATGTGTCGACACTCAGCTGAAGAAACAAAATTGAAGACTTGTGTCGACACCAAGAAGCAGTGTCGACACTTGACAGTTTCAACACATGAAGATGTGTCGACACAAAGGAGATGTGTCGACACTTAGAAGAATTCAACAAGTTACAGAAGATCAAGTACTTGTGTCGACACTTAATTTCAGTGTCGACACTTGAAGAAGAATCTGTGTCGAGACATACAAGGAGTTGTGTCGACACCTTGTAGACTTGTGTCGACACTTACAAAGCATGTGTCGACACTTGGTCTATAAGTGTCGACACTTAAGAACAGAAAGTCTCGACACTATCTGACAGTTAGAGAATTTCAAGAAGTGACTGGTTGACATGACAGCTGCCGATCCAGCCGGTCTACAGCAACTGTCAGGGAAGTCAGAAGTCTGTTATGAACCGGACCAGCCGGTTACCATGAAGAATGCCTATAAATAGGCACAGACTGTTTACAGAAACAGTGGTTGTTAAGGTTGTTGATCAAATTGTTAATAGAGTTCAGATTATTGTTGAAGTAATCATTAAAGTGGTATACAGAGAATCAACACAAGAAGATCTGGCAGTCCAACTGCAGATCTAAGAAGTTGGAGAGAGAGAGCTCCAATCAAGAATTCGGTCTTTGGAACTAAGGCTGAGAAGAAGGATTCAGAATCATCTGGATCTTAAGAAGCAGAGGTCAAGGATCAACTGCAGAGGATTCAGACTAATTCAGTTCTACTCAAGAAGCTTTGAAGGAAGCTAAGTCAGTTTGGATCTAGCTGAGTTCTTCCAAGAACTCTTCAAGAAACTCTCAACTCCTCTCTTATTTTCTGAGTTGTAGAGTTAGTTATTGTAATTCAATTTTAACTTGTAGGATCCATTGGATCTGAGTGAATTGTAAGCCTATATTATAAAGGCTGAGGGTAGGGCTTGGTTGCCTGAGTGTAGGAGTTGAAGAACTCTGAGTGTAGGCCTTAATTGGCTGAGTGTAGGCCTGGGTGGCTGAGTGTAGGCCTTGGTGGCTGAGTGTAAGGCTTTGGGCCTGAGGTGTAGGAACCTAGTTGGGTTCTGAGATAGTGGAGAAGTTTGGCCGAATCTAGTACACTGCTAGATAGGCGAAGGGGGAAAGTGGATGTACCCAAAGATTGGGGAACCACTATAAATTTGTGTGTCTGCTGTGCTGTGCTGTGGATTAGCAGTTTATATTTTGTTATTGTTGTTAGCTGTAGAAATCTGTGTGATAACTGTTTTGCTGCCAACAAAGTTTTAAAAAGGTTTAGGTCACCTATTCACCCCCCCCCCTCTAGGTGTTTAGGTACCATATCTTTCAACAGCAATACCCTCTCCACTCACTATATGCTCGAGGAACGCCACTGAGGATAGCTAAAACTCGCACTTCGAGAACTTGTCATACAACTGATTTCTCCTTAGCGTCTCCAACACCAAATGAAGATGCTTGAAGTGATCTTCCTCACTTTGCGAGTACACCAAAATATCGTCGATGAAGACGATCACGAAATGGTCCAAGTACTCCCTGAAAGTCCTGTTCATCAGATCCATGAACACTAACGGCGCATTAGTCAGCCCAAACGGCATGACCGTAAACTCATAATGCCCGTATCTCGTACTAAACGCTGTCTTCGGGATATCACTCTCCCTTATATGCAGCTGATAGTACCCAGCCTTGAGATCCAACTTCGAGTACACCGTCGACCCGACTAACTGATCAAAGAGATCATCAATCCGAGGGATAGGGTACTTGTTCTTCTCAGTCAGCTTGTTGAGCTCCCGATAATCAATACATAGCCTCAAGCTTCCGTCCTTCTTCTTAACAAAGAGGACCGGTGCGCTCCAAGGCGAAGAACTCAGGCGCACATACCCTTGCTCCAACAACTCTTGCAGTTGAACTTTTAGCTCCGCCATTTCCTTAGACACAAGCCGATAAGGAGATCGTGACACAGGCTTTGCACCTGGAACTAGTTGAATTGTAAAATCTATCTCCCGCTGAGGCGGGGCTCTAGGAAGATCCGCGGGGAACACATTAGGGTATTCCGATACCACCGAAATACAATCCAACGCGGGCTTCGGCTTTGCAACCCCCACTAGTGTAAAGAATAGTTCTGCACCAGCACGAACCGCCTTCACCACCTGAAGAGCAGACATCAATGTCTTGCTCGACCTCTTTAAGCCCGTAAAAGTCGTTTCACGACTTGCTCCCAGCTTGACTTCCTTGCTACAGCAATCTATATGGGCCTGCTGCTCCGAGAGCCAGTCCATGCCAAATATGACGTCGAACTCCACTAACAGAAGTAAAGACGCCCGCAGGTCGAACTCCTGCTCCCCAATACGAGTCTTAACATCGCAGATCCTATCCGCTCGCATCGAACACCCATTGGGCAACAACACATCCAACTTATCCTTCGCCATCGAAGAAGGGACTCCGATGCGTGATATAAATCCTTCAGACAAGAAGGAGTGTGAAGCTCCCGTATCGAAGAGTGCTCGTGCCGGATTTTCATAAATCAATACAAATCTTAAACAAGTAGTGGTAAGGTAACATGTGCATAACAAGTATTTAAAGAAATTGACTTGCTATTAAGTAAACCGTACCTGTCACCACATCAGCCTGTTTAATGGCCTCCTATTGGCCAAGATTGTAGACCCTTGGTTGGGCCGGAGCATAATGGGATGCGGTCGACTCCACCGCCTTTCCCTTCTCTTCATAAGTAGCTCCCGGCCTCCTCTCGGACTTAGGACGTCCGCTCCAACAATCACAGGCGAAATGCCCCGTCTTTCCACATGTAAAACACGCGCCCGGGGTCCGACTCGTAGTCGCCCCAGAAGCACCAGAAGGAGTTGGACCCGAAGTCCTATGCTTCTTGAAAGACCTCCGATAGCCGGACTTTGAAGTAGTCGGCACTTTAAATTCAGATTTTCTATCACCCAAGCCTTTCTTCGCTTGCACATTCTTCATGTCCTTCTCCAAGGACCGGGCAGTATTGACCAAGATTAAGAAACCCTGCGTCATCGGCCCCGAAAGTAGTAATCTCAACTCATCCCTCAAGCCTTCATAGAAGCGATTAGTCTTGCGCTCCTCATCCATGATGGTGGAGCTAGCATAACGACTTAAACGAGTGAACTCGTGGAGATATTCATCCACGCTCCTCTCACCCTGTACCAACTTCAGGAACTCATTCTCCAACGCTATCTTCTGCGTCGAAGGGAGGTATCTAGCCAAAAATAATCTCGAGAACTCCTCCATCGAGACATCACCAAGTTGCCTACCTCTCAGTAAGTGCAGCTCCAATCCTTCCCACCACATTCTCGCTTCACCGTCCAAAAGGAACGTAGCGATGGTGGTCATTTGCCACTCCTCCGTCTCCGTTGCTGTCATGACTCTCTTCACCCTGGAGAGCCAGTCTTCAGCCTGAGATGGGGTTCCCAACCCCGAGAATAACGGAGGGTTAAAGCTCATTACATGCTTAAGCTGCCTCTCAGTTGCCCTCCTCGGCACCACCGGTTCTACAACCACTTGCTCCACTCTCCTCGGCTCAGCCTCTTACAGAGGTTCTTGCTCCATCGCAGGAGCGGGCTGCTGCGTTTGCCTTCCAGGCTGCGCATTTATCACGGCCAACACCGCTTCAGCCACCAACCGTATGTTCTCAGCCGATAGAGGTGTTGCAGGAGCAACATCCGGTGTACTACTAGCCTCAGAAACTCGGCGTTCTGACGGCCCAACACCACTTCTGGTCACCTATAGTGGTACAAAACACCGTTAAGCGACCAAATAAATTGCAGACAGCAATTATAGGAACACGCAAGTTCCTCAAACACGAGTATTTTCATTCCTAAGTGGACATTCATGGGTTCTTTTTACTGTTGTTACGATGACGCACACAACGTGCTCACCACCCCTTAAAAAGAATTCATCCACGAATTCAGATTAAGCCCAACCAAAACCAGTAGTCTGATACTAATTTGTAACACCCCCTATCCGTCACATAGCATAAAGCAGTAGGTCCGGCCGGGGCCCGATGCCGTATGCCACAGACAGACTGGGTGGTTACTTATGGAAACCATCCAACCAATCTCAACGTCCTACACAGAGCATTCTAGCGGAAGCAGTTTATAAAAGTTGTAAACAAGAACCCAGCATCAAAGCACGAATGTCCACTAATACAAAATAGGAATGTTATACAAAATACCCAAAACAAGCCTTAAGGCCTTACAAAATGTTTCACTTGAATATTACATGTTTTACAAACCACGGCACGCAGTCCGGTCATACATGAATAAAACAGTAAACACTTCCATTTGGGCCTTCGAGGGCCGGCTTCGCAAAAAGGGCTTTAGCCCGATATTGACCGCTTGGTCCAGCTGCACCTGCAAGCAACAAACCACCGCACGGTGGCGAAAACAAGGCAACGGTCAGCAATGCTGACCAAATTATAACGATCCCGCCCCCAACTCGGGGCGACGATGCTCCTTCCCTGCATTTCATTAGCATAAGCGAGCAATTTATATCAATAGCCAATACATCACAGACGTGGGCTCGCACGGCCACACGCCCCGTGCTCTCAGGGCATATTCTCGGTGAACCGGTCGATATCACGTCAATTAAAGCCATAGACATTCCGGACTCACCACCGCCACTTGGACGGCCAAACCTATGAGCAATTTGTCTTCCTGGCCTGGGTCACGACAATTTAAGCCATTGACCGCCGAAGACCCTACTCTATGCCGACGGTAAGTGCCACGTGCCTTTAGGTCTCTTTAACCGAACGACATAGAACGGGTACGGTTCCATCTAACCCGTGCTCACTTCGCAACGACAATTTAAGCCATTTGCGCGGGTCAAACTTCCACCGAGTCCCATTTCCATCACAAGTCACATAACCCAGTTATGTTCAAGTTGGCTTTCAAGCCACCAAGTTGGCAAGATCTCGTATCCGCCCAGTTTTCCGGGTGCACCTTTGGGTTAGTCCCCAAGGTTCCCTGCTGCAATCTACCGCGTAGAAAACCCGAAAAACAACCAATAGCACGGAGTCTTCTCCGGCATTATGCAATGCAACATCACCGATCCAGACCAACATGTCCGGGTAGGCTTCACACATCATACCTATGTCCGTTCTCGCTTACGAACTCTAAACAACGGGGACTTCACATATCTACCCGAAGGAACGCCTCCAACTCTCCGCAAACTCGCGAGAGCGGGCTTCCTATGCAAAGAAAGAAAGCTACTCATGCTCAAGATGAGGATCGTTACCCTTGCGTTCCTCTTTGGTGCCATGGAAAAGTAATCGGATGAAAACCACCGCACTAGCGTTGCCTCCGTGGATCCGGAGTCGGCTCGCGTTTCGGAGCTCCGAAGCTCCTCCAATGGCGGGATCTAGCTCCTTCTTCCTCCCTTGGCTCTCCTCTCTCTCTAAGGCTTTGGAAAGAGAACACTTAAGAAAAAGTAAGGGTTTTGAAAACCCAAACCCTGGTATATCCCTTCAGGAACAACCCCCAGCCATTGGATCTCAAAATAAGGAAACGAACGGCTTTGATTCGGGACTGAAATGCCCAATCTGGATCGAACACGGCCTGGCACACGCCCGTGTCCAGGGCCGTGTGCCTCATTCGCCGTCAAAATCGAATCTCCTAGAACCTCACACGGGTATCGAACACGCCCGTGTTCGAGCTGACACGCCCGTGTTCAACCACACACGGCCGTGTGTCCGGCCGTGTACCCCATGATTTTTCCCCAAAATCAACCCGAGCACTGCACGGGTTCTAGGACACGCCCGTGTACTTACCCGTGTCACCTTGACATGCCTGGACCCCAGGCCGTGTACACGGTCTCGACACTCGACATTTCGTCGAGTGAAGATCGTCGACCTGATGACACGGCCTTGTACACGCCCGTGTCCTAGGTCGTGTACCTTGTCTCGATGAATCGTCGAGTAAAGCTCGTCGACTCCCCGGGACGATCATCGAGACAGGTCGACACGCCCTGCGACATTCCTGTGTCGCAGGCCGTGTGCCTTGTCTCGATGCATCGTCGAGCGAATCTCGTCGACTCTGCGGCTAAGTGTCGACACGGGTCGACACGCCCTGCGACACGCCCGTGTCGCAGGCTGTGTGCCCAGTCTCAACGAATCGTCGAGCAAATCTCGACGACTTCGCGGCTAAGTGTCGACACGGGTCGACACGCCCTGGGACACGCCCGTGTCCCAGGCCGTGTGCCTGCTGCCAGAACCCAAACTGGCCCAAAACGTCCCCCCTTCGCTCCTTTGAGTTTCGGGGCGTTACAACGGGCATGTCCAAGGCCGTACTGTGCGCGTATTCGACGAATTTTCCTTGAAGTCGACAAAAAGGAGTCGACAATCGTCGAGACTTCGAAAACGGCCTGACACACGGGCGTGTCCCAGGCCGTGTCCTGCTCGGGTTGTGAGCCGGGCCATGTAAGGGGATTGAACACGGCCTGAAGCCAGGCGTGTTCGGCCTGACACGGGTGTGTCAATTTCGACACGAGCGTGTCGATTACCCGTGTCCTTCTCGGGTGGTTTTTTATCTTGTGTCGATGGAGGAACACGCACAACAATACGGGCGTGTACTGAGTGGCACGGGCGTATCATGTTCGACATGGGCGTGTCCAGTGCCCGTGTCCTATTCTGGGTGCGATGGTTTCGATGTTGATTGAGGCACACAACCTTAGACACGGGCATGTCGCAAGCCGTGTTCGGCCCAGGCGTTTTGGTTTTAGGTTCGGATCGTGGCCGTTCATTTCCTTCTAAGGGGATCTGATGGTTCAGGGTTGTCCTTGCTGAGTTATGTCCGGGAATAGGGTTAGGAAACCCTCATTCTTCATCAAGTACTCTCTTTCTAAGTTCTAGAGAGAAGGGAGAGCAAGGAAGGAGGTGAAAGAGAGATCCGACTGCCAGAGAAGCTTTGGTGCACCAAATCGCGAGCCGAGTCCGGATCCGTGGAGGCAAGATCGTTGCGAAGGTTTTCATCTGGCTAAGTTTCCACGGCTAGGAAGAGGGGTTGTAAGGTAACGACACTTCTCCTCTTGGTTTTAGGATGCGTGTTTAACATCTTTTTTTAAGCTTCGGGGCATCAAATCTCTCACATGAGAGGGGTTTGGGTGGTCATGCTTCAAGAGGAACCTCCGGGTAAATTGAGTCCATCCCCAGCATGTTTTTGCATTAGAGATCTACTATGTTAGTGGATTAGGCATTGAGGGTAAAGCCGTGGTCGCGACCGTTTGTCCGACTCGGTGATGTTGCATACGAGCTTTAAGGATTTTGTAGAAATCCATTGCGGCAAGATGTCATTTGTGATGTTTGTGTTTTCCCCCATTTTCGAGTGAGTACGTGTAGCCGGAACCAGACAAGGTTAGCTCCACAATGGCGGTAGATGGTTTCCTTGGTGGACAAGGTTAGCTCTGCATTGGCGGTATATGGTTTCCTTGGTGCGTGGGGACATTGCAGTACAAGTGAGGGATTAGGGTGGGAATGATATTGGATTGTGATGTGCTAAGGTGCGGCTTTGTATCCGTGGTCGGCTGGCTATCCCGTGACGTGCAAGTCATGTGTCGAGAGTGTCCTGGCGAGACTAGTCCCCTTCTGTGAGACAGACGAGAATGCCAAGCATGGGGCAAGCCTAGGCAATGAGTCCATGAGCGAGTGGGGTCCAGCAAGGGTTCTTAGAATTGATCATTATGTTAGACGGAATCCTGACATGAGAAGTCAGAGCTTGCAGGCAAGCCCGGGTCTAAGACCATGAGCGGGTGGGGCCTTGGCAAGAGTTCCGTGTGGCAGCTTGTATGTCGTTAGGGGAATTGCAGCACCCTTTTTGTTTGAGGCTTAATGCCATTGGGGAAATTGGATGTACCCAGATGTTTGATGATGTGCTAGATGCATACGCGATAGGGTGCCTTGGGTGAAACCCGGGTTTTGCATACATGCTGCATAGTAGGCCCCTTTTCATTATATGCTCAACAATAGAAAACGTGCATGTTATTTGAGACATCCAAGCCTGTTCTTTTAGTATTTTACTTGTTTACGTATATGGTATACAAAGTGCTGACTTGGAGGTTGGAGGGGTACCCCGGGGTCCGTTGGAGGGGTACCCCGGGGTCCGTTGGGGCGGCCGAGAGAAGATGTGTTTGTTACACAGTTAGAGGTCAGCCTTTGCTGACCCACATTACAATAAATTTTTACAGGGCAAGGATCGCAAGCAGGAGCTAGCTCGCCGACCAAAAAGGCCTAAGCCTCATGAAGTGTTACCAGCTTTGCATTACCTCTACTTCTGTGATATTGTATGTTTGATGTTTTAGACTTCCGGCTTGCATGCCGAGGTAGCTTAGGAGTGCCTCTGCACATTGATGTGTTATGTATCAATAGAATTTTGGACTCTCTTTTGTTGTAAGGTCATAAGGCCGTTTCGATACTCTTATATATGTTGATACCTTCTAGTCTAGTTTGTTGTTTCCGCTGTTGTTTGCTTCTGAGTTTTGAGTTGGATAGATTATATCATCTTTTAATTCTAAAGCTGTAGCGTCTGTTTGTTGTGGGGCCCCGGTCGGACCCATATTATACGGTCATTACAGGGGAGGTGTTACAATTTGGTATCAAAGCCAGGTTTCATCCAAGGTCAGTTAGGACGGTCGATTTATCGTAATCGTATCGCATTTATAAGTTATCCACATAGGAGTAACGTGAGACCATGAGTGTCCTTATGTTTGAGTCTTATGATAAGAGACTGATTCCTTATTTTCTTGCTTTTCCTAAGATTGCAAGCAAAGAGGTGGGTATGTCGAGAGCAAGAGAAGAGCTTTCGGCGAGCAGCACCACTGCTCTGGGTCCTTTGGGCATGGGTGTAAATCTGGCCGACTTCTGTCGCATGCTAGCAGAAGCAATGGTGGCAGCCCAAGCTGCAACGACAGCTCAGGTAGCAACCCCTGCTACACCAGATATGGCGACGGCCGTGCCGGGTGGAGAAGTCAGGCGAGCAAAGCCTTTGGCAAAAAGGGTGGTTGTCGAGCATGAAGACCGGGAGATGAAGTATATTCTGAGCTTCCATCCCCCGACGTTCAAGGGAGTCGGTACTCCGACTAATGCGGAGGATTGGTGGGCCCGAATTCCAGAACTTCTGAGGGCGACAGAGATGCCAGAAGAGAAGAAATCTGAGTTTGCAGCTTTCATGTTGGAGGGAGACGCAAAGTTGTGGTGGGTGAGCCATAGCGGCCGCCAATTTCCTGGATGCACCCCGTCCATGGAAGAATTTTGGGATGCTTTCCTAAAGTACATTCCTATTTCAATGAGGTTGTCCCTTCAGAGGCAATTTCTACACTTGATGCTGCGAGATAAGACGGTGGACGAGTATGTACATAGTTCACTCGTTTGGGTCATTATGCAGGAACGACCATGGCGGGCGATGAGTAGAGGGATAACCTCTTCTACCAGGGGCTGAGGGAGAATCTAAGACAACCCCTCATTGCCATGAAGAGAGCTTGTTTCAATAAGCTAGTTGAGGCTGCCAGGACATTGGAGAGTGATCTAGAGCGAAGCCAATGTCGTAAGGGTTTTGCGCCCATGCAAGGAGAAGGGAAGCCTTCTCAATCCCAAGGAAAGTCTGAAGGGAATAGATGGAGGAAGAAGCCTCACCCATACAAGTCCGGTGAGAAAAGCAAGTGGACGTCTGGAGGGTCTCACTCTAAGGGTCCACCGATGTGCTTCAACTGTGGTAAGGTGGGGCACATTGCTCGTTATTGTAACCAAGGAGGTGCGGAGCAGGAGGAAAGGCAGAAGCAGACTGTGCGTCCGGCCCCAGTGCCGCAGAAAAAGGGAAGATGGCAGAGTCTAGCGCTTCTCGGTTCCAACCGGTGCAACCAAGGGCTTACAACCTTGGATAGCAGGAAGAGATCCGCCAACCCGATGTGGTGACAGGTATGGGGAAGTTTAAGTTTAGCCTTGTGCTTCATACTTTTAGACCGTTATGTTTGATGTATATGTTTTAGGCTTTGTGTTAGTTTTCGTATACCTCGCTAGGGTACTGTGTGATACAGGAGCGTCGCACTCCTTTCTTGCGGAAAGCTTCATCCGGAGGATTGGATTTGAGTCATTTTTGGCGGACGTGGAGCTGAGGTGCGCATGCCAAATAGGTCATCCATGACCACCAGGAAGAAAGGGCACATTTGTTGGGAGCTAAGAGGAGTTGACTTCGTGTTGATAGCAGCGGTCCTGTCGTTGGTCGAGTTTGATCTGATTTTGGGAATGGACTGGCTAGCGGAGCAGCGTGCCAGTATTGATTTCCTATCCAAGGTGGTGACCCTAAGAAGCGAAGGGCAGACAGAAGTCAAGTTTGAGGTCCTTAATGGAGTGGCTCGTTCCCTAATTTTGTCCATGTAGTTGATGCGGGCAGTTGACTAGGGTGGAGTCGCTCTTGTGGCATTATTGGAGGTTCGCCTCTCCAAGTTATCACTTGGGGAAGTTCCAGTAGTGGCAGAGTTCAAGGATGTGTTTCTGGATGAACTTCCTGAAGCGCCTCCTCGACGGGAGATCGACTTCTCGATTGAGTTAGTACTAGAGGCTAGGCCGGTGTCACGGCCTCCGTTTAGGATGGAACCAAAGGAGTTGGCCGAACTCAAGGTACAGTTGCAGGAACTGTTGGAGCAGGGGTATATCAGACCCAGTTCTTCACCTTAGAGGGCGCCGATGTTGTTCGTGAAGAAGAAAGACGGTAGTATGCGGCTGTGCATAGACTACCGAGAGTTGAATAAACTGACTGTCAAGAATAAGTATCTGATTCCTCGGATAGACGACCAGTTCGACCAGTTGGTGGGGTCGGTGGTGTATTCAAAGTTGGACTTGAAGTCAGGGTACTATCAGTTGCGAATTCGAGACGAGGACATACCCAAGATAGCGTTTGGCACAAGGTATGGTCATTTTGAGTTCTCAGTGATGCCGTTCGGGCTGACGAACGCACCATCCGTATTCATGGATTTGATGAATCGAGTATTTCGGAAATACTTGGACTCTTTTGTAGTTGTCTTTATCGATGACATTGTGGTGTACTCCAAATCGGAGGTGGAGCATGAGACTCACTTGAGAGTAGTCTTGCAAGTGTTAATGGAGAACCAGCTTTATGCAAAGTTCTCAAAGTGCGAGTTCTGGCTCGAGAAGGTAGCATTTTTGGGCCATGTTATTAGTGGGGATGGGGTGGCGGTAGATCCAACAAAAGTGGAAGCCATCTGAGACTGGCCGATTTTGAGAACCGTGGTGGAAGTCAGAAATTTTCTTGGACTAGCCGGGTACTATAGAAGATTCGTGCAAAACTTTTTGCGGATAGCTCTACCCCTCATATCACTAACTCGTAAGGATCAGAAGTTTGTGTTTACTCAGGAGTGTAGTCAGGCATTTGAGACATTGAAGGAAAGACTGATGACAGCTCCAATCCTAAGTCTACCGAAAGTGACCGAAGGATTTCAAATCTTCAGTGACACATCGGGTTGCGGTTTGGGTTGCGTTTTGGTGCAACATGGTAGTGTGATAGCCTTTGGGTCTAGGCAGCTGAAGCCTCACGAGAAGAATTACCACGTCCATGACTCGGAGTTGGAGGCGGTAATTTTCGCATTGAAATTGTGGCGGCACTATGTTTATGGTGCGAAGGTGGAGATCTTCAAGGATCACAAAAGCCTGAAGTATCTCCTAGATCAAAAGGACTTGAATATGCGGCAGCGCAGGTGGGTCGAGTTCCTTGGAGACTATGAGGTGGTGATTAAGTATACGCCAGGCAAAGCCAATGTGGTGGCAGATGCCTTGAGTAGAAAATACTCGGGGCAAGGGAATTGGATCGAAGCTCATGATGAGCGGTTGGTGCTGGACTGGGAGTCCCTCGGCTTAGAGTGCGTAGCAAGGGGCGAGTCTAGCGTGGCTCAGTTGAACTTGATTGAAATGTAGAACGAATTATCTGATCGTATTCGGGAAGCTACCCGTTTGGATGTGTAGTTTCAACCATACGTGGTGGAAGCTCAAAAGGGCGAGAGCAGCGCCTGGGAGATAATTAATGGGATTCTGAGGAAGGATGGACGGATTTGTGTACCGCAGTTCGGCAAGCTCCGGGAGTGGTTGATGTTTGAGGCTCACTTTACAAAGTACTTCATTCACCCGGGAAGTACAAAGATGTACTTGGATATGAAATAAATCCTTTTGGTGGGCTGGACTGAAGCGGGACGTAGCTTTGTACGTGAATCAATGTCAAACTTGTGCCTAGGTGAAGATCGGGTGTCAGAAGCCGGGCGGGTTCCTGAAGCCTCTTTCAATCCCCAAGTGGAACTTCGATGACATCTCCATGGATTTTGTGCATGGGTTACCTAGACCATAGCAGGGTAATGACGCGATTTGGGTGATTGTGGATCGGTTAACCAAAGTGGCTCACTTCATCCCAAATCGAAAGGAGGACAGCGTTGAGAAGCTGGTAGAGTTGTATGTTCGCAACATTGTGCGACTACATTGGATTCCTAAAAGTGTAGTCAGCGATCGTGACAGACGTTTCATGTCCAAGGACTGGAGATTGGTTCAGAAGAGTTTGGGCACGAAGCTCAAGTTCAGTACGGCTATCCGTCCTCAAACTGACGGGCAAACCGAAAGAACAAATTGTACTATGGAAGATATGCTAAGGATGTGTATTCTTGACTTCGGCAAGAAATGGGAGGATCACCTCTTCATAGTTCGGTTACAATAACAGTTACCAAGCAAGTATAAAAATGGCGCCATATGAAGCTTTGTATGGGAGACGGTGTCGAACACCGATGTCTTGGACAGAGGCGGGAGACACCAAACTATTGGGAAAAGAAGTGGTAGCTGATGCTTGTGAGTTGGTGCGAACCATTCAAGAGCGCATGAAGGCGGCTCAAGATCGGCAAGCAAAATATTTTAA
Source organism: Platanthera guangdongensis (assembly GCA_039583875.1). Classification (NCBI taxonomy): domain Eukaryota; kingdom Viridiplantae; phylum Streptophyta; class Magnoliopsida; order Asparagales; family Orchidaceae; genus Platanthera; species Platanthera guangdongensis. Next base: position 137,536,487 of record CM077155.1, read on the forward strand.
TGCTCGCAACAGGAAGCTGGAGTTTGTGGTAGGCGATTGGGTCTATTTAAAGATCAAGCCGTTCAAAGGCGTTTCACGGATTCGCCGACTCAAGAAGTTGAGTCCAAGGTTTTTGGGACCTTTCGAGGTTGTTGAACGGGTGGGAGAAGCAGCGTACCGGTTGGCGTTGTCCGCAGAGCTCAGTGGACTATACTACGTCTTCCATGTCTCCGTCTTGAGGAAAGCCTTGGAAGAGGCTAGTGTGGTGATCGAATCGGCATCAGTGCCAATCGAGGAAGACTTGAGGACGCGAGTTCGTCCAGTTGGTATAGAGGATTCAAAAATTCGGTAGTTGCGGAACAAAGAGGTGAAACTCGTAAAAGTCTGATGGGACAACTATAGCCGTGAGGAGCTCTATTGGGAGCAAGAACAAACCATGCTGAAGGAGTATCAAGAGTTTTTCTATTCATGTATCATTTAAGTTTTGTGTACCCTTTTTTTGCTTTTTGTAATTTCGGGACGAAATTCGTTTAAGGGGGAGAGAGTTGTAACGCCCAAAAATTCGAAAGAGGGACGAGCAGCGTCAAGAGCCAAGTTTGGGTCTTGGTAAGGGTCACGCGGCCTGGGACACGGGCGTGTCCATGGCCGTATCGTGCTCGGGTTCGTCGAGAGCACGAGAATTCGACGATTTTCGCTCAACGAAGTGTCGAGACAGGGAACACGGCCTAGGACACGGGCGTGTCCATGGCCGTGTCGTGCTCAGGTTCGATGGAGAACTCGGGTAGTCGACGAACAGCGCTCGATGAAATGTCGAGATAGTGAACACGGCTTGGGACACGTGCGTGTCCAAGGCCGTGTCGTGCACATGTTCGATGAATTTTCCGCGAAGTCGACGAAAAGGCAGTCGATGATCATCGAGACTTCGAACACGTCCTGAGACACGGTCGTGCCCCAGGTCGTGTCCTGCTCGGGTTGTGAGTCGGGCCATGTATGGGGATTGAACACGGCCTGGAGCCCATGTGTGTTCGGCCTGACACGAGCATGTAAATTTCGACACGGGCTTGTTGATTACCCGTGTTCTTCTCGGGTGGCTTTTGATCCTGTGTCGATGGAGGAACACGCCCAGCAACACGGGCGTGTACTGAGTGACACGGGCGTGTCATGTTCGACACGGGCGTGTCCAGTGCCCGTGTCCTGTTCTAGGTGCGACGGTTTCGGCATCGATTGAGGCACACGGCCTTGGACACATGCGTATTGCAAGCCGTGTTCGGCCCAGGTGTTTTGGTTTTAGGTTCGGATCGTGGCCGTTCGTTTCCTTCTAAGCGGATCTGATGGTCCAGGGTTGTACTTGCTGAGTTATGTCCGGGAATAGGGTTAGTAAACCCTCATTCTTCATCAAGTACTCTCTTTTTTAGTTCTAGAGAGAAGGGAGAGCAAGGAAGGAGGTGAAAGAGAGATCCGGTTGCCGGAGAAGCTTCGGTGCTCCAAATCACGAGCCGAGTCTAGATCCGTGGAGGCAAGATCGTTGCAAAGGTTTTCATCCTGCTAAGTTTCCATGGCTAGGAAGAGGGGTCGTAACGTAACGACACTTCTCCTCTTTATTTTAGGATGCGTGTTTAGCATCTTTTCTTTCAAGCTTTTGGGCATCAAATCTCTCACATGAGAGGGGCTTGGGTCGCCATGGTTCAAGAGGAACCTCCGGGTCGATTTAGTCCGTCCCCGGCATGTTTTTGCACTAGAGATTTGCTCCGTTAGTGGATTAGGCATTGAGGGTGAAGCTGTGGCCACGACCGTTAGTCCAACTCGGTGATGTTGCATACGAGCTTTAAGGATTTTGTAGAAATCTGTTGCGGCAAGATGTCGTTTGTGATGTTTGTGTTTTTCCCTTTTTTCGAGTGAGTACCTGTAGCCAGAATCGGATAAGGTTAGCTCCGCAATGGCGGTAGATGGTTTCCTTGGTGGACAAGGTTAGATCCGCATTGGCGGTAGATGGTTTCCTTGGTGTGCAGGGACATTGCAGTACAAATGAGGGATTAGGGTGGGAATGATATTGGATTGTGATGTGCTAAGGCGCGGCTTTGTCTCCGTGGTCAGCTGGCTATCCCGTGACGTGCAAGTCATGTGTGAAGAGTGTCCCGGCGAGACTAGTCCCCTTCTGTGAGACTGACGAGAATGTCAAGCATGGGGCAAGCCCGGGCAATGAGGCCATGAGCGGGTGGGGTGCAGCAAGGGTTCTTAGAATCGGTCAGTATATTAGACGACATCCTGACAAGAGAAGTCAGAGCTTGCAGACAAGCCCGGGTCTAAGACCATGAGCAGGTGGGGCGTTGGCAAGAGTTCCGTGTGGCAGCTTGTATGTCGTTAGGGGAATTGCAGTACCCTTTTTGTTTGAGGCTTAATGTCATTGGGGAAATTGGAAGTACCCAGATGTTTGATGATGTGTTAGATACATACACAATAGGGTGCCTTGGGTGAAACCCGGGTTTTGCATACATGCTGCATAGTAGGCCCCTTTTCATTATATGCTCAACAATAGAAAACGTGCATGTTATTTGAGACATCCAAGCCTGTTCTTTTAGTACTTTACTTGTTAAAATATATGGTATACAAAGTGCTGACTTGCAGGTTGGAGGGGTACCCCGGGGTCCGTTAGGGGCAGCCGAGAGAAGATGTGTTTGTTACACAGTTAGAGGTCAACCTTTGCTGACCCACGTTGTAACAAATTTTTACAGGGCAAGGATCACAAGCAGGAGCTAGCTCGCCGAACAAAAAGGCCTAAGCCTCATGAAGTGTTACCAGCTTTACATTAGCTCTACTTCTGTGATATTGTATATTTGATGTTTTAGACTTCCGGCTTGCATGCCGAGGTAGCTTAGGAGTGCCTCTGCACATTGATGTGTTATGTATCAATAGAATTTTGGCCTCTCTTTTGTTGTAAGGCCATAAGGCCGTTTCGATACTCCTATATGTGTTGATAAATTCTAGTCTAGTTTGTTATTTCCGCTGTTGTTTGCTTCTGAGTTTTGAGTTGGGTAGATTATATCATCTTTTAATTCTAAAGTTATAGCGTCTATATGTTGTGGTGCCCCAGCCGGACCCATATTATACGGTCATTACAGGGGAGGTGTTACAATTTAGTATCAGAGCCAGGTTTCGTCCAAGGTCAATTAGGGCGGTCGATTTATCGTAATCGTATCGCATTTATAAGTTATTCACATAGGAGTAACGTGGGACCATGAGTGTCCTTATGTTTGAGTCTTGTGATAAGAGACTGATTCCTTGTTTTCTTGCTTTTCCTAAGACTGCGAGCAATGAGGCGGGTACGTCGAGACCAAGAGAAGGGCTTTCGGCCAGCAGCACCACTGCTCAGGGTCCTTTTGGCATGGGTGTAAATCTGGCCGACTTCTGTCACATGCTAGCAGAAGAAATGGTGGCAGCCTAAGCCGCAGCGAGAGCTCAGGTAGCAACCCCTGCTACACTGGATACGGCGACGGCCGTGCCGGGCGGAGACGCCAGACGAGCAGAGCCTTTGGCAAAAAGGGTGGTTGTCGAGCATGGAGACCGGCAGATGAAGTATTTTCTGAGCTTCCATCCCCCGACGTTCAAGGGAGTCGGTACTCCGACTAATGCGGAGGATTGGTGGGCACAAATTCAAAAACTTCGGTGGGCGGCAGAGACGCCAGAAGAGAAGAAATCTGACTTTGCAGCTTTATTGTTGGAGGGAGACACAAAGTTGTGGTGGGTGAGCCATAGCGGCCGCCAATTTCCTGGACGCACCTCGTCCATGGAAGAATTTGGGGATGCTTTCCTAAAGAAGTACATTCCTATTTCAACGAGGTTGGCCCTTTAGAGGCAATTTCTACACTTGATGCAACGAGATAAGACGGTGGACGAGTATGTATATGAGTTCACTCGTTTGGGTCATTATGCAGGAACGACCATGGAGGGCGATGAGGAGAGGGATAAACTCTTCTACTAGGGGCTGAGGGAGAATCTAAGACAACCCCTCATTGCCATGAAGAGAGCTTGTTTCAATGAGCTAGTTGAGGCTGTCAGGACGTTGGAGAGTGATCTAGAGCGAAGCCAATGTCGTAATGGTTTTGAGCCCAAGCAAGGAGAAGGGAAGCCTTCTCAATCCCAAGGAAAGTCTGAAGGGAATAGATGGAGGAAGAAGCCTCACCCATACAAGTCCGGTGAGAAAAGCAAGTGGACGTCTAGAGGGTCTCACTCTAAGGGGCCACCGACGTGCTTCAACTGCGGTAAGGTGGGGCACATTGCTCGTTATTGTAACCAAGGAGGTGCAGAGCAGGAGGCAATGCAGGAGCAGACTGTGCACTGCGGCCCCAGTGCCGCAGAAAAAGGGAAGATGGCGGAGTCTAGCGCTTCTCGGTTTCAACCGGTGCAACCAAGGGCTTACAACCTTGGATAGCAGGAAGTGATCCGCCAACCCGATGTGGTGACAGGTATGGAGAAGTTTAAGTTTAACCTTGTGCTTCATACTTTTAGAACGTTATGTTTGATGTATATGTTTTAGGCTTTGTGTTAGTTTCCGGATACCTCGCTAGGGTACTGTTTGATACAGTAGCGTCGCACTCCTTTCTTGCGGAAAGCTTCATCCGGAGGATTGGATTTGAGTCGCTTTCGGCGGACGTGGAGCTGGAGGTGCGCATGACAAATAGGTCATCCATGACCACCGGGAAGAAAGGACACATTTGTTGGGAGCTAAGAGGAGTTGACTTCGCGTTGATATCTGTTGAAATTTGTGAAGTGGAAGTGGGTGACGGGACAGGCCGCGCGGCCTGTGGCGGACAGCCTGGGCGGACTGGGCGGACTGGGCGGACTGAGGTTTGCGGCCTGGTGAAAAGTCTGGTGGAAGCCGGCTGTGTTCTGAGCGGGTTGTTGCATGGAGTCCACGGTTTGGTGCGGCCTGGTATCTGCGGATAGAGAGGCTTGCGGACTGGTGCATTGCTCAGTGGTCGCGGGTGCAAGCTTGTGCTGAAAGGCGGGTTGGCTCTTGTCAGCGGGAAGCTTGCGGACTGATGTGTCCGCGGTATTGGCTGTTGCGGACTAAGCTTAGAGCTTGGCTGAGGCCTTGTTGAGCTCTGGTGGCACAGCAGGCAAGTTGCTGTGGAGATCGTTGTGGCGGCCTGGTTTTGGAGTCCGGGATTAGACCGCTGTGATAGGACAGAAGTGCGAGGAGCTCGCGGACTGATGGCGGTCTGTGCTTGGGTGTTTGGCGGACGGGAATTTGAGTCTGCCATGCTCGCATTAGCTCTTGATGGTTTTGGACTTGGTCACACTTTGTGTCAAGGCCATGGTGTCCGCGGTATCCGCCAAGTCCGTTGTGACCGGGCGGACTGTTGCTGTCTTCCTTTGGTCGTGGACTTGTGGAGGATTGAGGTGTGAGTCTTGCGGACTGCCTCGTGTTGGTGCGGACAGCCATTGAAGGGGGTTTGCTGTCCTGAAGTAGTTGGAGCCTTGCGGGCTGATGCCTTGTCCGCTTAGCTTAGGCGGACTGGAGTGGGTTCGTCAATGGTTGCCTTGCTCCTGGCGGTTTTCCTTGGTGACCGGCTAAGTCCTCGCGGACTCAGCGGACGGTGGTTTGTATTCGCGCGGGCTGGGGCGGTGTCGCTATCTCTTGGGCGGTGACCACACTCCTCACCCGGCCTATAAATAGGACCCCCCTGGCACATCTACAGTAACTTGAGTGAACAGTAAGTTGGGGTGTGCAAGGAGCTGCGGTCTGTGTTTTCCAGTCCGCGCGGATTGTTTCAGGGTGACGGTTTGTTGTGTGCAGGTCGCGCGGATAGCTTCAAGGAGCCAGGAGTTTGGCTGTGACTTCGGTCAAGTGCTTGGAAGTGTGCGGTCTCTGCGGACTCAGTAGGAGGTCGCTCGGCGCCTTGTCAGTTCTGTTTCATCTTTGCCAGCTTCAATAACCTGTCCGCCGGCTTCAGGCGGGTAGGGGTGTTCCTCAGTTCAAGTTCAGCAGGAGGCGAATAACGGTGTGTCCGCGCGGCCTCGCGGCTTCGGCGGACTCCGTGTCTATTCGGCGGATTGCAGCATAGCTTGGGCGAGCTCAGCGGACTCGGCGACCTCGGCGACCTCGCGGTCTCGGCGGACTCGGGTGCTGTCCGCCCGGCTTGTTTTTTGGTGCTTCTGTTTTTCAGCTGTTATACTAGCGAAATCATGTCTCGCTATGTATGCCTCGCATTGTAAAGAAGTGAATGAATAATAGACCTGCTTGTGCTTCCTTTGTTTGTTGGGATTTACCTTTGTACCTCTAGTCCTTGGTTTCCGCTGGTTCAACGTGCGAACTGGGTAGTTCCGAAGATATTAATTTGGCGTTTGGGCTATCTTGCTGACCACGTTGAGAAAATTTAACATGGTATCAGAGCGAGGTTGCTGAGGTTCAGTTGCGTGAGCGGAAGTCAGTCAGTGTTGTTACTCAGTGATTGAGTGGTGATCAACCTATGTTGTTGCTCGGAGCTGCTGAAAGGTTGCCAACAGGTGTTGCAATGGAAGGGAGCTTAGCAAGAGGTCTGGGCATTGAACTCTTAACGCCGACTAAATTCAAGAAGTGGAAGTCGTGCATGAAGAGTTATCTTCTTGGCGAGGAGCTGTGGGATGTCGTTGGTGGAGACGACAGGCAGGAAGTCACTACTGCTTTCGGTACTGCTGAGCAGGTGAGGCTCTGGAGAAGAACAAATGCTAAGGCGGAGTTCGTTCTGAAGAGAGCTGTGTCTCCGGAACTATTTGATCACATCATTGGATGTGAGTCGGCTGCTGATATTTGGACAACCATTGATGAGTTGTTCAATAGGAAGAATGTGGCGCGGCTTCAGTTCCTGGAGAATGAGTTGGCCAGGGCAACTCAGGGAGACCTTTCCATTTCCAAGTACTTCTTAAAGATGAAGAGCTTGTGTGCTGAGCTGTCGGCACTAGATCCTGATGAGCCTATCTCTGAGGCAAAGATGAAAAGGCACATTATCCGCGGCTTGCGGAAGGAGTATGTGGCCTTTGTCACATCTGTTCAAGGGTGGGCTACTCAGCCGTCGTTGCTGCAGCTGGAGAATCTGCTTGCCTCACAGGAGAGCTTAGCAAGGCAGATGGCTGGAGTGAACCTGAATCAGGAAGGCAGCGAAGCTCTCTTCTCAGGAAAGAAGAAAGGATGGGAAGGGAAGAAGAAGAAGAAGGTGCAGGCCGCTGTTGAGAAGGAGACTTCAACTTCATATCCGTCGGAGAGGAGCAATGCTCCTAAGGACTGGAAGAAGAATCTGAAGTGCTACCGGTGTCATCAGCGTGGGCACTTCAAGCGGGACTGCAAGGTCAAACTGCATCCTGGGCATGCTGCGGGAAAGGAGGAAGCTTGTTCGAGAAGTGAAGAAGCAGAATGGGGCGGAGCTTTCTTGACGGGCACTTGTGTCCGGGCCTTGTCTGCTGAGAACTTCAACGGCGAGTGGATCGTGGACTCCGGGTGTGGTCATCACCTCACCGGAGACAAATCGAAGTTCACCTCCATGCATGCTTACTCAGGTAATGAAGCTATTATCACTGCTGATAATACTGTTTATGCAGTAGAGAAAGAGGGGTCGTGTCTTTGGGTAGTGATCAGGGGCCACTCACGTTAAGGAGTGTGTATCACGTGCCGGGCATGAAGAAGAACCTCTTCTCGGTGACCAATGCGATGGACGCTGGGTATCACGTTCTGTTTGGGCCAACAGACGTGAGGTTTTTTCGCAACGTATCAGCGGTGAAGGCTGATGTTGCTCATGTTGGGAGAAGGGTGAAGAGCTTGTATGTTCTTTCCACCAGTGCTTATGTTGATAGAATGAGGGCCAATGATAGTGCGGCTATCTGGCATGAGAGGCTGGGGCATGTTGGCATGGACAAGCTAAAGGCAATGGCGAGTAGAAGTTTGGTGAGGGGGTTGCCGAAGTTGTCCTCCTTTGGTGATGGGCATGTTTGTGCGGGCTGTCAATTCGGTAAGGCACATCGCCTTCCGTTTGATAAATCACAAACAAGGAGCAAGAAGCCACTGGAGTGTATTCATGGCGACCTGATGGGACCAACGGTTACTGCCAGCCTTGGTGGAAGCAAATACATGCTTGTCTTGGTTGATGACTACTCAAGGTATACTTGGGTGTACTTCTTAAAGGAGAAGTCGGAAGCCTTCCGTTTGTTCGTGGAGTTCAAGGAGTTGGTAGAAGGCCGGCTTGGCTTGCGGGTTAAGAAGTTTAGAACTGATAACGGGGGGGAGTTTGTCTCTTCCGAGTTTTCTAACTTCTGCAGGAAGCACGGGATCCAACGGGAGCTTACTTGTGCTCACACTCCACAACAAAATGGGGTAGCGGAGCGGAAGATCCGTCATCTGACGGAGACCTGCAAATGCTGGCTTCATGCGAAAGATATCCCAAGGTCCTTTTGGGCGGAGGGAATGTCTTGTGCTGCTTATGTTATCAACCGGATGCCACTCAGCCCTATCAACATGAAGACTCCTATTGAGCTGTTGCTGAAGGAGAAGCCGAGTGTTGAACACCTTAGGGTGTTCGGTTCAACTTGCTACGTGCATGTCCCGGATGCTTCACGGACAAAGCTGGATGCGAAGGCAAGGAAACTTGTCTTTGTTGGCTATGATGAGCGGAAGAAGGGATGGAAGTGCATGGACCCTGTGACGAAGAAGTTCATGGTGTCAAGAGACGTTGTCTTCGACGAGCTGACGTCATATGGAGGTGGCTCGGTGGAGCTAACCGGAAGTAGCAAGGATGATGAAGCACCGGTGGAGGCTGCTGAAGGCTTGGAAGAGGAGCTTGCTGTTTCACCAGCAGCTCCTGTTGCTTTGAATTCCGAGGCTGAGCCTTCTGGCTCAGGAAGCAGGGGGAGAACTGCTCAATGCTTGCCCCATGTAGGAGTGGAGCCCGAAGAAGCAACAGAAGCCGTGAGCAAGGAGTCGTGTCTTCGGAGATCGAAGAGGGTGGTTAAGCCACCGGCTCGGTACTGTGATGGGAATGCAGTGAGCTTTGTCTCCTGCTTCTTTGCAGGTCCTCTGGATGAGCGAGAGCCTGCAAACTTCAACGAGGCCACTGGAGTGAAGGAGTGGGATGATGCCATGAAGGAAGAGATTGATGCTCTGAAGAAGAATGAAACCTGGGACCTTGTGCCCAAGGTTGATGGCGTTACTCCGGTTACTTGCAAGTGGGTGTATAAGTTGAAGAAGAAGGCTGATGGGAGCATTGATCGGTTCAAGGCTCGCCTGGTCGCTAGAGGATTCTCACAGCAGTATGGAGAAGACTATGAGGAGACATTCAGTCCAGTTGCGAAGATGACTTCTGTAAGAGTGGTGATCGCCTTGGCTGCTAGCAAGGGATGGAGGTTGTGGCAACTCGATGTGAAGAATGCCTTTCTTTACGGAGAGATTGACAAGGACATCTTCATGGATCAGCCGCTTGGTTTTGTCTCTGAGAAGCATCCGGACTATGTTTGCAAACTCAGGAAGGCTCTCTATGGGTTGAAGCAAGCTCCTCGAGCGTGGTATGGGAAGATTGCAGAGTACTTGCAATTCTGTGGATACCTGGCTTCTAACTCGGATTCAAGCTTGTTCGTCAAGAAGAAGGGAGAGCTACGAGTCTTGGTCCTGCTGTATGTGGATGACATGATCATCACAGGGAACTCGGAGGAGGAAGTAGCAAGGCTCAGGGCAGAGCTTGCTATACGCTTCGAGATGAAAGACTTGGGAGAGTTGCATCACTTTCTTGGTCTGGAAGTGGAGAGGAAGGAGTGCGGGGTTCTCATTAGCCAGAAAGGGTATGCTGATCGCATTGTGAAGCGGTTTGGCATGGGCGAAGGGAAGAAGTGCTCTACTCCACTGGAATCTGGGCTGAAGCTTCGACGAGATGAGGGAAGGGTTATTCATGATCCCTTGGTGTTCAGGGCTCTTGTTGGGAGCTTGATTTACCTGATGATTACAAGGCCGGATATCGCTTATACTGTTGGCCGAGTAAGTCGGTATATGGCTGAACCAAGGCAATCTCATCTAGTGGCGGCGAAGGGAATTCTGAAGTATGTCAAGGCTTCTTCTGACATGGGACTCCTCTATAGAAGGGACGCGGAGGTTGCGTTGCTCGGGTACACGGATGCTGACTATGGCAGTGATTCGGATGATCGAAGGTCTACTTCAGGTTATGTGTTCACTTGCGGATCAGCTAGCATCTCGTGGTGTAGCAAGAAGCAGGACTCAGTGTCGGTTTCAACCACGGAGGCGGAGTATAAGGCTTCGGCCTTGGCTGCTCGGGAAGCCGTTTGGTTGAGGAGGCTTATAGAGGATGTTCATGAAGAAGTGCAAGGGCCTAATTTACTCCGGGGTGACAATGAGAGTGCTCTCAAACTGGTTAACAATCCAGTGTGCCACGCCAGGACCAAGCATATAGAGATTGATCACCACTTCATCAGGGAGAAGGTGTTGGAGGGGTCTCTGCTGGTCGGGCATGTTCGGAGTGAGGATAATCTTGCTGACATCTTCAGGAAGCCACTGTCGAAGGGGCCCTTTGAACGCTTGCACAGCTTGCTGGTCTTGGTCACCACTTCTCACTTCAAGGGGGAGTGTTGAAATTTGTGAAGTGGAAGTGGGTGACGGGACAGGCCGCGCGGCATGTGGCGGACAGCCTTGGCGGACTGGGCGGACTGGGCGGACTGAGGTTTACGGCCTGGTGAAAAGTCTGGTGGAAGCCGGCTGTGTTCTGAGCGGGTTGTTGCATGGAGTCCGCGGTTTGGTGCGGCCTGGTATCTGCGGATAGAGAGGCTTGCGGACTGGTGCTTTGCTCAGTGGTCGCGGGTGCAAGCTTGTGCTGAAAGGCGGGTTGGCTCTTGTCCGCGGGAAGCTTGCGGACTGATGTGTCCGCGGTATTGGCTGTTGCGGACTAAGCTTAGAGCTTGGCTGAGGCCTTGTCGAGCTCTGGTGGCACAGCAGGCGAGTTGCTGTGGAGATCGTTGTGGCGGCCTGGTTTTGGAGTCCGGGATTAGACCGCTGTGATAGGACAGAAGTGCGAGGAGCTCGCGGACTGATGGCGGTCTGTGCTTGGGTGTTTGGCGGACGGGAATTTGAGTCCGCCATGCTCGCATTAGCTCTTGATGGTTTTGTACTTGGTCACACTTTGTGCCAATGCCATGGTGTCTGCGGTATCCGCCAAGTCCGCTGTGACCGGGCGGACTGTTGCTGTCTTCCTTTGGTCGTGGACTTGTGGCGGATTGAGGTGTGAGTCTTGCGGACTGCCTCGGGTTGGTGCGGACAGCCATTGAAGGGGGTTTGCTGTCCTGAAGCAGTTGGAGCCTTGCGGGCTGATGCCTTGTCCGCTTAGCTTAGGCGGACTGGAGTGGGTTCGTCAATGGTTGCCTTGCTCCTGGCGGTTTTCCTTGGTGACCGGCTAAGTCCTCGCGGACTCAGCGGACGGTGGTTTGTATTCGCGCGGGCTGGGGCGGTGTCGCTATCTCTTGGGCAGTGACCACACTCCTCACCCGGCCTATAAATAGGACCCCCCTGGCACATCTACAGTAACTTGAGTGAACAGTAAGTTGGGGTGTGCAAGGAGCTGCGGTCTGTGTTTTCCAGTCCGCGCGGATTGTTTCAGGCTGACGGTTTGCTGTGTGCAGGTCGCGCGGATAGCTTCAAGGAGCCAGGAGTTTGGCTGTGACTTCGGTCAAGTGCTTGGAAGTGTGCGGTCTCTGCGGACTCAGCAGGAGGTCGCTCGGCGGCTTGTCAGTTCTGTTTCATCTTTGCCAGCTTCAATAACCTGTCCGCCGGCTTCAGGTGGGTAGGGGTGTTCCTCAATTCAAGTTCTGCAGGAGGCGAATAACGGTGTGTCCGCGCGGCCTCGCGGCTTCGGCGGACTCCGTGTCTATTCGGCGAATTGCAGTATAGCTTGGGCGAGCTCAGCGGACTCGGCGACCTCGGCGACCTTGCGGTCTCGGCGGACTCGGGTGCTGTCCGCCCGGCTTGTTTTTTGGTGCTTCTGTTTTTCAGCTGTTATACTAGCGAAATCATGTCTCGCTATGTATGCCTCGCATTGTAAAGAAGTGAGTGAATAATAGACCTGCTTGTGCTTCCTTTGTTTGTTGGGATTTACCTTTGTACCTCTAGTCCTTGGTTTCCACTGGTTCAACGTGCGAACTGGGTAGTTCCAAAGATATTAATTTGTCGTTTGGGCTATCTTGCTGACCACGTTGAGAAAATTTAACAATATCAGTGGTCCAGTCGTTGGTCGAGTTAGGGGATTTGCAGTACCCTCTTTGTTTGAGGCTTAATGCCATTGGGGAAATTAGAAGTACTCAGATGTTTGATGATGTGCTAGATGTATACGCAATAGGGTGCCTTGGGTGAAACCTGGGTTTTGCATACATGCTGCATAGTAGGCCCCTTTTCATTATATGCTCAATAATAGAAAACGTGCATGTTGTCTGAGACATCCAAGCATGTTCTTTTAGTACTTTACTTGTTTTCATATATGGTATATGAAATGCTGACTTGCAGGTTGGAGGGGTACCCCGGGGTCCGTTAGGGGCGGCCGGGAGGAGATGTGTTTGTTACACAGTTAGAGGTCAGTCTTTGCTGACCCACGTTACAACAAATTTTTACAGGGCAAGGATAGCAAGCAGGAGCTAGCTCGCCGACCAAAAAGGCCTAAGCCTTATGAGGTGTTACTAGCTTGCATTAGCTCTACTTCTGTGATATTGTATGTTTGATGCTTTAGACTTCCGGCTTGCATGCCGAGGTAGCTTAGGAGTGCCTCTGCACATTGATGTGTTATGTATCAATAGAATTTTGGACTCTCTTTTGTTGTAAGGTCATAAGGCCGTTTCGATACTCCAATATGTGTGGATAACTTCTAGTCTGTTTTGTTGTTTCCGCTATTATTTGCTTCTGAGTTTTGAGTTGGATGGATTATATCATCTTTTAATGCTAAAGTTGTGGCGTCTGTATGTTGTGGGGCCCCAGCCTTACCCATAATATATGGTCATTACAGGGGAGGTGTTACATATTCCCCTTCGGGTTTTCCTCCGTTGGTCGGCCAAAACGATTCGCTTGATGTCGCTCACATCCAAGAGTACACAAGGTTGTACGTTAGGGCCTGGGTTTGTGTTGTACGATCACCCCTAGAAGTGGCAACACTGACCACTGTCACCGACGGCCACATTGGTGAGGCTCGCAGGGCTCGCTACCCTGCTGGAACAGAAGCGGTCCAAACTATATCGACATAGGGTTTGTGTGTACGGCTATGAATGCCTGCGGTGTGTGCGTGGCTATGAATGTCTGCGGTGTGTGCACGGCTATGAATGCATGAGGTGTGCGCGGCTATGAATGCCTGTGATTGAATTCAGGATATGAACACCTGATGTGCTGACGAGCTAGTGGAGCCTTATTATAACTGGTTCATATTACTGCTGCTTTTCTTTCCAGTTATATTATTCTGCACTTTTTATAACTGTTCCTAGCTGTACATATATGAAATGTTGTGCTAACCCTCTCTTGCTTTGGCTATTTACTTTTGTTGGGTGGGTGCGTGCTCGTCCCCAGGATGTGGATCCAGGGAGGAGATTTGTTTCCACTTAGCTCTGTGACTAACGGTTATTTGATTAACCATTCACAGGAGGTGTAGCACCGTAGTGACCCGATGCCGCTGGAGATTATGCCAGCAGCTCTACTCGAGCATATGCACCCCCACTGTCCCCAGAGTTTAGAGACGTGAGTACTGCCGAGCAGCGTAGAGAGAGAGTATATGAGGATTATATGTAGCATATGTATAGCCCACGGGATTATTTAAACGCTTAGGCTTCGACCCTAGAACCTCTGTGATATTGATATGTTATATATATCTGCAATGGTTTCCTATTAATGCTTCCGCCATACTTGATGGGTTGTGAATGTTGTGATTCGAGCCGAGCAAGGCAGCCATCTAATGAGTGGATAGGGTGGATCATTTGCCCTAAGAGCACTGGGTGGACGTCTTGGGCTAGTAGTACCCCTTCGGCCCGACCTGGGAAAAAGTTTGGGGGGGGGCACTACAATCTCCACCAAGCTGGAGGAGCCCATCCGCGAGGAGGTAAAGAAGCTTCTCGACGCAGGTTTCATCGCGAAGATCTAGTATCTAGGCTGAGTCTCCAATGTGGTAATGGTAAAAAAGGGGGATGGGAGGTGGTGTATGTGTGTAGACTTTTCTTTATTAAATAAATCATGCCCTAAGGATTGCTACCCCATGCCTCAGATCAATGCGCTGGTTGATTCAGCCATCGGTTTTTCTATTATGAGTTTTTTTGATGCGTTTTCAGGTTATCACCAGATCCGAATGCACCCCCCCCCCCTACATCAAAGATGACTCTTTCATCACAAGGGAGGGGTGCTTCAACTATAAAATGATGCCCTTCGGGCTAAAGAATGCAGGGGCTACCTACCAGCGATTGATAGATCGGGTGTTCAAAAATCAGAGGGTTAGGAACCTGGAGGTCTATGTTGATGATCTCATGGTGAAGAGTGGGGATGTGGGTTCACACCTACTTGACCTGGAGGAGACATTCGCGACCTTGCAGAAGTTCAAGATGAGACCAAATCCCTAGAAGTGTGTCTTTGGGGAAAGCCGAGGCAAGTTCCTTGGACACCTTCTGACCCCGGCAGGGGTAGAGCCTAACCCGGATAAAGTGAATGAAAGATATGGTACCTAAACACTTAGAGGGGGGGTGAATAGGTGACCTAATCCTTTTCTAACTTTGTTGGCAGCCAAACAGTTTTATCACAGATTTCTAAGTAGTCTATTACAGCAATCAGCAATAATCAAACATACACAGCACATTCACAGCACAGCACACAGTGATTTATAGTGGTTCCCCAATCTTTGGGTACATCCACTTTCCCCCTTCGCCTATCTAGCAGTGTACTAGATTCGGCCAAACTTCTCCACTGTCTCAGAACCCAAATAGGTTCCTACACCTCAGGCCCAAAGCCTTACACCTCAGCTTTCTCCAAAGCCTACACTCAGCCACAAAGGCCTACACTCAGCCACCCAGGCCTACACTCAGCCAATCAAGGCCTACACTCAGAGTTCTTCAACTCCTACACTCAGGCTCTCAAGCCCTACCCTCAGCCTTTATAAATTTAGGCTTACAATGCACTCAGATCCAAAGATCCTACAAGTTAAAATAGTATTACAACAAATAACTCAACAACTCAGAAAATAAGAGAGAAGTTGTGAGTTTCTTGCTGAGTTCTTGGAAGAACTCAGATAGATCCAAACTGACTTAGCTTCCTTCAAAGCTTCTTGAGTAGAACTGAATAAGTCTGAATCCTCTGCAGTTGTTCCTTGACCTCTGCTTCTTAAGATCCAGATGCCTCTGAATCCTTCTTCTCAGCCTAGTTCCAAAGACTGAATTCTTGATTGGAGCTCTCTCTCTCCAACTTCTTAGATCTGCAGTTGGACTGCCAGATCTTCTTGTGTTGATACTCTGTGTACCACTTTTCTGATTACTTGAATAATCTGATCTATTACTTCAAATAGCTTCAACAACAGTTTCTGTAAACTGTGAGTGCCTATTTATAGGCATTCTTCATGGTAACCGGCTGGCCCGGTTCATAACAGACTTCTGACTTCCCTGACAGTTGCTGTAGACCGGCTGGATCGGCAGCTGTCATGTCAACCAGTCACTTCTTGAAATTCTCTAACTGTCAGATAGTGTCGAGACTTTCTGTTCTTAAGTGTCGACACTTATAGACCAAGTGTCGACACATGCTGTGTAAGTGTCGACACAAGTCTTCAAGGTGTCGACACAACTCCTTGTATGTCTCGACACAGATTCTTCTGCATGTGTCGACACTGAAATTGAGTGTCGACACAAGTACTTGTTCTTCATTCTTTAACTATATTCTTCTAAGTGTCGACACATCTCTTTTGTGTCGACACAACTTCTTGTGTTGAATCTGTCAAGTGTTGACACTGCTTCTTGGTGTCGACACAAGTCTTCAATATAGATTCTTCAGCTGAGTGTCGACACATTCCCTTAGTGTCGACACTTGTACTTAGAATATTTTTGTAGATATTTCTGTTCTTTGCTAAGTGTCGACACAGCTCCTTGTGTCGACACTTCCTTCCAGTGTTGAGTCTTTAACTGTGTGTCGACACATTGTTCTGAGTGTCGACACATACTTTATATGTTGACTTCTCTGATGGTGTGTCGACACATTGTGTTGAGTGTCGACACTTACTTCAAGTGCTGACTCTTCTGCATAGTGTCGACACATTGTGTTGAGTGTCGACACTTACTTCAAGTGCTGACTCTTCTTCATAGTGTCGACACATTGTGTTGAGTGTCGACACTTACTTCAAGTGCTGACTCTTCTTCATAGTGTCGACACATTGTGTTGAGTGTTGACACTTACTTAATATGTTGACTCTTCTGGTTAAGTGTCGACACATTGTGCTAGGTGTCGACACTTGCACTTAGTCTCCGCAGAATTTTGCTGAGTGTCGACACAACTCCAAGTGTCGACACTTTCTGGTTTAGACACAGCTCTTCTAGGTGTCGACACTTCTGCTAAGTGTCGACACTGCTTCTCTGCATACTTCTTCACTGAGTGTCGACACAGCTCCTTGTGTCGACACTTTGTGTCTGGTGTCGACTCTTCATTCCAGGTGTCGACACAATGACTCCAAGTGTCGACACTGCTTGTCTGGGTGTCGACACAAGCTTTCTCAAGTGTCGACACTTTCCTCTGGGTGTCGACACATGGACTTAGAAAGTTTTTAGCTTCAGTCCAATGAATACCTAACCTGCACAAGTAACTCAAACATACATCAAATACATTATGATGTATATCATTGAGTTGGGTGAGGCTTCTTCAAATCAGGTACATTTGACCAATGTACCCAACAATCTCCCCCTATTTGGAGAAGTCATAACCCTTAGTCAATGATATACACCATTCATAATTAAAAATTACAAAATGATGAAAAGCAGATTATAATCAGCAGGGTTAACATGAATATGTAAAACTTCACACATATACACATTCAACATTCCAGAACAAATAAGAAACAAACACATTTCAGAACAATCATACTATATTTATCATATATTGTTCTAACATTGTTCCTTATACATTTTCAATGTTGTACAAAAATGTTTTTCATTTAAAAGATTACAACAAGCTTCAAATTTAATTCCTAATCTATTTCTGATCAGGTTCTTTGATAACAATTCCTTTTCCAGCTTTAACTTGAGCTTTGACAGCAGCAGTAGCAGTAGGCTCAGCATCAGCAGGCTTCTTGCCTTTTGAGTCTTTCTTCTTTTGTTCTTCAGCCTTGATTTTCTGTCTCTCAAAATAATGATAGGGCTTAGGAAAGTACTTGCTAGGCTCCACTGCAGTAGGAGGTAGCTTTCCTAACTTAGCCTTTCTTCTGTACTGGACAATGGCTTCCTGCCTGATCTCATGCTTCCTCCATTCAGCTTCTGAGAACCACTTGTTTCTATCAGTAGTGTTGTCTTTAGCAGCTTTCCAGGCAGTTAGAATGATATTTCTAGAGGTAGGGCTCCACTGTTCAAAATCTGGCTTTTGTTCTGCTAGTTCCCTAAACCTCTTCTTTGACAGCCTTGTCTCTTCTTCTTTGTCCAAAGCCTCTTGCATAGCTGTTGTTATAGGTTGAACAACCTTTTCTAAATGGACATTGTCCTTGCCCCCAGATGGGCTATACATAGTGCTCACCTCTGCATGAATCATTTCAAAATCTGGAGGTGGATAAATGACTTGAGCTACTTCTTATGGCTCACCTCCAAAATAGGCATGGTTCAGTCCAGATTCAGCAACTTCATTGTCATCACACAGGGGAGGATATCCAAGTGTAGCCCTGATTGAATTTGATATCCATTTTGCATGCTCAGAACTTGCCTTGACTAACACTCTCTCCCCCTTTATGACTTCTTGGGCCACATGGTCTCTTACATCATCCTTTTGGAATCTAATCTGACTATCCAAATACCTTATGCCATCCTTAAAGTAGGGTTTAAGCTTTGTAAGCTGTTCTGAGATTGCTTTCTGGGAATCTTGTATAGCAGTTTTGATAGCAGTAATCTCAGCTTGAAAGATTTTATCAAAATCAGCCTTTGCAGCAGCAGCAGATGTAGATGGTTCAGCAGACTTATTCTGTAATTCAGTGACTATAGCATTGTGGGATGCAGTCAAATTATCATTCATCCTTAATTGATTTTCCAGCACATAGCCTTGTTTCAATGCTATATCATCTACTTGAGTCTTGATCTTCTCCTGGTGAGTAGCCAAATAGACTACTGCATTCCCACCCTTGTGGAAGCAGTCAGTCATCTCCTTTTTATTAAGGTTCATTTCAAACCTTATTGACTTGATTTCCTGTGCCAGATCAAATTGTAGGGTCTTGTGCCTTTCATCAACATAAGTCTCTATAGCCTTCCTTTGCTCATCCAGCTTGATCTGTAGTGCAATCAGTAAAGTACTATAGTCAGCAGGTGGAGCTTGCTGAACTATAGGCTGTGGGGCAATGGATTGAAGGGCTTTCTTGTAGCTCTGACTTCTTCTTTTGAATACAAACAATTTCTTCTTCTTAGCCCTAGCACTCTCCTCATCTTCAGAGGCAGAGGTGCTGGCAATCTCAACCCTATCCTTAGGGCTTTGTGGTTTTTCAGCTTGCACATATAGTGCCTTCTCAGTGTCTAGCCTTAAAGGCTCTTCCAGAACTGTCATGTGCTCCCCCTCAGCAGCAGCACCCTTCTCTTCAGCAGCAGCAACCTTGTCCATGTCAAAATCCTCTTGATCTAAATTCAGAAACAAATCTTCCATAGTATATTCACGAGGGGATGGAGCTGGAGATAGTCTTTGTTCTTCAACTACTTGAGTAGTATCTGGAACATTTTGCACAACAGCAGATGTGTCTGCAAGACCAACATCTGGAGCTTGGATAGGTAGCTGAGTTTGCTGAGGAACATCAGACAAATCAGCATCTTCAATAAGATATTCTAAAGTTTTTAAGTCAGTGAGTACCTCTTGAATAATGGTGGTGGCTTGCTCACTGTCCAGAGTAGATGGTTCTTCTACTGCTGGAAGCTCCCCCTGGCAGTGATCCCTATGGATGGGGCTAGCTGGAGGCAGCTCCCCCTGGATCTCAGCTACATCTTGAGGAGCAGGAGTCTTCTCTGCAGCCACTTCTTCATGGTCATCAGGTGTGAAAACAACCTGTGCTTCACTATCAGAACTGCTGGAGGACTCTTGTGTCACAGCAGCAGTCTTTCTCTTCTTCCTGGGAGGAGTAACTTTCTCAGAAACTGGCTTCTCAGGGGTAGGCATGTCCTTTGACAACACCCTTTCCCATCTAGAAAATATCCTTGAATCCATCTTCCTCATGTGATTGATCTTACTTCCAGCTGCATTGCTCATTACCTCTGGTATTGTACCAGCCAGGTAGAGACTTATAATTCTGCCCAGATTGGGCTTTTTCAGACTTTCCTTGATCTTTTCATAGAGGACCATTGACCAATCTGTTTTGAGGGTGAAGATGATTCTTGTCATGATATTGAACATTGAGGCTGACACCCTGTCATGCCCTCCAGGTTTACTGAGAATGACCTTTCCCACTATTTCAGACATGAATTTCCCTTGATTATTCATGCCTTTCCTGTTAAAGACTGATCCTACCTTCATCTTTGGATCCAGTCCACACCAAGTAAGAGCTTCCCTGGTCTTTGAAGCAGTTACTTCCTCTTCATCATGTGCTTTAGGTAGCTGGAGTACCTTTCTCAGATTCTTTGGTGAAACTTTGACCTTAGTCCCATGAACTCTGGATTTGATCCTGAATCCAGAGTCATCTAAAGCAGCTCCATGGAGGAATTCAAGAACTTCCTTTTTCCAAATCTTCGTTGGTTCTGAAGTCAAGTATTCCAATCCAGAATCGGCAATTAGGGTTACTACCGCCTTGAGTTCTTGATCAGCTTCATCGAATGCACCTCGCACGAGCTCATAGCCTTCGTTAACATTCTCCTCGAGCTTGGGAGCCATTAGGGTTTGGAGATGTAGTCTTGAGAAAAGAGAAATGTCGACACAAGAGTTTTGGACTCGAAACTTTGAAAGCGTGTCGACAATCAAAGACAGAACCCTATTTATACCTTTCTGATTTGAAGTCGAACAGGCGGGATGGATAACTAAAAATGTGTCGACACTGTCAATAAGTGTCGACACTGACTTATAATGTCTCGACACACATGTGTCGACACAAGTTTAGTCAACAGATATTATGTGTCGACACATGTTTATGTGTCGACACTACTCTACTCGACGAATAGTCGAGACTTTACCTTGAAAATTCTGAGTAAAACTTAAGTGTCGACACCACATTGGATGTGTCGACACCTACTCGACATGTGTCGACACTAACATTCTGAAGTGTCGACACCAACATCCTAGATGTGTCGACACCTTTTTCCTGAAGTGTCGACACCAACATCCTAGATGTGTCGACACCTTTTTCCTGAAGTGTCGACACTTTTATTCTGTGTCGACATAGACTTGTCTATGTGTCGACACCTTTTTACTTAGCAAATTTTCTATTCTGTAAACTTAGTCTAAGTTTATCATACCTAGTTCAATTTTGAATCTATTGAACTTAGCTTCTTCTAAGGGCTTAGTAAACATGTCAGCTATCTGATTATCAGTTTTAACATATTCAAGTGCAATATCATTTCTTTCTACATGCTCCCTAAGAAAGTGATATTTAATCTCAATATGTTTTGTTCTACTATGAGATACAGGGTTGTTAGCTATTGAAATAACACTTGTAGAATCACAGTAAAGTGGAGTTCTACTTACCTGAAATCCATAGTCCACTAGCTGATGTTGAATCCATAGAAGTTGAGCACAGCAACTTCCTGCAGCTACATATTCTGACTCAGCTGTGGAGATAGCCACACTAGTCTGCTTTTTGCTGCTCCATGAAATTATTCTTCCACCTAGGAATTGACAGGTTCCAGTTGTGCTCTTTCTATCCTCTTTGCATCCTGCAAAGTCTGCATCTGTATAACCTATTAGATCAAAATCTCCATTCCTAGGGTACCAGAGGCCTAGATAGGGAGTGCCCTTTAGATATCTCAAAATTCATTTGACTGCAGTCAAGTGAGACTCTTTAGGGCAGGCTTGATACCTTGCACAAACACATGTAGCATATATGATGTCTGGTCTACTAGCAGTCAAGTATAGTAGGGAGCCAATTATCCCTCTATACAAGGTTTCATCTACAGGTTTCCCTGCATCATCCTTGCTAAGAGACATACTTGACCCCATAGGAGTCTTCATGGTGCTGGATGAATCCATACCATATTTCCTTATGAGTTCTAGGGTGAACTTGGACTGACAAATAGATAGACCACTTTCAGTCTGTTTAACTTGGAGACCCAAGAAAAACTTCAGCTCTCCCATACTACTCATCTCAAACTGACTTTGCATAAGCTTTGCAAACTTTTTGCAAAGGCTACTTTCAGTAGACCCAAATATAATGTCATCTACATATATTTGGACAAGTATTACTTTGCCTCTAGATTCCCTAAGGAATAGAGTCTTATCTATTTTCCCCCTTGAGAACTTGTTCTCAATGAGGAAACTAGATAGGGTTTCATACCAAGCTCTAGGAGCTTGTTTTAACCCATACAATGCTTTCCTAAGTCTATAGACATGATGAGGTAAAGTTGGATCAACAAAACCTGATGGCTGCTCCACATAGACTTCTTCTTTAAGATTACCATTTAAGAATGCTGACTTGACATCCATCTGGTAAACCTTGAATCTTTGATAGGTTGCATAGGCCAAGAACATCCTTATGGCCTCCAGTCTGGCTACTGGGGCAAAGGTTTGATCAAAATCAATACCTTCTTCTTGCCTATATCCTTTTACAACCAGTCTTGCTTTATTCTTTATGATGACCCCTTGTTCATCTAACTTATTTCTGTAGATCCACTTAGTTCCTATAACATTGTGGTTTTTAGGCTTTGGAACCAGCTCCCAAACCTTGCAACTTTTGAACTGATTAAGTTCTTCTTGCATAGCTTCAGTCCATTGTGGATCTTGTATAGCTTCTTCAAATTTCTTAGGTTCTATTTGAGACAGAAAACTAGAATATACTGCAGCATTCTGATTTCTGCTCCTTGTCTGAACTCCTTGTCTTGGATCTCCAATAATCAGCTCTACTGGATGATCTCTTAGATGCCTGTGGGCTAGAGGCATCCTAGCTTCAGGTTGAACTTCTTCAGCATCTGCATCATGCTGTACTTCTTGTATTTCTTCAGCTATTGGCACATGTAGTTCTCCCCCTGGACAACTGCTATTGCCTTCTACTTGCTGTCTTTCAGCAGGCATCTCTTCTATAGTAAGCTTGTCCAATTTCTTTGTCAAACCTGTGGGGCTGCATACATTGCTAGACAACTCATTGTTAATAAGTTTTGTCTCATCAAAAACTACATGCACAGTCTCCTCTACAACTTGTGTAATCAAGTTGTATACTCTATAAGCCTTACTATTGTTGCTGTACCCAACAAAAATTCCCTCTTGGGACTTGGCAGCAAACTTAGTTATGTAAGACTTCCCATTGTTAAGTATGAAGCATTTGCAACCAAAGATCCTAAAATAGGATAGGTTTGGTTTCCTGCCTTTCACTACTTCATAGGGGGTCTTGTTTAGTCTCTTAGTGATGGTAGCCCTATTTATCACATGGCATGCAGTGTTAACTGCTTCAGCCCAGAAATACTCAGGCAGTGATGTATCACTAAGTAGGGTTCTACCAGCCTCTATCAAGGTTCTATTCTTCCTCTCAGCAATGCCATTTTGCTGAGGTGTTCTAGGTGAAGAGAATTCTTGAAATATCCCAAAGTCTTCACATAGTTTTGTCATGCTTTCAGATTGAAACTCAGTACCATGGTCACTTCTAATTTTGACCACAGTACTATTTAGTTCATTCTGAATTTGCTTGACAAAGCTGTAGAAGACACTAGGTGTTTCAGATTTCTGCCTTAAGAAGAACACCCAGGAAAACCTTGAGTAGTCATCAACAACTACAAAGGTATAGACCTTCCTACCTAAGCTGTGAACTGGCATTGGACCAAAGAGATCCATATGCAAGAGGTATAAGCACCTCACAGCATCTTTGTTCTCAATGCTTTTAAAGGTGGATTTGGTCTGCTTGCCCTTTTGACAAGCTGAGCAAATGTCATCTTTAACACACTTAACTTGAGGACCATTCCTCACTAACTCTTTGCTAAAGAGCTTGCTAATAGTCTTGTAGTTAAGATGAGCTAGCCTCTTGTGCCACTTGACACAATGAGAGACTGTCTCATCAGCTACAAGACAAACAGGAGAACCATTGTTCTCAATCATGATGTCTAGACAGTAGACATTCCTCTTTCTATATCCTGTCAAAATGATCTCTTGATCACTTGACCTCTTGATATGACAACCATTTTTAACAAATGAGATGTCATACCCTACATCACTTAACTGACTTATACTTATAAGGTTGTGTTTCAACCCTTTAACATAAGCCACTTGAGTAATGGTAACAAGGTTTGAAGAAATGTTACCAAACCCTTTGATGATTCCTTTTTCAGAACCACCAAAGGTCACTTTAGGACCATTTTTGATTGGAATGTAGTCCTTCAGTAGTCCCCTTGTTCCAGTCATATGTCTGGAACATCCACTATCCAAGTACCATGTTGGGGTATGGCCACTTGGATTCACCTGCAAAACAAATTAATGAACCTTAGAACCCAAAGTAAACTTGGGTCCTTGGTGATTGTTAGTTTGCAACATGACACAGCTACCTACTGGCTTTCCACCAGGTAACTTGCTACTCAACTTGGCACTGGCATTGTTCCAACAATCCAAGGCAAAGTGGCCAACCTTGCCACAACACCAACATTCAAACTTATTGTACCTTTGCTTAGGTACAGACTTTGCTGTCTTAACTGCAGCTGACTGATTGAATGTTGGGGCCTTGCCCTTGGGCTTGGACTGATCCTGAACAGTCCTAGCAGGTTTAACAAAACCCAGTCCAGCCTTGCCTTTGTGATGAATAAAATCATCAATCAAAGGTAGAACTGATTTAGGCTTTGAAAACTTTGCAACCAGTTCTCTCTCTTTCTGAAGATTTGTCTCCAGTCTCTTAATTTGATCATTCTTAAATGTAATAGTACCCATCTGAATCACTGTAATGTGTTTCAGCCTGGCTACTTCATTCAGTTTTTGATCATACTGCTTCTCAAGGTCTGTTGCAGCAGCTTTTAGATTAGCAATTTCCTTTGCCTGACTTTTGGCAAGGGACTTGCTTTTCTTATAAGCCTGTAACAACACCTTATATTCATCTATGAGCTGATGAATATCTTCTTCAGACTCAGAAACACTTCCATCATTTGATGAAGATGAATCTGATTCTGAACTAGAACAAGAATCTAAACTTAGAGTTGGACTTTGTACCTGACTAGGTCCTGGCTGCTCCAGGATTTTGGTACTCTCAGTCAATGCCATCAGTCCTTGGCACTGGCAGTCTTCTTGTTCATAAATTGACTCCAAGATCTGCATAAATTCTTCTTCTTCTTCTTCTTCAGCAAATAGCCCTATGTAGGCTTCAGCATTAGTATCAGTGTCTGAAGAAGAAATATCTGAAAGAGTCTTCTCATTCTTAGCAACAAAAGACTTCTCTTTCTTCCCTTTGAAGTGAGTCTTTTTCCTGTCACTGGATTCTTTTCTTTTCTCAGGACAATCAGCAATGACATGACCCTGTCTATTGCAGCAGTAGCACACAATCTTTGATCCAGTTACCTTGCTTGTCTTTGTCTTCTTCCTGTCCTTCTTAGAAGGCTTTTTCTCCTGATACAAGACTTCTTTTCCCTTGTAAGTAGATGGTCTGGACCTCCACTGTTTCTTTTTCAGGAATTTCTGAAAGTGTCTAGTGAAGGCAGCAAAGTCTTCATCACTTTCACTGCTTGTAGACTTTGTACTGACAGACCCTTCTGACTCAGATTCAACTACCTCTGGAGGTGGAGTTGATGACTTAGTTCTGCATTTTTTGGGAACTTCTGTCTTGAAGGCAACAGTCCTTTCCTTGTGCTCAATCCTTGTTGATTTCTCCTCCTCTTTCCTCACTGTCAGTTGCATCTCATATGACAACAACTTGCCAAATAGTGTAGGAGGAGGAATTTCTCCCAACTTTGCCATTTCTCTTATGGCACAGATCTTGGTGTCCCAATCTTTGGTTAGGGACCTTAGGAATTTGTCATTTAGTTCATAGTTGCTGAACTCTCTTCCATAAGACATGAGTTCATTAACTATTCTATAGAACTTCTTGTAGCATTCAGTGATGCTATCTCCCTTGCCTTGCCTAAAGCTCTCATACTCTTGATTAAGCAAGGACTTCCTATCTTGCCTAACTTCTTCAGAACCTTCCATATAGACAATGAGGGTATCCCACATTTCTTTTGCTGTTTTACAATGAATTAAGTTCTGAAAAGTTGCATCATCAATGGCACTCACTATTATGTTTTGTGCCCTCTTGTCCATAGTGACTAGGACAATTTCATCCTTGGTCATCTCAGAGAAATCCTTTGGAGTCCTCTGATTTGCATCCAATACTGAGATCTTCATTGGCACATAAGGCCCTTCCTTAACTGTGATGTAGATTCTTGGGTCTGAGGCCTCCATAAATAGCCTTACCCTTTCTTTCCAGATCCCAAAAATTTCCTTTCTGCAAATAGGTAATTTCATGGAACCCAATTCTTTATGATTTTCAAAAGAACCCATGGTTCTTGATTTCTTGAAGCTGTTTTCTGACTTAGACTGTTTCTGCCAAACAGGATCTCCTTAGACTGTTAGTCCTTGTTTTGAGGAACCTGGCTCTGATACCACTTGAAAGATATGGTACCTAAACACCTAGAGGGGGGGGTGAATAGGTGACCTAATCCTTTTCTAACTTTGTTGGCAGCCAAACAGTTTTATCACAGATTTCTAAGTAGTCTATTACAGCAATCAGCAATAATCAAACATACACAGCACATTCACAGCACAGCACACAGTGATTTATAGTGGTTCCCCAATCTTTGGGTACATCCACTTTCCCCCTTCGCCTATCTAGCAGTGTACTAGATTCGGCCAAACTTCTCCACTGTCTCAGAACCCAAATAGGTTCCTACACCTCAGGCCCAAAGCCTTACACCTCAGCTTTCTCCAAAGCCTACACTCAGCCACAAAGGCCTACACTCAGCCACCCAGGCCTACACTTAGCCAATCAAGGCCTACACTCAGAGTTCTTCAACTCCTACACTCAGTCTCTCAAGCCCTACCCTCAGCCTTTATAAATTTAGGCTTACAATGCACTCAGATCCAAAGATCCTACAAGTTAAAATAGTATTACAACAAATAACTCAACAACTCAGAAAATAAGAGAGAAGTTGTGAGTTTCTTGCTGAGTTCTTGGAAGAACTCAGATAGATCTAAACTGACTTAGCTTCCTTCAAAGCTTCTTGAGTAGAACTGAATAAGTCTGAATCCTCTGCAGTTGTTCCTTGACCTCTACTTCTTAAGATCCAGATGCCTCTGAATCCTTCTTCTCAGCCTAGTTCCAAAGACTGAATTCTTGATTGGAGCTCTCTCTCTCCAACTTCTTAGATCTGCAGTTGGACTGCCAGATCTTCTTGTGTTGATACTCTGTGTACCACTTTTCTGATTACTTGAATAATCTGATCTATTACTTCAAATAGCTTCAACAACAGTTTCTGTAAACTGTGAGTGCCTATTTATAGGCATTCTTCATGGTAACCGGCTGGTCCAGTTCATAACAGACTTCTGACTTCCCTGACAGTTGCTGTAGACCGGCTGGATCGGCAGCTGTCATGTCAACCAGTCACTTCTTGAAATTCTCTAACTGTCAGATAGTGTCGAGACTTTCTGTTCTTAAGTGTCGACACTTATAGACCAAATGTCGACACATGCTGTGTAAGTGTCGACACAAGTCTTCAAGGTGTCGACACAACTCCTTGTATGTCTCGACACAGATTCTTCTGCATGTGTCGACACTGAAATTGAGTGTCGACACAAGTACTTGTTCTTCATTCTTTAACTGTATTCTTCTAAGTGTCGACACATCTCTTTTGTGTCGACACAACTTCTTGTGTTGAATCTGTCAAGTGTTGACACTGCTTCTTGGTGTCGACACAAGTCTTCAATATAGATTCTTCAGCTGAGTGTCGACACATTCCCTTAGTGTCGACACTTGTACTTAGAATATTTTTGTAGATATTTTTGTTCTTTGCGAAGTGTCGACACAGCTCCTTGTGTCGACACTTCCTTCCAGTGTTGAGTCTTTAACTGTGTGTCGACACATTGTTCTGAGTGTCGACACATACTTTAAATGTTGACTTCTCTGATGGTGTGTCGACACATTGTGTTGAGTGTCGACACTTACTTCAAGTGCTGACTCTTCTGCATAGTGTCGACACATTGTGTTGAGTGTCGACACTTACTTCAAGTGCTGACTCTTCTTCATAGTGTCGACACATTGTGTTGAGTGTCGACACTTACTTCAAGTGCTGACTCTTCTTCATAGTGTCGACACATTGTGTTGAGTGTTGACACTTACTTAATATGTTGACTCTTCTGGTTAAGTGTCGACACATTGTGCTAGGTGTCGACAATTGCACTTAGTCTCCGCAGAATTTTGCTGAGTGTCGACACAACTCCAAGTGTCGACACTTTCTGGTGTAGACACAGCTCTTCTAGGTGTCGACACTTCTGCTAAGTGTCGACACTGCTTCTCTGCATACTTCTTCACTGAGTGTCGACACAGCTCCTTGTGTCGACACTTTGTGTCTAGTGTCGACTCTTCATTCCAGGTGTCGACACAATGACTCCAAGTGTCGACACTGCTTGTCTGGGTGTCGACACAAGCTTTCTCAAGTGTCGACACTTTCCCTCTGGGTGTCGACACATGGACTTAGAAAGTTTTTAGCTTCAGTCCAATGAATACCTAACCTGCACAAGTAACTCAAACATACATCAAATACATTATGATGTATATCATTGAGTTGGGTGAGGCTTCTTCAAATCAGGTATATTTGACCAATGTACCCAACAGTGAAGGCCATCGTGGAGTTGGAATCACCTCTCAATGCCAAAGAGGTTCAGCGTTTGACAGGCAAGCTCGTCGGGTTGAGTCAGTTTATCTCCCGTGTCGGGGAGAAGTGTTCACCCGTCTTCAAAACGCTTCAAGGGAACCAAAAGTTTGAGTGGACGGAGGAATATGAGGAGGCTTTCCGGGCATTGAAGGCTCAACTATCCCAAGAGTTGCTCCTTCAGAGCCCGAAGGAGGGAGAGGGCCTAGCCTTGTATCTGTGGGTAGGGGTGGACACTGTAAGTTCTGTACTGGTAAGGGAAGAAGGGAAGAAACAGCTACCCATCTACTACGTCAGTATCTTGAAGATGACGGAGCTCCGCTACCCCATCCTAAAGAAGTTGACTTTCTCTCTGATCGTCTCATCCAGGAAGCTCAGGCCATATTTTCAAGCTCATTCAATCAAGGTGGTGACAGACCATCCATTGCTCAAGATTTTTGAGGGGGTGGAGCACTCAGGGCGGTTGGCCAAGTGGTCCATCGAGCTCAGTGAGTTTTACGTCTCTTTTATACCAAGGCTCTCCATTAAGGAGCAGGTAGTGGTTGATTTCTTGACTGACTGCATCGTAGAGCTGGATGGAGAGGAAGCACTGCCAAGGGAAGCATGAAAGATGTTCGTTCATGGAGCCTTGGGGAAGCACTCACTAGGGGGAGGGGTAGTATTGGTAAGCCTTCAAGGGGTCACCATAGAGCAAGCAGTTGTGCTGCGCTTCCCAGTCACAAACAACCAAGCTGAATATGAGGTTGTCATATCTAGGTTGCGGTTGGCTAAGGAGCTCGGGATTCATGACGTAGAAGTGGTTACGGATTCACTGGTAGTGGCGTCGCAAATCAGGGGTGAATATGAAGCCCGGGAGCCCGCCCTCCTGAAGTACTTATCCAAGGTGAGAGTGATTATCGGTGGGTTCCAAGTGTTCTCAATCCAGCATGCCCCTGGGGAGGAGAATGAAGCGGCCGACAGATTGGCAAAATTTGGACCCCATGGCGGGGGAACCTTGATCGAGTTGTTTCATCCAGCGATCGAGGAGGGGGGTGATGTAAGTGGATCGACGACCCTCGTGGGTGAATCCCTTCATAACCTTATTCTCTACAGACAGCCTTCCTGAAGTGACCAAGGAAGCGAAAGGCTTTCGGCACAAAGCGGCACACTACCTCATGCATAAAGGAGGGTTACATCGGAAGATGCTGTCAGGTCTCTTGGCAGGATGTGTGGCAGTAGAAGAGATCCCAAGGATTCTGGAGGAAGTGCACTCCGGTGAATGTGGTAGCCACTCGGGGGGTAAGACATTGGAAGCAATGGTGGTTAAGCAGGGGTACTTCTGGCCCTCCCTGAGGAAGGATGGCGCAGAGTTTGCGAGGAGATGCCAAAAGTGTCAACTATACGCCTCGTCCAACTCTTGCCTGCTCAAATGCTCTGAAGCATCACAGCGCCATGACCTTTCGCCATTTGGGGAATGTACTTGGTCGGACCGTTTCCCCCGGCGAGCAGGCAAAGAAGGTTCCTTTTGTTCATGATCGACTACTTTTCAAAGTGGCTAGAGGTCAAGACATTGGTCAAGGTAACCTCCCAAGTCATCAGGAACTTCATTTGGGGAGAGATCATCTATAGGCATGGACTGCCTCAGGCCATCGTCAAGGACAATGGGCCGTAGTTTTTTAGCGAGGAATTCATCAGCTTCTTCACCTATCTAGGGATCGACCTCAGGTTTGCCTCCATCCACCACCCCAGGAGTAATGGCCAAGTGGAGGCGGCGAACAAGATCATTGTGAATCTGCTCAAAAAGAAGGTGGAAAACTTGAGGGGGAGTTGGGTGGAGCAACTCCCCTCGGTGTTGTGGGCTTTGCGGACAAACCCAAACATGGCCACTGGAGAGACTCCTTTCAAGCTCTCGTATGGTTGTGAGGTTGTCCTGCTATTAGAGTTTGAGGTTCTATCCCCACGAGTTGTGGCTGCCAGCAAAGAAGGCGAGGAATGGAGGGAAGAAAATGAGGGGGAGCTACGACTCTCACTAAACATGATCGAGGAGCTCCATGATGTGGCCGCCATCAGGCAAGAGGAAATTAAGCGAAGGATGGTCAAGTACTTCGACAAGCATGTTAGGATAAAGCAGTTCAAGGAGGGGGATCTGGTCTTGAAGAAGGTCGATGCTGCCGGGAGGTCGGCAGTCATTGGTAAGCTCAACCCCAATTGGGAAGGACCCTACATTGTAGAAAAGGCCTTGGGGTCAGGAGGATACCACCTCCAGAATGTGGAAAGGGTATCCATGAGTCATGCTTGGAGAGGAGATGATTTAAAACGCTTCTACCCATATGATGGGTAAATTCGTGTAATTTATACCACTGTAATATGTTATTTTAAGAATTGCTTCTTTGCAGGTCATGGAGTATTTCTGGTTTTAAGACCCCAAGAGGATGCTACTGCGCAGGCTCCCATTAGCTGGCAGGGCTGGAAGGCGCACTCGGCCCCGAGTAGATCCGCTGCTAGGCTCTCACTAGCTGGCAGGGTCGTAGGCTAGCTTGGGGGGTAAGGGAATACCCCGAGAGGATCCGCTGCTCAGGCTCTCATTAGTTGGCAGGCCTGTAAGGCACACTCGGCACCGAGTAGACCCGCTGTTATGCTCTGACTAGCTAGTAGAGTCATAGGCTCGCTTAGGGGGTAATGGAATACCCCGAAAGGATCCCGCTGCTCAGGCTCTCATTAGCTGGCAGGGCTGGAAGGCGCACTCGGCCCCAAGTAAACCCGTTATCAGGCTCTCACTAGCTGGCAGGGTCGTATGCTCGCTTAGGGGGAAAGGGAAAGAGGTTGGTAGTTTGCAAGACCCTGAGAGGGTCCTGCTGCGCAGGCTCCCATTAGCTGGCAGGGCTGGAAGGCGCACTCGGCCCCGAGTACACTAACAGCCAGGCTCTCACTAGCTTGCAGGGCCGTATGCTCACTTAGGGGGTAAGGGAATACCCCGAGGGATCCTGCTGCTTAGGCTCCCATTAGCTGGCAGGGCTGGAAGGCGCACTCGGCCCCGAGTAGACTCACTGTCAGGCTCTAACTAGCTGGCATGGTCGTAGGCTCGCTTGGGGGGAAAGGGAAAAAGGTTTGTAGTTTGCAAGACCACGAGAGGATCCCGTTGCTCAGGGTCCCATTAGATGATAGGGCTGGAAGGCGCACTCGGCCCTGAGTAGACCCGCTGCCCGACTCTCACTAGCTGGCAGGGTCGTAGGCTCACTTATGGGTTAATGGAATACCCTGAGAGGATCCCGCTGCGCAGGCTCCCATTAGCTGGCAGGGCTGGAAGAAGCACTCGGGCCAGAGTAGACCTGCTGTCAGGCTCTCACTAGCTAACAGGGCTGGAGGCTCGCTTGGGGGGAAAGAGATATGATTTATAGTTTATGGTCGCACTAGATAGGCCCATTGACCGGGCTCCCATCGAGACGATCGGGCTGAAGGCTTACTCGGTAACGAATCGAAAAGGAAGAATAACTAAGTCAAGGTCCCCTCCCACCGTCAGGCTCTCACCTAGTTGACGAGGCAGCTGGAACCATGACGAACATTGTAAAGAGCCTCATTAGTGAGGGATGCAGATGGCCAGCCCCTGTAAAGGTTAAGAAGGGAGAACTCATGGCCTCTCGGTATATAGCCTCTCGACAAACTTAGTTAATCTACGCAATGAACGAGCCGCGGTCATCGCTTAAGAGCCTAGGGTCCAAACATAGTTGCGGAAGTGCTTGCGAGCGATAGCAACACAAAAAAGCGGATGAACAAGGATTAAGGGCCTTTCGGCGAAAATCAGAAATCAAGCTTTTTATGTACGCGTATCACAAAACAATGCATGTTTTTAGGCATCTCGCCCATTACATAAAAACTCAAAGAAAAAGAAGGAAAGTTACAAAGTAAGAGGAGGATTTGGGCGAGAGGTCATCAGCTAGAGCCGCTGGAAGTCCCGCTGGAACTATCGCTGGAAGCCTCACTGGAGGTCTCGCTGCCAGACATGTCGCTCTGGCCAAGGTCCAATGCTCCATCTCTGCCTCGAGATTCTTCGTCCCCGACAGGCTTGGGGATGTGTTCAAACAACCATGGCAGGACCCCACGCGCGGTGAGGGTCTCGCCACCTTCGTTCAAGAAGCTTGATTCCCGCAGCACCTCGATCACCATCGTTGTTGCCTTCTGCATGTTCTCCTACATCATCACTTCGATCTTGTATTCCGAGAAGTGACGGTTTTTGAGCCTCTCGTCCAGGGAGGGCGGGGTCGGCGCCTTGGCACCTTGCGCAAGCTTGAGCTCTATCTTCAGCAGCTTGTTCTCGCATTCGAGGTCGACCACCCTCGCCCGCAAAATCTGGGCCTGGGAGGAATCCTGTGAAGATTTCGGGGTTATAGCTAGCATGAGATTACCGTATGGCGAAAGGCCTTTGAAGGTTCACATACCTCAACCGCCAGGCGAATGACGAGAATCTGCTGGGAAGTCGTCAATTCGGCCTTCAGGGTAGCCGTCTCGGCAACGGTGGATTCCCTTAATTTGATCGCGGTAACAAGGTTACGCTCGAGGGTGATACCATAGCACACAAACTTGTGCACGAACACAAACGCCTCCATCTAGGCTCTGGCGGTGTCGTAGTCGAAAGACCGGGTAAGCTCATGGTCGAAAGCCCGGGCATCCTTCCGGTTGTAGAGCCCAAAGCCTAGTGCAAAGGCCTCACCGGTGACCGCATCCCTCTCTGCTCAGGAGGGGAAGATAGACGAGATTGAAAACCGGTGGGCTTCGGGGTTCCACAGGATCAGGGGGTGACCATATTCATCAACAAACTTCTCGTCGATGCCAAAGTTCTGATGCCCTTTCGGCACTGGCCTGGCGGGGGCCTCGGCGAAGATCTCGTCAGCTTCCCCTTCGACGGGGATCTCGGCAGCTTACCCTGCGACAGTCGCACCGACAGCAGCAGGAGGGGTCTCGGTCGGGGTCTCAACAATGGACTTGCCCGTGTCCACCATACTTATTTTCTTCATGGAAGAAGCC
The DNA here is from genome assembly GCA_039583875.1 of Platanthera guangdongensis. NCBI lineage: Eukaryota > Viridiplantae > Streptophyta > Magnoliopsida > Asparagales > Orchidaceae > Platanthera > Platanthera guangdongensis. The sequence continues at coordinate 137,569,667 of CM077155.1, forward strand.
GGAGGAGGGGAGTTGGGCTTTAACTTTAGTCCACTTGGCGCGGATGAGGAGCTGGGCTCCTTCGGGCTTGGGTGGCAGATTTGGCGAGAGCTATAGTGCTAGCGAAATCCCTGGCCTCATCGAAGGGCTGGCGAAGGGGAATTTCCCGTTCACCTACGAAGGCTTTAATGATTAAAAATTCATAATCTATGACGAAGGATTTCGAAAGCGGACCGAAAAAATACCTTCTCCGGGAGGGACTGGCAGATGGGAGTCTAAGCCTCGCTGAAGGAATTGGACGTCGAAAGCCTTCGACCCGAAGAACTCGATGAGGGAACCATCTCGCCCTCCAAGGGCAAAAGGCTTGTAGGTTTCCTCGTCATACTGAACGGGTACGAGGGGAATATTACCGAAAGGCCCGAAAACGAAGACGAATTTCTGGGCCCAATGGTGGTTCTTGTTGGTGAGACCGCCAGTCTTCACCGATTGCCCAGAGAAGAAGACTGCTCCCCCTTTAGCCCGGAAGTTGAACAGCTTCCTGAAAACAGACGGGTTGAACTCGATACTTTCCACCCGCATGTAGCAGGCGGAAGATATCATGATGGCACTACCACATAATAGCGCAGGGCCTGGCGCACCTCCGGCTAGACGGGTAGGCAGAACCCTACCTCGAAGTGTTCTAAGGGGATGGTGAGCTCCCCTTCCGGCACAAGGTTGACCCTGTCATCGTTCCCAGGGTTTCGCACCATGAAATCCAGCGAGATGAAGTTATATTTTATCGAGAGGCATTCCGCCTGCGTCAGCCGGCAAGGCGAGAAGTTGTGGTCCAGGAAGGTTTGCACACACTTTGAGCGGCCCCTCAGTCTCGCTAGGAATCTTGATGAAAGGTGGGGAGAGAAAGGGTTAGTAGGTGGGCCACGCGAGCGGGGTAAAGAGAATGATGAAGACGCGGAATCAGAAAGAAATAAATGCGGTTGGTGGACATGCCTATTTATAGAAAGAGAAATAATCATTAGGGATCTACTAGGCGGCAGACGTGCAGTTAGCGAATTTTGATAGTTGACTTCTCGTATTCCACTCCACCCCACTGACATCTCTCGCACCTGCAACCGACAGAAGCTTCCGGGAGCGATCCCGGGTAAGAGCAAGGCAGCATATGTATATAACATAAAAATGGGTGGGGGAACCAGGCACTCGGCAGGATAGATAAAACAGTCATGAATATAAAATTGAGTATCAAGGGCGTCTCGCCAGGCGAGAGCCTTAAAAATAATAATAAATGATAATAATAATAACAATGTTTTGGGGTACAACGCGGGAAGGGTAGGCTGAGAGGTTGGGGGGTACGCAATGCGAGACCCTACGAGGTTCAATACTGCTCCCAACGCCATCGGCACTGACCTCACCTTCCCGATCTTTGCGGGACCCGCAAGTAGTGATAGGCGGTCAGTGCGATGAGCCCCTGGTTGGCCAAGCGCAGTTGATCCCGGACTCGCTCGATGTGCCTTCTAGGTGATGTCTCCTCACACTCGACCTGGCGCTCCTGTTCGTCAAGAAGGTGAGTGTAGTCCCTCTCGATCATAAACATCCGCCGCTCGACTGATTTTTCAAGTCTCATTTATGCCAGCAAGTCGGCTTGGCGCATCGCAACGAGATTTGTCAGGACTTTCGTTATCCGCTTTCGCCGTGTTCGGCCGCTCCCGTTGGCGTCTAGATATTCCTCCATGTCGCTAGGGTAAGGCAGGGGAGAGATCATCCCCTCTTCTTCGTCGGCTTCCGCCTCCGCAGCCGCCAGATCTAACCGGAAAAATCTAGTCAAAATCAAGCAAGGGCGAAAAGACTGGGCAAGGCCTGCTTACCTATGACATGGGGTGGGCTCTCGGCAGCAGATTGGAGAGAGGGGTCTGGATGCCCTTCCGCGCTTTTCCCAAAGAGCAGATGCATGGGTTTGACCCATACCGGGCGGTGCCTCGCAGGCTCTAGGGTATTGCTCACATCCAACTGGAGGGCGGCGGTGTATTCTTCCGTCGGCGGCCGAGACTCTGGCGCGGATACATTTGGTGCAGTTATAAACCTCCCGGGCGAGAGGGGGAGATCGGTTACTGCGTTATTGGGACCATTGGGCGCGAGAATCTGGGGGCTCCGGTGGGTGAGACTTGCGATGTCGGTGACCGGAGCTGCATGCAAGCGGGTCAGCGAAACGAAAGTGAGTCATGCAAGATAAATAATAGGCGATGTTACTAGGATGGGTTACAAGCTTAACTTGGGTAGGTAGAGGAAGGACCTCCGAGACCAGCGACAGGTTCTCGCCGAGGGGATGAACTGACTTGGTATTTGCCAGAGCGTTCTCGGCAGTAGTTTCCGGGACCTATCAGCGAGAATGGAAACGTGTCAGACGCAATAAAGCAGGGTTACACCAAAAAGTGAAGCGGGAGAAGTACCTTCAGCGGGGAAGAAGGGTTATAAGCCCGATCGGGAGTCGGGAGGGTGAGACAACAGCCTTCTTCAAGTGGTCTCGCCTGACCGACTTAGCCTTCCTCTTCTTCGGACGGGAAGACGTGCTGGCCAGCCTCTCGCGCATGAGCCAGGGGGCAACCCCCGCGTAGTTGGCACAGGATCTCGCCTGAGCCGCGGCGAGACGGTCCTAGAATTCTTTCAAAAGCGGCTTCTCGCTACGCTTCGCATACATCTTGACAAACTTGCGAAAGATAAATTGGAAGATGACGACAACAACGGTGGCCTTAGAACTGGTCGAGTTGCATATATATACAGGACAGAGGTGGGGGCCACCCAAGATTCTCTTCCAGGTCAGCATTGACTCAGCGAATATCTGGGGTTGGACATGTATTTCCGAGCACAAGGCTTACTCGCAAAGAGCGGAGATTGTGTACAACCCCATATTCGCTAGGTAAGACCCAATTCCCCAAGGAACAGGGTTGGGCTAGCCTTGGGCTGTTGTTTTGGGCTAAAAGTCGGGTCACCAGCAGACGAGCAAGAGGGTTCCAGCTCACGACGGGCGCGAGGGTTCCCGCCTACGGCGGGCGAGAGGGTTCCTGCCTAGGGCATGCGAGAGGGCATATGCCCGTGTATGCGGGATCTCCTCAAGGTCGGTATGGGAGCTGACAAAAAACTTCTAGAGCGGCAGAAAGGCTTCCTCCCAGTGTGGTTCGGGGGTAAAATTATCAGATTACCCTCTGGTAAAATTACCAGACTACCCTCGGGTAAAATTACCAGAATACCCTTGAGTCTGCAGTTAGTCTTTTTGCATAGCGGAATTATGCTATTGGCAGACCAGATACTGAAAATCTATAAATAGACCCACAGTATACCTCAGAAGGCAGTTTTTTCCACACTTTCCAGAATTCCATCTAGTATTCTCTGAGTTACTCCTATCCCATCAATTGGCTTTAGAGGGAAAATGCTCAGAGAACTTCCGGGTTAGAGTAGGGACCTCTTAGCTGAGGCTTAGGGTCAGTTCTAGGTTCTTCGTCACTAGTCAGGGGTCAAGGTTTGGGAGAAGTAGGTGTTAGCTGCACCCCAAGATCCGAACTCTCGTTGAGGCCAGTTTTGGCTTCAACAGGGATAGATGGTGTACTTGGTCTTATTTGAATATGAAAGAGGAGTAAAGTTGTGAGAGCCTGGTTGGCTAAGTTAAGGTTGTGCTCGGGATCGACGATGGATTGTCATTCCTCTAGAGAAAGTCTAAATACACTTCGGGTTAGATTCAAGTGTAAGATCAGGAGAGTTGGGACATGGGTAGATACCAACAATATTAAGTACATTGCGAAAGGGATCTTTAAACTTCATCTCATCGTAGTTCCTAGTGCCCACGAGAGCCCTTCACAGGGAATGCCTCGAGCAGTCCAAGGTTAACCCTAAACTATAAGGCGATAGTTTTAGGTATAAGACCTGGTGGTGAAGGAAAAAAAGGGGTCTTACATATGGTGTGTGCATAACCATATCCATTATGGATGTGCACATAGCCATAAAACTTCCAATAATGAATATGCTCATATTACATTAAATGGTTACTGTGTGCAAATAGCCGAACACCCTAACCACTTAATTACTGAAATGCTACCCTCAAAACATAAAAAAGGAGTTCTAGACTCTCATTTCATCTCATTTTTTTGCTTCCTACGTGTACAACCCCGTGTTCGTCGAGCGGGTCCCGCCAGGGAGGTCGAGCGGATCTAGCCCCGCGACCCGCACCCAAGCAGCAAGCAGACATACGGCAGGGGGGATGGTCCGCTCCCGCTCATTTCAGGCGAGCGAGCTGGGCGAGACGGCTCCCCTACTCTCCCGCTCGCGCAGAGAATCGCCGACCAAAGCGGGGGGTGCCCTTCGTCGCACCAGTATAAGCGGATAGGCTCAGCAACCCGCGACTAGCGAGCTGATCGGGGGGTTGCGATGGCCGCCGGCCAGCCCCTACACGCGACCTGGTCGCCTGTCCGCCCCGGCAGAAGACAGGCAACATTTTCGGTCCGGCTCGCGCTCGCCCAGGAAGAATAGGCGGACCGCTGGAGCCTGGTCGTGCCCGCCTCCCGCGGAGGGGATTGGAGGAGAGCTGACTCCCCAGGGGTGCGAATAGCCTCTCAGAACGGCGGAGCCATGCTGTTGGCAGACCAGGTTGGACTGCGCATAGCTACTCAGGACAGCGGAGTTTGGCTGTTGGCAGATCCAACCAGGGGCTTTTTGGTATTTTCAGGTCAGTTTTTCTGGTTATTGGCAGTTCAGTCTCCAAAAAACTATAAATGAGACCCAAGGGGTACCTCAGATGGCACGCTTTGAGTGCCTCCTTACTCTCATTTTCAAGTGCTCTCTGAGGGTACCTTAGCTCGGCTTCTGGCTAAGGAGGGGAAGCGCTCAGAGATCTTCCGGGTTTGTGGTGGGACCTCCCTGCCGAGCCCTTGGGTCTGTTTCTTCTTGTCTTATTCGTTGTTTTTCTTGCAGGAGCAAAGTAGGCGCGATACCAACCCTTCCCCAAGGGTCGAACTCCACAAGAGGCCGGATTCCGGTTTCAACATTTTGGTGCGGTGAGCGTGGACAGTGGTCAGTGCAGAAAGGCTTCGGCGAGATCAATGACGGGAGGACAAGGATCTGACAGGCAGGATTCACCTCCCCCCCCCCCCCGCCTCTCGCAACTGGTGGGTATGTTGGAGGACTTCAGGAACGAGGTGCTGGGCCTCGTCAAGTTCACACTCGGCGCGCGGGCCGAGTACTCGACTCCGGCAGCCTAGATCGCGGTCGCCCCCTCTTTGGGCGAGGACGCCCCTGGCCGGCGAGCTGGGAAGGAAGTGGCCGAGGAAGGCCGAGGGTGCGAGCTCCCGGGGCGCGAGCTCTTCCCCGGCTCGGCAAGCCGAGGTAGGTTCGGTGAGTTGGGCTCGCGAGACTCGTCGGCTCGCCCAGTGGGGGGGGGGGGGGGGCAGTCCCTTCAGCGAGCTAGTCTCCTCAGCTCCCGTCCCAGATTGGTTCAAGGAACCCAAGATGTCTTACTACACTGGGAAGGGAGACCCGGTCCAGCATGTCCAATGGTTCGAGGATGTGGTCTCCATCCGTCAGATGTCGGACGGATTCAAATGCCGACTCTTCGCCATCACCCTCCGGGAGAAGGCAAGGGAGTGGTTCCACCAGCTGCCGGCTAGTTCCATCTACTGCTTCGAGGACTTGCGTCGAGGGTTCATGCTGAGGTTCACTACTTCGAAGAAAAAGAAGAAGGAGTCTGAGTCTTTGTTCCACATTAAGCAAGGAGTGAACGAGACGTTGGGGAGCTATGTGGACCGATTCCAGGAGGAAGTTACCCAGGTCTAGGAGATGTCGGGCCATAGTCTGATGATGGCCTTTACCCTGGGCCTGCAGCAGGGGTTCTTTCGAATGGAGCTGAAGAGAGTTCCCCCTCTCTCCTACGAGTAGTTGATGGAGAGGGCGGCGAGAGAGGTCGACGAGGAGGCGTCGAATCCGGAGTTTGCAAGAAAGCTAGCCAGGTGGGCCACTGAGGAAGAGAAAGAGTCGAGAGGAGGAAGGGAACAGGAGGAGAGAAGGGGAGAACCTAGGCAGAGGGAGCAAAGACAGCTCCAGTGGCAACAACAGCCGAGGTGGGGGCACCAGGAGCCCGACCGTCGGCTGGGCTGGAGACCTGAGTGGCAGGGGCAGGGACCACCAAGAGGATGCTATGGAAGGGGTCACCATCAGGGGAGGCAAGAGCAGCTCCATCCTCCGGGCTGGAGACAGGGCCAGAGGCCCCGACTCCCCGATCAGGAGGAGGCGTGGCCATAGCTTTGGAGCAAGGAGGGGGATCATGAGGAGGAGGAGAAGGGAGGTCAGGGTGGAGCTTCCCTATTGCGACTTCCATCAGGAAGAGGGGCACGTGATGAGTAGTTAATTATAAACATTTTAATATACATTTTAGTTTAATTTCTAAATATAATTTGTAAAAGTTTATGTAAATTATTGAATAAATTGTTTGTTTTTATTCTCTAAATAAATATTTATAATAATAATAATAATAAAAGTTAATATAATTTATATAAATTAATTACACTGTATTTATAAATTATAATATAATATGTATAGTATTATTAATATTTAGTAATATTATATAAGTAATATTATGTATATTATCTTTTAAATAAAATTTTATTACGAATATAAAATATTATTAAAATAATATTTTTTATTATCTTGTAAATAATATAATTATATTTTAAAATAATATAAGATTGTCAAAATTATAGTATAATAAAATCTGTATTTTATATATTATAAATATATTATATGCAGGTTTCAAACAACAAAGATCAATTGGCCTAGTGGAGTGGTGTTTAGTTGTTCTCTCTGGATGCTTGGGATCGAGACCAGGCCAACGCACTTTTTGAATGGATTTAGTCCAGCCCGCCAACTCTCCAGGACCCGCAACCCGCCAGCCCGCAACCTGCTACTCGGACCCGCAACCCGTCAACCTGCAACCCGCCAGCTCAACCTGCTACCCGCCAACCCGCCAGCTTTTCCATCAGCAGCCCACCAGCAGCTTTTCAATCAGCCACCTGCCAGCTTTTCCATCAGCTGCTTTTCCATCAGCAGATGCAGTTCTTATCCAGCCAGCCAAGTCAGCTCCATCCATATCCAAACCGCCACGTGTCAAGCTGTCCAATAGCCAGCTGTTCTATAAGCAGATTTTCAGCTTTTGCAAAAGCTGTTTGACAGCTTTTCCATAAGCTGTTTGGCAACTTTTCCAAAAGTGCTTTTCCAAAAGCATTTATTTTTTTCCTATAAATAGAGGGGCAGGGCTGAGTAGAATTATTCGAACACCAGCAGCTTCCTTAAGAACTGTTAGGACTCCCCAGCTCTCTGACAAGGAACTGGTAGTAGCTTTCAAGTATTCAAAAGTTCTGTAAGTTGTAATATTTTAGCTTTTTTTTTCCAGCTTTTTAGAAAGTTGTAATAATTTTTGGACTTTATAAAATAGACTCTTTCAAATTCAATTCTGAGTATTTTACTGTTTTATTCACCTTTATTTTTTTCATACTATCCCGAATGAAAGGCGAAGCTCTGCTTATGTCCTGGATTAAGATAGCGTGAAACTGCTTTTAAAATTATTTTCAAAATCTTATTTTTTCATACTATCCCGAATGAAAGGCGAAGCTCTGCTTATGTCCTGGATTAAGATAGCGTGAAACTGCTTTTAAAATTATTTTCAAAATCTTATTATTTCATACTATCCCGAATGAAGGGCGAGGCGAAAGCCTATGACCTGGATTAAGATAGTGCGAAAGCTCTGCAAATTTTAGATTTTACTACCCTATCCCGAATGAAAGGCGAAGCGAAAGCTTAAGTCCTGGATTAAGATAGATAGGTAGATATTATTTTATGCACTTTATACCGCCCCCATCCTGAGAAGAGGCTAAGAACCCTTAGCACTTGGTCAAGATGAGCTCTGGGCTGGATATTATTTTCAACTATTTCAACTCTACTTTCTAGTTATCCTAACTAGGGTTTTCTGTTAATTGATCATATACCAGGTGAAGAGACACTACGTTTACGTTAACCCGTTTTAAACGCAAGCCTCCCCGGTCGTACTTTCGAGTCAGTGATGCTACCAAAGGGACCCTCTCGTTAAGTTAGGTAATTAAGGAATAAAGTTGTTCTTTAATAGGTGAATTAATATTCTCTCAAAGTAATTCTGAAATCAAGGACTACCTTCTAAGTCCCTATCTTAATAACAACACGTATATATAATTTTTTTTCTTTTTTTATATACACTCCACTCCGTTCGTTCGATAAAATAATAGTCCGTTCTAAAAAGTAGAATAATTAACACCGATCCCAGGAAAAATACGACCTTGATATTTTCTACAAAATAATATACTCCTATGCGATAGGTACTCTTGCCTTAATCCACAGGATATAAGTAAAAAAAAAGAGATAGACTTATATACGTAAAAGATTATATAAAACCAAATCTATCTTCTTTAAAACAAACTTTACTTATCAAGCTTTTTGGCGCCGTTGCCGGGGATTAGTTTATATGTGTTAATATTTGAAAAAAAAAGAACGCTATTAATTTTATCTTTTCTTTTTCTTGTTACTTAAAAACCTTAGTTTTTATAAAAATAAAACAAACATAAAATTCCCTGAATTTAAAACTTTGTTTTTATAAAACCTAACTTTTTATTAACAAGTTTATTAACCACTAACGAATTCTAAAAAAAAAAACCTAACCTACTATTTTAACGTATTTTATATAAAACTTTTCTTTTTAAAAAAAAAACTAGTTTATAATAAAAACTGCTTTTTATTATAAAACTTTTTTTTATAGAAAACCTGTTTTATATAAAAAACTTGTTTTTAGTTATTTTCCGTTTTAAGTCTTTTCGTGTGTTTGTATTTGTGTGTTTAGATATATTTTAAAAACTTATTTATATAAAACCTGTGTTTATATAAAACCTGCTTTTTAAGTTTGTTTTATTTTTCTCAAAAAGTCTTTTTTAGTGTATGACCCGCAGAACTCCATCTGATTTAACTCTTGAACTTGATCCTGAAATCGATCGCACCTTTCGCAGGCGCCTCCGATCTCTGAATCAAGAGCTTGTATTAAATCTGGAAGAGTCCGTAGGCACCGCACACGTACAAGAAATGGCAGCAGAACAACAACAAATGCCAGAGGTGGTCCCCCAAAGGACCATGTCTTATTATGCACGACCCAATTTAGATGACACCGGGTCTAGTATCGTTCGTCCAACAATTGCTAATAATAACTTCGAGATTAAATCGAGTATAATCCAAATGATTCAAAATTCCGTTCAATTCGATGGATTGCCCGACGAAGATCCAAACACACACTTGTCCAACTTCTTAGAAATATGCGACACATTTAAGATAAATGGCGTCACTGATGATGCCATCCGTCTTCGCTTATTTCCTTTTTCGCTACGAACGAAAGCCAAACAGTGGCTAGGTTCTCTCCCCAGAGGATCTATTACCACTTGGGCTGAAATGACCGAAAAATTCCTTACAAAGTATTTTCCACCTGCAAAAACCGCACGTCTGCGTGCGGATATTTCTTCCTTTGTGCAAGGCGAGTTCGAGTCTCTTTATGAGACTTGGGAACGTTTTAAGGAATATCTACGTCGGTGTCCACATCACGCACTGCCAACCTGGCTCCAGGTACAAATATTTTATAATGGTTTGAATATTCAAACCAGGCAAGCCATTGATGCTGCCGCTGGGGGCACGCTCAATAACAAAACCCCCGAGGCCGCTCAAACCCTCTTTGAGGAGATGGCCATGAATGCGTACCAGTGGAACGTGCCAAGGTCACGCCCTAAACAAGCTGGGATTTATGAGCTCGACACTTCTTCTACTTTAGCACTCCAAGTAGAAAATTTAACTAAACAATTGGCAGGAATATCTGCTTCCTCCGCCTCTACATCTTGGACTCCGCCTAATTCAACTAATAATAATGAAGAAGTCGACTATATGGGGAACTCATATAGACCTTCCTATAATCCAAATAATAATAATAATAATAATAATTCTTATAATCCAGGATATAGGAACCATCCTAATTTTTCATGGAGCAACCCCAATAATGCTCAACGCCCTCCGATTGCAAATCCAAGTGGATTTGCACCGCAACCCCCACAACCACAAATACCACCACCACAACCGCACCAATTTAGGCCAACCCCGATAGAAGACATATTTACGAAATATGTCAGTATTAATGAGTCCAATATCCGGAACCTGACCGGATCAATTAAAAACTTAGAAACACAAATTGGACAAATTTCAAAAATGTTATCGGAACGCCAACCTGGTAATTTGCCAGGAAATACGGAACCAAATCCGCGGGATACTGGCCATTCCAGTAACCCATCAAGTTGACAAGCCGTTAAACTACGAAGTGGCAGGGAGCTACCACCACCCGTTAGGGTAGAAAAAGAAGTTAAGGTTAGCCTTCCTACACCACTTCCCGTTACGTCTCTGCCTCCTCAACCCCCGCGAATTTCTTCCCCACATGTTGTTTTACCTTATCCATCTAAATTAAAAGAAGAACGAGAAGATGAACAATATAAAAACTTTCTAAAAATGCTAAAACAAATTCAAATCAATATACCTTTCTGCGAGGCAATTGCACAGATGCCTAAATACGCAAAATATTTAAAAGCGTTACTTTCAAATAAAAAGAAACTCGAAGATATTTCGAGAGTTTTCCTTAACGCCGAATGTTCAGCCGTTTTATTACATAAATTACCCCCAAAATTAAACGATCCGGGACGATTTTCCATCCCGTGTCTCTTCGGTAATCTATTAATAAAAGACGCGTTAGCAGATTTAGGTGCTAGCATAAATTTAATGCCCTACTCGCTCTTTCAAAAACTAGGATTAGGTAACCCCAGCCCAACAAAAATGAGCATCCAGTTAGCAGATCGTTCTATTAAATATCCAATAGGGATAGTAGAGGATGTTCTGGTCAAAATAGACAAGTTTATCTTCCCGGTAGACTTTGTTATACTTGACATAGAGGAAGACGCCGATGTTCCCATAATTCTCGGTCGTCCGTTTCTCGCAACCTCTCGCGCGATAATAGACGTAAGTAACGGTAGACTTCTCTTACGAGTAGGAGATGACGAGGTTACTATCGATATAGATCCCTCTATGAAAAATTCTTTAATAAACGACGATTCCTGCTATCTTGCGGAAGCCTCTTTTGAGAAAAATGGTTTTCCCTATTCTGATTTACTTTCAATAACTGTAGAAGAATCGGACTTGGCAGACTTACCCCTTTCACAAGAAATGCCTACCGATGACCCTTTAGAACCTTTTATATCCTTAACTTCTACAACTCTAAAAACCCCAACTTCATATGAAAAACCACCAACCCTCGAGCTGAAAACACTTCCCGCACATTTGAAATACGTTTTCCTTGAAGCCGAATCTAAACTCCCTGTTATCATTTCTGCCGAATTAAATGATAAAAAAACGTCTGAATTAATAGAAGTGTTAAAACAACATCGTCATGCATTAGCATGGCAAATTTCTGATATCCAAGGACTCAACCCATCTTTTTGTACGCATAAAATATTTTTGGAAGATAACCCTCGTAAATCTATCCAGCCCCAACGACGTTTAAATCCTAATATGAAAGATGTCGTAAAAGCTGAAGTAATGAAATTATTAGACGCAGGAATTATTTATCCAATCTCAGATAGCACATGGGTTAGTCCCGTACAAGTCGTCCCTAAGAAGGGCGGTATAACGGTAGTGCCAAACGCTAATAATAAACTAATTCCAACACGTACTGTTACGGGTTGGAGGATGTGCATCGACTATCGAAAATTAAATGATGCCACCCGTAAAGATCACTTTCCACTACCGTTTATAGATCAAATATTAGAGCGACTCTCGGGTCACTCATATTATTGTTTTCTCGATGGTTATTCAGGGTATTTACAAATTCCTATAGCCCCTGAAGACCAAGAGAAAACTACGTTCACTTGCCCCTTTGGTACTTTTGCCTATAGGCGAATGCCGTTTGGACTTTGTAATGCGCCAGCTACATTTCAAAGATGTATGCTAGCTATTTTTGGCAAGTTAGTAGAGGACGTTATGGAAGTATTTATGGATGATTTCTCCGTATTTGGAGACTCATTCCATACGTGTTTAAATAACCTTGCTCGTGTTCTTCAACGCTGTGAAGACACGAATTTAGTGTTGAACTGGGAAAAATGCCACTTTATGGTCCGCGAAGGTTTAGTTCTCGGTCATAAAATTTCTTCCCAGGGAATCGAGGTCGATAAGGCCAAAATAGAAATAATTGAAAAACTTCCTCCTCCAACAAATGTAAAATCTATTCGAAGTTTCTTAGGCCATGCAGGTTTCTATAGACGGTTTATTCAAAATTTCTCTAAAATAACAAAACCGTTAACTCATTTATTAGAAAAAGAAGCCCCATTTATATTCGATAATGAATGCTTAGTAGCATTCAATATTATTAAAGTCAAACTTATCAACTCTCCTATTTTAGTAGCCCCAGACTGGTCCTTTCCTTTTGAGATCATGTGTGATGCGAGTGATTATGCGGTAGGAGCTGTCTTAGGACAACGAGTAAACAAATATTTTCATCCTATCTATTATGCAAGTAAAACTCTCACATCCACACAAACCAATTACACGACCACGGAAAAGGAACTACTGGCAATTGTATTTGCATTTGATAAGTTTAGATCTTATATAACACTATCAAAAGTTATAGTTTTTACGGATCATTCTGCTTTAAAATATTTACTAACTAAGGCAGATGCAAAACCCCGTTTATTACGTTGGATTCTCTTATTACAAGAATTTGATTTAGAGATCCGAGATAAGAAAGGTGCAGAGAATTTGGCAGCCGATCATCTTTCTCGACTAGAGAATGCTGCAACAGATACACTCGTGGAAGACGACATCGAAGATAAATTCCCTGAAGAAAGTCTCCTCGCATTCGAAAAGGTAACAAACTCTTCTACTCCTTGGTTCGCAGACTTGGCTAACTATTTAGTAGCCCGAGTCCTTCCAAAAGCTTTTTCACTTCAAGAAAAGAGGAAATTCTTTTCTGACTTGAAAAACTACTTTTGGGAAGACCCGTATTTATTCCGAGTCTGTGCCGACCAAGTAATTAGAAGATGTATTTCGAACGAGGAAGGACTAAAAGTACTACGGCACTGCCATGAAGGACCAACCGGCGGACATTATCAATCCAACCGGACTGCACGTAAAGCCCTTGAAGCAGGATTCTTTTGGCCTACTTTATTCAAGGACGCTCAAAAATTGGTAAGTGTTTGCAACCGCTGCCAACGGTCAGGTAACATTTCCCGTCGGGATGAAATGCCCCAAAACTTTTACTTAGAATGTGAAATTTTTGATCTGTGGGGCATAGATTTTGTAGGCCCTTTACCTCCTTCTTTTAAAAATCGTTATATCTTAGTAGCGGTCGATTACGTTTCACGATGGGCTGAAGCGCAAGCTTTTCCCACCGCTGACGCGAGAGTCGTCGTTAAATTTCTGAAAACCTTGTTTTCACGTTTTGGCACGCCTAGGGCTATAGTTAGCGATCGAGGTACTCATTTTTGTAACACCCAGATGGCTAAAGTGTTCGCCAAATATGGAGTTACTCATAAACTCGCTACTGCTTATCACCCCCAAACAAGCGGCCAAGTGGAGGTAGTCAATAGAGAACTAAAGCGCATATTAGAAAAGACTGTAGATACCAATCGAAAAGATTGGTCCCTCAAATTAGATGATGCACTTTGGGCCTACCGTACAGCATTCAAAACTGCGATCGGTTGTACACCTTATCGTTTAGTATATGGAAAGGCATGCCACCTACCTGTAGAATTAGAACATCGCGCATACTGGGCGCTAAAATTTCTTAACTTAGATACAAACTTAGCCGCCGAACAACGTAAATTTCAACTCAATGAACTTGAGGAATGGCGTGCAAACGCCTATGAAAATAATAAATTTTATAAAGAGCGATCTAAGTTTTATCATGATAGGAAAATTAAATTTCCAAAATCTTTTTCACCAGGTGATCTTGTCCTACTATATAACTCACGCCTTAAATTATTTCCAGGAAAATTAAAATCCCGATGGACCGGACCCTATACTGTTAAACAAATCTGGCCATATGGGACCGTTCTTATTTCTAACCCTAAACTAGGAACTTTCAAAGTAAACGGGCACCGTTTAAAACTATATTTTACTGGGGACCCTTTTCAAAAAGAACCTGAAACCCTAACACTACTCCATAACCTCGAAATATAAATTCACCTGTATATTTCCATCTTTTATGCTTTTGTATATTCTGTACATATTTTTCACTTCATACCTATGCCTAACATAAGTATGGGGGTGCTTTTAGCTGCAATTTTTTTCTCACTTTTATGTTATATCTTTCCTTTTAAAATAAAAACATTGTTTATTTTATTACTCATCCAAAATAAGTCAAAATTTTCAAAACCATACTTTGTAAATATATTCCAAAAATCTGAGTTGATAAAAATGCAACTTATTCAATTTGCAAATTTACTACTCCTTCTCATAACTAGATAGATATAAATATCCGGAATAAACTTGTTAAACATATCTTGTAAAATTTCATTACAATCGGAGTTAGTTTTTTAGCAAGCCTGCTTTAATATATCAAAAGAAATACATATATATACAATAGAAGCTATCATATTATGTTCACCAAACAATTTTAGACTGTAATTATCATTACTTCAATCTTGTTAAAATATAGAAAATATCAAGCTATTACCATTGCTCTCAAAATCTTTTATCAAAATTATTTTTACAACCCCTACCTACTATTTCGCTTGGCATGTTTCTTTACGCACGCAAGCATCTAGGAGTATGTGCTCCTAGAAAAGAAAAGATCTTATGTCCATGGGAATAAAAAAAATTCCGTAAACATAGGCATCCAATAAATATTAAAAGATCATATGAAACGGAGTATGTGCTCCTAAACATATGCATTGGATTAATTCAAAGTTCAATTCTGCAAAGTTTTTTTTGCTATTTTGGAAAATATTTTCCTAAAATAGTTGTAACAATGCATGAATATGAAAAAAAGGTAAGAGGATAAAATTCATCACCTCCTACATGGGCAAAACCACCAAGTTGATATCCCATAAAACCACTACAAAATTGAATTAATTTTGCTTAAAATTTTGAGAGAGCATAATTAATAGGTTGTAATTTTTCAACATATCTCATACAAGATATAGTAGTCATAAAGCCACTCTATCCTTGTTATATCTGATTTTAATATGTGCTTACTATTTGTTTTCAAAAACTTTTTATGGCTATAAATTCTAACTCTGGTATCAATGATATATATACGAAAGCATTTAACTCTTTATTCACCGGATGTTTATACCTGTTTTATCTTGAAGAATTAAATTGATAGTAAATAGAAAATTTCATAACTTGTAAATATACTCAACTCTACATTTGCTCTGGAATAGCAAAAATTAAGTATGGGGGTATTTGATGAGTAGTTAATTATAAACATTTTAATATACATTTTAGTTTAATTTCTAAATATAATTTGTAAAAGTTTATGTAAATTATTGAATAAATTGTTTGTTTTTATTCTCTAAATAAATATTTATAATAATAATAATAATAAAAGTTAATATAATTTATATAAATTAATTACACTGTATTTATAAATTATAATATAATATGTATAGTATTATTAATATTTAGTAATATTATATAAGTAATATTATGTATATTATCTTTTAAATAAAATTTTATTACGAATATAAAATATTATTAAAATAATATTTTTTATTATCTTGTAAATAATATAATTATATTTTAAAATAATATAAGATTGTCAAAATTATAGTATAATAAAATCTGTATTTTATATATTATAAATATATTATATGCAGGTTTCAAACAACAAAGATCAATTGGCCTAGTGGAGTGGTGTTTAGTTGTTCTCTCTGGATGCTTGGGATCGAGACCAGGCCAACGCACTTTTTGAATGGATTTAGTCCAGCCCGCCAACTCTCCAGGACCCGCAACCCGCCAGCCCGCAACCTGCTACTCGGACCCGCAACCCGTCAACCTGCAACCCGCCAGCTCAACCTGCTACCCGCCAACCCGCCAGCTTTTCCATCAGCAGCCCACCAGCAGCTTTTCAATCAGCCACCTGCCAGCTTTTCCATCAGCTGCTTTTCCATCAGCAGATGCAGTTCTTATCCAGCCAGCCAAGTCAGCTCCATCCATATCCAAACCGCCACGTGTCAAGCTGTCCAATAGCCAGCTGTTCTATAAGCAGATTTTCAGCTTTTGCAAAAGCTGTTTGACAGCTTTTCCATAAGCTGTTTGGCAACTTTTCCAAAAGTGCTTTTCCAAAAGCATTTATTTTTTTCCTATAAATAGAGGGGCAGGGCTGAGTAGAATTATTCGAACACCAGCAGCTTCCTTAAGAACTGTTAGGACTCCCCAGCTCTCTGACAAGGAACTGGTAGTAGCTTTCAAGTATTCAAAAGTTCTGTAAGTTGTAATATTTTAGCTTTTTTTTCCAGCTTTTTAGAAAGTTGTAATAATTTTTGGACTTTATAAAATAGACTCTTTCAAATTCAATTCTGAGTATTTTACTGTTTTATTCACCTTTATTTTTTTCATACTATCCCGAATGAAAGGCGAAGCTCTGCTTATGTCCTGGATTAAGATAGCGTGAAACTGCTTTTAAAATTATTTTCAAAATCTTATTTTTCATACTATCCCGAATGAAAGGCGAAGCTCTGCTTATGTCCTGGATTAAGATAGCGTGAAACTGCTTTTAAAATTATTTTCAAAATCTTATTATTTCATACTATCCCGAATGAAGGGCGAGGCGAAAGCCTATGACCTGGATTAAGATAGTGCGAAAGCTCTGCAAATTTTAGATTTTACTACCCTATCCCGAATGAAAGGCGAAGCGAAAGCTTAAGTCCTGGATTAAGATAGATAGGTAGATATTATTTTATGCACTTTATACCGCCCCCATCCTGAGAAGAGGCTAAGAACCCTTAGCACTTGGTCAAGATGAGCTCTGGGCTGGATATTATTTTCAACTATTTCAACTCTACTTTCTAGTTATCCTAACTAGGGTTTTCTGTTAATTGATCATATACCAGGTGAAGAGACACTACGTTTACGTTAACCCGTTTTAAACGCAAGCCTCCCCGGTCGTACTTTCGAGTCAGTGATGCTACCAAAGGGACCCTCTCGTTAAGTTAGGTAATTAAGAATAAAGTTGTTCTTTAATAGGTGAATTAATATTCTCTCAAAGTAATTCTGAAATCAAGGACTACCTTCTAAGTCCCTATCTTAATAACAACACGTATATATAATTTTTTTTCTTTTTTTATATACACTCCACTCCGTTCGTTCGATAAAATAATAGTCCGTTCTAAAAAGTAGAATAATTAACACCGATCCCAGGAAAAATACGACCTTGATATTTTCTACAAAATAATATACTCCTATGCGATAGGTACTCTTGCCTTAATCCACAGGATATAAGTAAAAAAAAAGAGATAGACTTATATACGTAAAAGATTATATAAAACCAAATCTATCTTCTTTAAAACAAACTTTACTTATCAGCACGCAACAGCCACGTGCCCGGAATTCTTGGAGATGAGAGGGAATAGGGAGCGGCAGCAGCAGCAGCAGGAGGCGCGGCAAGAAGTGAGGATTGAGGAGGTCCTGCCTCGGGCGTAGGAGGATCATTACGAAGACCGGGTGGATATCGGGACCCGAGGAGGGATCAGAGTGATCCACGGGGGAGTAGGGATCGAGGCTTCCCGCAAGGCAAGTCTCCACACCATGTACCGGCGGAGCGTCGCCTCTACATCCTAAACCCCGCCGCCGGAGGAGAGGATCACCTTCTCCAGGAGTGATATGTCAGACCATGAGGATCCGTTCTGTGATGCGCTGGTCATCATGGCCGTCATCGAGAACTTCACTGTCTCTCGGATCCTCGTGGACAATGGGAGCTCCGTCAACGTCGTCTTCAAAAAGGCGTTTGACGCGATAAAGGTGGAGGCTAAGAGGGTGCTGGCCTCGGACGGGCCCTTGTTCGGGTTCTCAGGAGAAAGGAAGGAAGTAGAGGGAGGAGTTGGCCTCCATGTCACCTTGGGGGGGCAGTCCCGAAACTGCAAGTTCGTCATCGTGGACGCCCCCAGCAGCTACATCGCCATCTTCGGGAGGCCTCTCATCAGCGCCTTCCGCTGCGTCCCCTCGTCTTTCCATCAGTGTTTGAAGTTCAACGCTGAGGGGGTCCAGGTCAGGGTTAGGGGGGACCCAAAGGTGGCGCGAGAGTGTTATGTCACTGCGGTGAACACCATCTCTTAGCAGGAGGGAGCCGAGGAGATGGGACGGAGGATGGAGGAGGTCGAGCAGGAGGCAGGAGGGGAGGAGCCAGAAGTGAAGGACCACGCAGGAGAGGCGGCAGGAGGAGATCTGGAGGAGGTGGCCGAAGTGAGGGGCGCGGGAGAAGAGATGGAGGTAGAGGTCCCCATTCCAGAGGAAGGGGATGCCGAAGGATGGGGGGAGCGGTCCAGGCTGGAGGCGGTAGAGGAAGTGGTGGAGCTGGAGGTGCTCACCCGGGGAGGTAGGATGGAGAAGGTTCGTGTCAGCGGAGGGCTGACCCCGGAGGAGCAAGGCAGGATGCTGGAGTGCATCCAGAAGAACGTGGACATCTTCGCCTGGAACGCCGCGGAGATGCCGGAGGTTGACGCGGATGTGGCCTGCCACCGCCTCAACCTGGACCCGGGAACACGCCCCGTTCAGCAGAAAAAGAGGTCCACGGCGGACAAGCTGGCGGAGCCCATCAGGGAGGAGGTGGCAAAGCTTCTCAAGGCTGGCTTCGTGTCCGAGATTCAGTACCCCTGCTGGGTCTCCAATGTTGTAATGGTTAAAAAAGGAGACGGCCGATGGCGATTGTGTATCGATTTTTCCTTACTTAATAAAGCTTGTCCTAAGGACTGTTATCCTTTGCCTCGGATCGATGCGCTGGTTGACTCAGCCGTCGGCTTTTCTGTAATGAGTTTTTTTTAGATGCCTTTTCAGGTTACCATTAGATCAGGATGCACCCCCCGGACATCAAGGATGTCTCGTTCATCACAGGGGATGGATGATACTGCTACAAGATGATGCCGTTCGGGCTGAAGAATGCTGGGGCCACCTACCAAAAAATGATGGATATGGTCTTCAAGGAGCAGAGGGGGAGGAACTTGGAGGTGTATGTGGACGACCTCATGATCAAAAGTCGGGATGTGGACTCCCACCTCCGGGACCTGGAGGAGACCTTTGCCACCCTGCGCAGATACAAGATGCGGTTGAATCCCCTGAAATGTGTCTTCGGGGCCAGCAGGGGAAAGTTCTTGGGGCACCTCCTCACTCCCGCAGGGGTCGAGCCGAATCCGGACAAGGTCAAGGCTATCTTAGAGCTGGGTTCCCCGCAGAATGCGAAGGAGGTCCAACGGCTGACGGGGAAGCTAGCAGGGCTGAGTCGCTTCCTTTCTCGGGCAGGGGAGAAGTGCTCCCCCTTCTTCAAAACACTGAGGGGTGGTCAGAGGTTTGAATGGACCAAGGAATGCGAGGAGGCGTTCCAGGCTCTCAAGGTGCAGTTGACACAGGATCCGCTGCTCCAAGGGCCGAAGGAGGGGGAGGATTTGTTCTTATATCTCGGGGTCGGGGCAGAGGCTCTGAGCTCCGTCTTGGTTCGAGAAGAGGGAAAGAGACAGCTCCCTATCTATTACGTCAGCCGAGTCCTGAGGAAGGCCGAGCTCCGGTATCTGATCTTGGAGAAGCTTGCATTCGCCCTAATCATCTCGGCTCGGCGGCTGCGACCTTACTTCCAGGCACACTCAATCTGAGTGGTGACCGACCATCCCCTCCGCAACATCTTCGAGGGGGTGGAGCATTCAGGCCGGCTGGCTAAATGGTCGGTGGAGCTGAGCGAGTTTGATGTCTCCTTCATTCCGCGGCTCTCGATCAAAGCTCAGGCGATGGCCGACTTCTTGGCCGACTACGTGGTGGAAGTAGTGGAGGAAGAGCTCACCCGCACGACTCCTTGGAAAGTGAGAGTGGATGGAGCCTCAGGGAGGCATTCCCTTGGAGTGGGGGTGGTCCTAGAAAGCCCTCAAGGGACTCGGATCGAGCAGACGGTGGTGGTGCACTTTCCCATTACCAACAACTAGGCCGAGTACGAGGCCGTGATAGCAGGGCTGCGCCTGGCCAGGGAGCTGGGGGTGCTGGATGTGGAGGTCCTAACTGACTCCATGGTGGTGACTTCCCAGATCAACGGGGAGTTTGAGGCAAGGGAACCCACCCTGAAATCATACTTGGCCAAAGTGAAGGGGGTCATAGGCACCTTTCAGACCTTCTCCATCCGACACGTGCCAAGGGGAGAGAATGAACAGGCCGACCAGCTAGCAAAGCATGGCCCCCGGGCGGGGGGCACCATCACCAACCTGTTCCTCCCCTCCATCGAAGAAGGGGAGCTCATGGAAATCGACCAACAAGCTTCGTGGATGGATCCAGTAGTAGTTTTCCTCTCCACGGGAGAATATCCGGAGGGGGTAGACAGGAAGAAGCTGAGGCACAAGTCAGCTTGCTACCTCCTTAAGGACGGGCAGCTATACAGGAAGACCCTCTCCGGGATGCTGGCTCGCTGCGTAGCCGAGGGCGAGGCACAGAGGATCTTGGAGGAAGTCCACTCCGGGGAGTGCGGGAGTCATTCCGGGAGTCGGACCCTGGAGGGAAGGATAGTCAGGCAAGGGTATTTCTGGCCCACCTTGGGCCGAGACGCTGCGGAGTTCGCAAGAAGATGTCATAAGTGCCAGCTGTTCGCCCCTCTTCAGCAACAGCCAGCCCAACGACTCAAGAGTATCACGGCCCCCTGGCCCTTCGCAATCTGGGGAATGGATTTGGTTGGACTGTTTCCCCAGGCCAGCGGTCAGAGAAGGTTCCTCCTAGTGATGATCGACTATTTCTCGAAGTGGATGGAGGTGAAGGCGTTGGCCAAGGTGACCTCCCAAGTGATCAGGAACTTTGTTTGGGGGGAGATCATCTGTCGCCATGGGCTGCCTCAGGCCATCGTCACAGACAACGGACCCCAGTTCGCCAGCGCCGAGTTCACCAACTTCTGCGAGCAGCTCGGAATCGACCTCAGGTTCGCCTCGGTCCACCACCCCAGGAGTAACGGGCAGGTGGAGGCCGCGAACAAGATCATCGTCAACCTCCTCAAGAAGAAGGTGGAAAATTTGAGGGGGAGCTGGGTAGAGCAGCTCCCCGTAGTTCTTTGGGCCCTAAGAACCACCCCTAACACGGCTACAGGGGAGACCCCCTTCAAGCTCTCCCATGGGTGCGAGGCGGTGCTCCCCGTAGAATTTGAAGTCCAAACGCCGCGAGTCGAAGCGGCCAAAGAAGGCCGAGAAGAATGGCAAGCCGGGAACGAAGAGGAGTTGAGACTCTCCCTTGACATGGTGGAAGAATTGAGGGACCTTTCGGCTGTCCGACAGGAGGAGGTAAAAAGAAGGATGGCCAAATACTTTGACAAGCATGTCAGGGTCAAGCAGTTCGCGGAAGGAGACCTGGTGCTGAAAAAGGTGGATGCGGCAGGGAGGTCGGCATTCGTAGGAAAGCTCAATCCCAGCTGGGAGGGACCATTTATTGTAAAGGAAGCCCTAAAGTCAGGAGGCTATCGGCTCCAAAATGTAGAGGGCGAGACCCTGAGTCTCACCCGGAGTGGAGACGACCTGAAAAGGTTTTTTCCCTAAACTCCTGTAAGCGGCACTTTGATTATAATGAATTCCTTCCCCCCCCCCAGTATTGTCGTAGCTAGCCTGCATAGAGAGAGAGGAATGTGTTTGGACCCCGAGAAGATCCCGCTGCCAGGCTCTCACCTAGCTGGCAGGGCCGGAAGTCACTCGGTGTCATCCTTGGCCTCGAGAAGATCCCGCTGCCAGGCTCTCACCTAGCTGGCAGGGCCGGAAGTCACTCGGTGGAATGTATTTGGACCCCGAGAAGATCCCGCTGCCAGGCTCTCACCTAGCTGGCAGGGCCGGAAGTCACTCGGTGTCATCCTTGGCCTCGAGAAGATCCCGCTGCCAGGCTCTCACCTAGCTGGCAGGGCCGGAAGTCACTCGATGGAATGTGTTTGGACCCCGAGAAGATCCCGCTGTCAGGCTCCTACCTAGCTGGCAGGGCCGGAAGTCACTCGGTGTCATCCCTGGCCTCGAGAAGATCCCGCTGTCAGGCTCTCACCTAGCTGGCAGGGGCGGAAGTCACTCGATGGAATGTATTTGGACCCCGAGAAGATCCCGCTGCCAGGCTCCCACCTAGCTGGCAGGGCCGGAAGTCACTCGGTGTCATCCCTGGCCTCGAGAAGATCCCGCTGCCAGGCTCTCACCTAGCTGGCAGGGCCGGAAGTCACTCGACGGAATGTATTTGGACCTCGAGAAGATCCCGCTGCCAGGCTCTCACCTAGCTGGCAGGGCCGGAAGTCACTCGGTGTCATCCTTGGCCTCGAGAAGATCCCGCTGCCAGGCTCTCACCTAGCTGGCAGGGCCGGAAGTCACTCGATGGAATGTATTTGGACCCCGAGAAGATCCCGCTGCCAGGCTCTCACCTAGCTGGCAGGTCCGGAAGTCACTCGGTGTCATCCTTGGCCTCGAGAAGATCCCGCTGCCAGGCTCTCACCTAGCTGGCAGGGCCGGAAGTCACTCGATGGCAGAAGTCTGCGACCCAGAGCGAATCACGATGCCGGGCTCCCACCTAGCCGGTAGAACCGAAAACTAAGCAAATGATGTTAACAAAGGATTGGGATCTGATGACTCGGGCAGACAGCGAACCGCCTTGCCTCGCCCGGTCGGCGAGTGGCCTCGGCAGCGGAGGCCGCGCCGCTGATACAGGTCGCCCACAGCGGGACGGCCCGCCAGGCCCCCTATAACTCTGAGCCGAATCCATAGGCGTACGACCCCGTTGACGCAATGCGAGGTGAGCGGCGTCGAGCGGGAAAACGGAAAAATTGCATCGCGCGATGATAGCAGACATACGTAAGTAACGAGTGGGGAAGCATGTATATGAGCATTGATAGACGAGAAATCAAGAAGTAAATTCGCGGCCCGCGCTTACATCTCAAAATAGCATAAAGAACATAGTGAATACACTTAACAGACAAATATCAAAAAGCGGGGGCGACACGAGATCCGGGGGCATGAAGTCCTAAATACGCTGAAAGGACTGGTCTCCAGGGTCCGGTATGGGAAGGAACAGCGCCGGAACCACGTCGCCCGCCGAGAGTTCCGCCGCCTCGCTCTTAAGAAGATCTGCGCGTCGCAGCATCTGCATCGTGTACTTTGCGGCGCTGGCGGCGTTCTTTTGCATCAGCACCTCCAACTCGTGGTCGGAGTGGTGTGCGAGCGGGCAGCCCCTGTTATCTGGCGGAGGGACAGCGGCGGCGGCCTCCAGCTCGCGTATCCGTGCCTCCAGCGCTGACTTGTCCTGAGCAAGGGTGGCGATCTCAGCACCCATCCGACTGGCCATCGCGGCATCCTGAAAAGCGAAAAAGGAAGTTATAAGGTGGATTCACGAAGAGAGGCGGTCGTTGGAAGTGAGCACGTACCACCCCTCCCAGGTACTGCGCGAGGGTATCCTCGGCCGCGTCGGCCCGCCTTCTCTGAAGATCCGAGTCCTCCTGAGCGAGTTTCCGGGCCTCCTCCTTCTCGTCCGCCAACTTCTGGAGAGAGGCGGCGTTCCGCTCCAGCTGGGTGCAGCGCCTCCCCACCATGTGGGCCAACTCCAGGCCGCGTAGTTAGGCCCGCGCGCTCTCGTGCACCAATACTCGCGTCGCCTCCTTGTCATAGATGGCGGCGTCCTCTCGCGAGTACAGGCCGAACGAAAAATTATATGCCTCCTCGCCGATGGCGTCCTGCTCCAGCCAACTTGGCAACAGAGTCGAGACCACCGCGCGGTTAGACTCCTTGTCCCATGACAGGAGGGGGACGCCGAGCTCGTCCAGGTATTTCTCGCCGTAGCCGAAGTTGCGATGTCCTCTCGGCACCGGCCTCGCAGCGGTTTGCGACCCGTCCGGCGGCCCGGAGGTGCCTGCCGCCCCGGCGGGGATGTCGCTGGTCGAGGCAACAATGGGGGGGGGGAGCCCTCAGTCGGCAGATCAGCCGGGGCCTTGCCTTTCCTCTGGCCCCCGGCTAGTTGCTGACCCGTAGACTTCACCGTCTTTGGCGGGGGAGCGGGCTGCTCGCGGCCCGGCCTCTTCGTGGCAGGGATCGACGGGGCCTCACGCTGAGCGGCGTCGGCGGCCTGGGCACGAGCGAGGACCCCAGAGGCGGCCCGAGCACTCTCATAGGGGGGATGGAGGGGCACATCACGCTCGCCTGCCGAAAGAGGAAAGTAAGACCTAAGAAGCAAAGAGCGAGACAAGAGTAGTGGCGAGTGGCAAACCTCCCCCAGGCGGGACGACAGCAAGGTCGTCGAGGTTGCGGCGAAGGTACACGACCTCGAAGTTCTTCCCGGAGAAGAACCCGCACAAGTCGGCTTCATGGCCTCCCAGGCTAGGCGGGCGGTAACTCGCCTCGCTGAGCTGCACCGACGAGTAGGGAACGTTGCCGAAATCCCCCTTGACAAACAGAAATTTCTTGAGCCAGTTGTGACTCTTGTTGACGGTCTCCCGCACCTTGAGGTGGGCGCTGGAGAAGTAGGCGGTGCCATCCCGGTTCGCGCGGAAGGAGAACAGTTTGCGAAAAACCGCGAGATTAAACTCGATCCGCTCCTCCCGCAAGAAGCAGGCGAACCCAACCATGACAGCCACAGAGTTCGGGGTCATCTGAACTATGACGACCCCGAAGTACTTCAGTACCTGACGAACCTCTGGCCAGAGGGGGAGGCGAAGACCCACCTCAAAATGGGCCAGGGGAATGGAGAGCTCGTTCCCGGACAGATCGTTGATCTTCTCCCCCTCCCCGGGCCGTCTCGCCGAGAACCCAGCCGGGATGTGGTAGCCTAGGGCCTCTAAGTATTCGCGCTCTGAGATAATAGCGCGGGGAAAATCGTGCTCCGAGAAGGTCCAGGCGCATTTGCTTCGCCCGTCCGCATCGCCGCCACCGCCGCCGCCCATCCCGCCGAATTGCCGCCGTATAAGCGAGACAGACCCAATGGGCGGGCGCGAATCGTGCTTAGTGGAGGGCAGGAGGCGAGTGGGTGCTGTGAAGCGATGAAAGGATAAGAACCGGCCACGCCTATTTATAGGGATAAAGAAAGGGCGGGAAATTTCCCGCCAAAAGGAGAGGTGCGCGTAGCAAAAGTCGGGCCTGACGGTTCAACTCCCCGACGCGCGGCCGCGGCGCTAGGACCGTTTAGCAGCAGGTCTCGCCCAACTGCGTCCGCGTAAAGAATGAGCGGGCGAGACTCAGCCCGAGTCCGCCCGGGATCCCGAGCGAGTCGGGAAGACACGTGGCTGGCGAGCTCCTCGGCACGCTCCGGCCATGATCGGAGTGGCAGGACGAGCGAGATCATCCCCAGACCTGCCCGCGCACCAGGAGGCGGGCGAGGGGCGTACGCGAGCACCCTCGGGCCCGCCTCGAGGAAAATAAAAACAGTAACACGGTAATTTTGACGCGCATCAGGAATCGGAAATCAGGCCCATAGGCGGGCGAGAAGAGTCACAAATTGTTACAAATACAGGATGAGGCTTTGAAATAGTAGAAACTCCGCGGTATCCCGCGAGCGGGGGGAAGAAAGGCTGGATCAGTACTGGATCCACTTCCACCTGCCCCGCCGCTGCGTCCCCGATCGCGGCGGCATGCGAGGACAGTGGTAATCGCGCACCGCTACCAGCTCCTGCTGAGCCAGGCCGACTTGCTCCGAGGCATTCCTAAGACGCTCCTCGGCTCGCGTAATGTGCACGCCGGTGAAGTGACATCGCCGCCTTCTGCTGCGCGCGGGGCTCCCTCCAAGGCCGCGAGCCGAGCCTCGGTATCGGCCTTGTCTTGATCGACCCTCTTCACGAGCTCCTGAAGCAGCAGCGTGTGCTTCTGGAACAGCCGCGTCACCTGCCTCTTCATCCCCACCGCATCGGTCGGGTCGCCCAGGTAATCAGAAACACTGTCCACGTCGGGCGGAGGCGAATACCCTTCGCTCATCTCAGTTTCGGAGGAGACCATGTTGTAGCCTACAAAAGGGCGATTCAGAAGGAGCGAGCGAGAACAAAGCCAACGGTGAGTACAAGCTTACCAGGGGTTGGCACGTCGTCCGCGCCGATGGATGGACGAGAGGAGCCTGGCCGACCCTGAAAGGCTTCTCCCTCGAGGGCCTCAAGAGATTTTCCCAGTCCGTGGGGAGCCGGCGAGCGAGGGGTTTGCGGAGGTGGGCGGTCCAGACCTGGGGGACTAGCAACCCTCTCAGACGACAAGGGAGGGGGCGATCCCCCCCCCCCCCCGTTCCCCACATCTTCGCAAGGTATTGCCTACAAGACAAAAGATCAGAAATACAACAATAAACCGAAGAAGAAGGTCACGTACCCCAGGAACGACCTCAACACCCGCCGCCGAGCTGGAGCCCAGAAAGTCACCCGCCGGAGACCGCCTAACAATTTTTCCCTTTGCCGGCCTAAAGAGAGGGCCGGGAGACCCACGTGCTAGCCAAGGGGCGGCCTCGAGGGCCTCCTCCCGAGTCTTCTGGCCCGCAGCCGCCAGGCGAGCTCGCACCTCTTCGCTGACCGGCATCGAGAAACTGCAGTCTGTTCAAGAAAAACGAGGGTGTCTGGGGAGCCCCCCCTGGGCTCAGCGGTATATTTATAGCCGGACAGAGGGGCCCCACCAGAAGATTCCATGCCAGCTCAGCACAGTACGCGCCGAACACGCGGGTTGGATGATTCTTTCCGAGCTTGTATCAAGCTCAAAAAGAGCGGGGATTGTGTACAACCCCGTGTTCGTCGAGCGGGTCCCGCCAGGGTGGTCGAGCGGATCTAGCCCCGCGACTCGCACCCAAGCAGCAAGAAGACATACGGCAGGGGGGCTGGTCCGCTCCCGCTCATTTCAGGCGAGCGAGCCGGGCGAGACGGCTCCCCTACTCTCCCGCTCGCGCAGAGAATCGCCGACCAAAGCGGGGGGTGCCCTTCGTCGCACCAGTACAAGCGGATGGGCTCAGCAACCCGCGACTAGCGAGCTGATCGGGGGGTCGCGATGGCCGCCGGCCAGCCCTACACGCGACCTGGTCGCCTGTCCGCCCCGGCAGAAGACAGGCAACATTTTCGGTCCGGCTCGCGCTCGCCCAGGAAGAATAGGCGAACCGCTGGAGCCCGGTCATGCCCGCCTCCCGCGGAGGGGATTGGAGGGGAGCTGACTCCCCAGGGGTGCGAATAGCCTCTCAGAACGGCGGAGCCACGCTGTTGGCAGACCAGGTTGGACTGCGCATAGCTTCTCAGGACAGCGGAGTTTGGATGTTGGCAGACCCAACCAGGGGCTTTTTGGCATTTTCAGGTCAGTTCTTCTGGTTATTGGCAGTTCAGTCTCCAAAAAACTATAAATGAGACCCAAGGGGTACCTCAGAGGGCACGCTTTGAGTGCCTCCTTACTCTCGTTTTCAAGTGCTCTCTGAGGGTACCTTAGCTCGGCTTCTGGCTAAGGAGGGGAAGCGCTCAGAGATCTTCCGGGTTTGTGGTGGGACCTCCCTGCCGAGCCCTTGGATCTGTTTCTTCTTGTCTTCTTCGTTGTTTTTCTTGCAGGAGCAAAGTAGGCGCGAGACCACCCCTTCCCCAAGGGTCGAACTCCACAAGAGGCCGGATTCCGGTTTCAACACTACGCACCAGAGAGCTATCGAATAATCCTTCGAAAATCACACTGCGTGTTCGAAGAAATCCTGGAAGATATTTGTATTCTTCGAAGATCCCTTGAAGATTTTTATGAAGCACTCAAAAACCACTTGGGGATTTGCACAGTGCATATTGTACCGCTCAGATTGCACCGCCCGCATTGCACGATGAACATTGCACAACACAAATTGCGTTGCGTACGTTACACAAAGTACATCGTTTCAGACATCGTTGCTCGTTGTCAGAATAAGCAGCCGACTCCGGATCATGCCGAGCGCATCACTCTGGCTTCCAAACACCAACTACGTACTCCATAGAGCACCAGACACATTGTTCTCCACTCCAGCAAAATAGAAAATACTTATTTTTCGAGCGGTGGTCTGTCACGCTCAAAGCTTCTTCTCCTTCTACAACTATTGTAACGAGAGACTGTCTGTCATACTCGAGTTCTCAACTTAAACGTATAGCACCAAGAAGATAATGGAAATTTGGCCGGCACAATCCCGACCCCGTGATTTTTCCCCTTTCTGAGATTCGTCACTTAAAAAACTTTCTTGTCACCCACTAATTCATTATTTGACTGTTTGCAAGTTCAACCGCTTGCAAGCTAGGACTGTTCGATTTTCGACCGGTTTAAGATCGCCTTTACTTTTTTTTTTATTGTTTCTTGGGGGGGGGGGGGGGGGGGGGGTGGGCATGGAGCCCCA